>SRHC01000273.1:1405725-1438671 GCA_004794325.1 Pomacea maculata
GGTCTTCAGACGCACGGGAAAAACTTAATCTTGTGGAGAAGTAAAGGCCTAAATACTTATATGTATTTACCACATTTATTTGCATACCTCCATAGAGCCACCTTTCACTCGCTGCTAAAAATCCCCCTTTTCTAAAAACAACAATATTACTCTTGTTTAGATTAACCTTTAGGCCCAGTCGTACTGATGCATTATATAAAGTATTTAGCTGGTGTTGTAGTCCTACTATAGTTTCGGACATCAATACAATATCATCTGCAAATAAAAGAATGAATATTTCCATAAATTCATGTGTAAAGGTTGCCCCATGTTTTCCATTATTCATAATTTCTAAAGCTAGCTCATTAATAAAAAGTGAGAAAAGTATAGGGCTGCACACATCTCCTTGCTTAACTCCCTGTGCTGCAGTGACTGCTGGCCGTGTGGCTCCCTCCCTCTCTCCCTCCCTACTTCCCTCCCTCTCTCTCTGCCATGACGCCGCGCACCTTGGCTCCGTCTGTGCACCTGAGCGAGTCTGTCACGTGCGCCACACTGCAGGTAGGTTGCACCGCCTTCGCTGACCTTTGCCCCCAGTTAGTTTAACGCCGACACGCTACTGCATCCGCGCCGTCAGTCACTCGCTCCGCCTCAGGCTCCGCCTCGTCATCACCTGACACCTCGCCGTGGTTATTGGTGGAGGTGTGTGTCGTCCTCCACGTGTTGTGAGGCAATGTGTGAGTGTGTTCAGTTGTGACAGTGTCATGTCACTAGTCTGACAGTTGGTCGTCACGATACATCGTGGTTTGTACACCGTGAATGAAGGGTGCTAGGTCACGACCTTTATCTACTCATCTAGATAACAACTGACTGGATGCCTGGGCGATAACACACAGTACACAGCGTCCTTCTCCACTTTCCTGTCGTGTAACTGAGAGGTGAGCGGTTGTACTTACCTGGAGAGTGGCAAAGGGTTAATGACAGCCTGCCACGTGACACTGCGACATAGCTGTAGGTACACCAGTCCACTTGTTTGTTTACACACCAGTCCCACTTGTCCCAAATGTTGCCATGGCACCACACAGAGATGTCTGTGACAGTACCCGCCATCTTTTACAGGTGAAGACAGTCGTGCAGCAGGTGACAGCTGACATCTGTCTGTCATGACACTGTCACTGCCATTCTTTGGTATGTTGCTTCCCACGGTGCATGTACACCCGCGCTTCTCTACGGTCTTGTATATTATGGTACTGTTATTGTGTGTTATTAGTGACTACAAATATTGTGATTAATGTGGCCATTGATGTTAATGTTTCGCATTTTACGGCGTGTGTATTATTATTTACCTTTATGTTGTCACTTTTTCACAACGAGCCGCCATCTTTGTTCCACAAATCTTGAAAACGAAAAAGCAAACAGCTTAGTGCCGCCCCCCCCCCCCTCATACCTTTGGAGCCCAGTGCTGTCACCACACATGACACAGGTAGTGTCACGGAGCAGACTATAGTTCATGACACTACCTCGGGATGTAATCAACAGACATGACAGGTGGAGACAGCCAGCAGGTAGACACAAGCACGTGCTGCTCTGTAGACTGGCCGACAGTCTCCTCCTCCTGTCACACGCACCTGTCGGGTGGCTGTCCCCCGTGGGTACATCACTACCTACCTCACATCGCCGTGGAGGACTGTAGATGCAGGAGTCTGTGGACTCTACTCCAAGCACTACATCCACAGCTGTACACCGCCCTCGCGTGACGAATGCGATGAAAGCAAACGATGGAGGCGACGACAGTGTTGTACACAGCACGTGCACGTGATTACAGCGGGTACCGGTAGATATGTTGTACATAGTCATTGATGTTACATCGAGTACAGTGGCTTGTGTTCATGATTACAGCTGTTCACATCCCGTCTTGGGTTCCTGATGACAGATGTGCACGTGCTGTGAAGAGATTACAATACCTTTGTACAGGTAGGCCACCAGGTGAGAGAACTGTCACGGACACCAGGATGCTACAGGTGATAACATTTTTCACGTGTAGGATCCGCTGTGCCGCGTCTTGTCTCGGGGCCCAGCGGCTGTGTGCCAGAGGTGGGTGTGCCGGGTACATGTTCCCCCTCCACTGGCCACCTCACTGTGTAGACTTTGGAACATGTTCCACCTCAGGTGTTTAGCTTGGCGCGCGGCAGTGACGTGGAGGCTGCCGGACTGACGCCGCGGGGGCAGCACGAGCTATTCTCGGTGTCTTCGTCCCCCTCCCGCTCCATCATTCCCCTTCCCCACTCCCCACGCCTGGCCCCTCGCTGCACATGCGCCGCCTCTGTACTTTGCTGACGTGGCGGCGACGCCTGCTGGTGGTTGTCGCCCAGGGGAGCTAACACACACTTAGCAGGGCGGACCGGAGGTTATCTAGTTGCCTCCAGCCTTGTCTGCGGTCTGAGGAATCTTTATTTTCAGCTCTCTGGAGAAATCCGCCATGATTAAAAACACTAATGTCGAGCGAGACCATGGGCCTTGACTTTGCCCTGTCCTCCCGCTTCACCCGATGTCCTCCCAACGGTTTCTTTGCCACGACCTTCAAGACTGAACTTCCGGTTTGTGGCCTATCGACTGAATCCTGAAGTCACTGGCATCGTCTCCCTTCATTTCCTCGGAAAGAGACCTTCACAAACAGAGCGAGACTGATGGACAACTCACCAGAGGGCAATCCCACCCCTCCCTTTCGTGCAAGGGCTGGGGAAGGGGAGTGGGGTAGGTGCTAGCAAGCGAGTTCCCAGGACCCTGCCTTACCCCACTGTTGCCGGGTACAGCACAAGGATGCGAGCTAGTCTCCTCTCTGTTGCCGGGTACTACAGTAAGGTGCCAGCGGGTGAGCAAGGGTCTTACCGAAGCGAAGGGTCAGTGAACCGGTAAATTCCAGTCACAACGTTTGATCGCCCGGGTACCTGGTGCCAGCGTCCAAATCCACAAAAGCCGGGTGGCGCAGTGACGCAAGAGCTGTTTAGCTAGTACCCGCCTACCCACTTCTTTCCATCCTTGTGCAGACATCAACAAACCGCTGTAACCGCGGACACAGCGTCCCACCTGCCCCGCCCACAGTGTCGCACCTGTGGTGAGCCGGTGACGTAACTTGTGACCTCTCACCCCAGGTGGTCAGTAGCTGGCCCCAAGGTCTTTGTCTCGATGTCACCTGGAGGCACAGAGCGACTCGGGTTTCCTGCTCAACTTGTTTGACGATGTTTCTCACGGTAACACGACCCTGTGCCACAGATATGATATGGTGTAACAGGAGTCGGGTGTCGGGGGAGTCGGGTAGAGGGAGACATAATAATAGGTCCACGCTGTACAGAGACGAGTGTAACCGAGCCCAGGAGATGCCAGGCAGCTTTACAAACAACTATAGTTTACTAGACACTCGCCTCACGAGCAGGGTAAACAGGGAATTCACTGGCGGGAGGAGTTGTAGTCACAGAAATGTTGTCCACCAGCATCTCTGGTTCTTGCTGTGGAGTATCGCACGGTGCTTGGCTGTGCTGTGTACCCGGGGTACCCGGTGTTGCAGACAGTAAATATAAAGTTTAGTAGAGACAATAATTTCACGGACATTGCCGAAATACTGTGTTGTCCTGGTTCATGGCGGGTGATTGTGCTGTATTGTACTGTATTTACTGACTGACTCTACAGTTGCCACTAGCAACCTGTGTACATCCTAGCTACACACGCGGTAAACATAAAAATAATTGTTCATGAGAAAAGTGCAGACTGTGTATCGTGCTTACACTTGTCAGCCTCAGCAGATGGTTGTTCCCACAGTGACTGGCGCCTGGTGATAAGGCTAGATTAGCTCAGTCGCCGGCCCTAGTCACAAACCCACTCACAGACCCACTCACAAATCACAAATATATCCATCCGCCGCCTAGTGAGTGCTGGCAGACTGTAAATCCTACTACGAGGCAACTGATTAATTACTTGTATATTTGTTGTGGCTCTCATTGACTTCCTGTGAAGGGACTGTTGTTGTTGTTGTTGTTGTTGTTGTTGTTGTTGTTGTTGTTGTTGTTGTTGTTGTTGTTTACTGCAGCACCACCTGACTATCTCAACCTTCTCTGTACATTCCCACATATCGTAATTAGCTTAACTGCAGGGTAAGTAGAAGTAGATTGTGTTTGTCTTAATGAAGTATAACGAGCTTTGCTCAATGACAACATCCCTGAAGTTCCCGGATGGAAGTGATTTTAGTTGTTGAACTGTTTGTTTTGAATTAGTCGTTGACAAACCGAAGATCACCCACAGCCTGTCTGGTATTCTCTCCAACGACCACGACTACCACAGACGTTGTCAAACATGTCGAAAGCAAACCTGCAAATGCTTACTCAGAGAACTACCACCTGACAGTTGACATGTCATTGATGTCAAGTCCAGCGACTGACAAACACGGGGTCAGTCAGTGCTCCAGCGTGACACACGTGACTGATGTCAGCTGACTGTGAGTAGGTGTCGCCACACTTGTTATTTATTGTTTGTTTGGGGTTGTTGTTGTTGTTGTTGTTGTTAAATGAGTATTTTGTATGTTCACATGAAAGTACAAGAAAAGATAAGAAAAGCAGGACAGACTTTATCTTTATTACTTGTGGATATTGCTAGAAGTTGGTGATTTCCGTGACACAGAACTATTCAGGATTTAGGACATGTGTGAAGCTCTCATATGATTGTGAAATCTGAGAAGTCCCCAAGAAATGTGAATGAAATGTTACCAACACCGACTCTCTACTCAAGTGAGAGAAAAAGTAATTTGCAAAAAGACATGGTGTGAAAAAATCCAAATTTGGAAAACCACAGTTTTGCACTTAGTCATTGCGCACGAAGACACCCTAGTTCACGTCCTCCACTTCAAATACTAATTAACTGAATACACCGTAAACACAATTTTTAAAAAGTAAACGTTATATATTGTTGTTGGAATGTTTTCTACAAACTTGGAAAGTGTCGTTTGTGAGAAATGCAGTTCAAACATTACAAAATCATCCTTTGTCAGGAGGAACATGTGAAGTTTGAGGACGGAGGAACTTCAGAGAGTTGTAATGTCTGATGTGCTGCACACAGTGAGTGACATCTGAAACATTGATAGAAAACACACCTATCTGTTCATCTATGCTAATTTATCTTAATTAATTTTAATGTAATGGAGGGGGTAGAGGTTAAAATGAAGAGCAAGTCTGTAATATTTCCTTGCGACACTCCAGTCTAAGTCCAGCCAAACTGTTGCTTGATGGAGATGAGGAATCACACACACGCCATTCCAAGTAAAACAGAAAAGAGTGAACACTCCCAGAAACGTGTGTGGGTAGTGCAGTCACCCTCCCACTTTTGAATAAAATTGGTTGGTGTTTTTTTTCGTTCAACTTTTTCCAAAAAAGGCAACAATTTCGAAGAATTGTGAATGTTCAATACAAAAAAAAAATATCCCACAAGGCAGGCCCTACACTGGGACATAGAGCAACTGTAAACTTAATATTAAGTTTTGTAATTATTCGATATTTTTGTGAAAGGCATGTTGCTCACGTGCTCTCCATACACGACCGTTGATGGAGCTGGAGAGACAGGCGAGGCTCACGCAAATACAAACACATTTCTACTCTGTCTTCACCACACTTTCAAAGCCAGGTGTATTATTCTCTACAGCAACATGTGATCATCACTACCTGTTCATTGCTCATGTCACAAACAGCTCCAACATGGAGAGTGTCATCATGACTACAGCACTCTGTCCGGGTTTGACACGTGTAAACTGGGATCTCAGCCTCACCCAGCTTCAGCCACAGCTGCCGCACCACTGGCGGACATGTCACACAATAACTGACATCTAGCACAAACATTCGTCCGGTGAGTGTTCAGGTGACTGTTCACTGAGTACTTCTGTATGTTTGTCTCAAGTGTCTTCACGTGACTTGCTGTAGCCGCCAATGTGACTGCGGCTCGTACCCACAGTTGGAATACGGGTGGGTCACGTGGGTGTCTGTAGGTGCGTGACTGAACATTTCTTGTGACGTGGGGAGGTGACAGCAGCATGTCTGTCACATTTGACATCAGGAGAGTGACGTACACAGCCACTGGGCAGGTCAGGAATGTCCTCAGGGTGTCCAGTACCCGGGCTGATGCTGGAGGCTGCTAAGCTTTTGACTGTCGGGTGTTTCACGCCGTCATCAGCAGCGAGGCTGTCCTCACGAGGGTGTATGCAGTCTGTGGCCAGGTGTCAGGACAGGACACAGCCATTCAGTCTGTGACGACACCTGGACCCCTGATCGGCGAGTCGCTTATTTCGTTGCCTTCCTGCACAGGGAGGGACTGGGAGGGAGGAGAGAGACCACGTGCTTTGCCGTCCGTTGTGACCCCCTGTACGTGTTATTATTGAAGTCCTTAACATAACGACGGCAAAACGTCCCAACAGGAGGAAGACGACGAGAAGTGTGTCCGCCATGGCAAACACTTGCCGGCCTCCCACCCGACGTACTTCCGGTGTGACCTGCGCTGTGGACGGGGGCCCCGAGCGCGCAGTGGCACAAGGCTTGCTTGTCACCTTTGTAGCGATGACCGGGAGATCCTTGGTTCGCATTTCGTCTCCACACACAGTCAGACCTCTCTGGATGTCATGTCTCCTCAACGGGCTGCCCTGCGGAGGAGCTGGAGTGAGGACAATTTCGGTTTTCTTCCCCTGCTCCAATATTCTCTACCCGCTCTTTCTCTCCCTCCCCTCCAAAAAAAAAAAAAAAGAAAAAAGAAAAAAAGAAAAAGCCAAGTGACTTCTAAGCCAAGCACTAACCAACTGCCTCCACCCCGCCCACAGTCCAAACACACAATCAACTGACAATCAACTGACAATCAACTGAGGGACGCAGCACACACATGCATACACACGGCCCCACTGCCCCTCGTCCCCTCTACCCTCTTCCCTCACCTTGTACTTGAGGCAAACTGTTTCCTAGTTTCAGCAGCAGTGAGGATGTGTTGATAGTTGTGTAGAGACTAGAGCAATGCCAGTGTCAGTGATCACAGGTGGACAAGTAGAATGGGAGGAGGACAGTTTATATTATTTTCGCTGTTGACACTTTAAGTGAAGTTCTGATGTCACCGTCGGCAGACAAAACACTTTGGTGTCAACGGTTCTCAGGATATTTGATAGTTGTGCTTGTGTACTGGTGTACTTGAGTACTAGTGTACTGGTGTACTGGTGTACTGGTGTACTGGTATACTGATGTACTTGTACATTGGTGTACAAATTGTGCACTAAAGTACTAGTGTACTTGAGTACTAGTGTACTGGTGTAAGTGTGTACTTTACTGTTGTGTATACTGGTGTACCTGTATACTGGTGTACGTGTGTACGGTGTACTGGTAGCTGTCACTCCCACCAGCCCGCGTGTACACGCAGCTGCCATACATCAACACCGACCATTGATACACAAGTGAGGACGGTGACATACTGTCTGTACTCTATACATTATTCATACACATTAAGTACACCCAGGGTATATTATGTAGGGGCGGTGACACAATGTCTATACTCTACACATTATCACAGCACACATGTAAGGGGCGGTGATGACGTCAGCGTTGTACCCAGTGACATATCAGAGTCCGGTTGTTTTATTATTATTACTGGGGGTGGAGGTGGCGTGTGGAGGAGGCTGTACACACATCGTCGTGTCTAGTGATTTGCACGCACACGAGGTCGCATGTAGTGACTTGAGTACACAGGGTGGCAGCCTCGTAATGGTTTGTACACACAGGCCACCCCATAGGTCAGCCGACACCATTACCATGTATAATGAGCGCAGGGTAGGCAAAACACGGGCCGCTACCCGACCTTCAGGCTGCTCTCTTCTTCTCCCTTCACTCTTCCCTCCTTTCAAACCTCTGTGAGTGTGAAGTGCTCACGGACACAAACACAAACACAGGTGCACACGCGCGCCCACTCACCTGCAACAGGCACACACACAGGTGTGATGGCGTCTGTAGACACTGTTGTGTGTGTGAGACGAAGAGCCTGCACTAACACACTGTGTGAAGCTGTGTTGACAGGAGGACAGGAGGACATGATGCTACACACCACAGGCTGTGACAAGCAGCAATCATAGTCTGGCAAAGGTGCTGCCTGACACACTCACTGACACACTCACTATTGTGACAAAGCTTTTGATTTTAGTGATAGTACACACTCATTATTTTGAAAGAGATTTTGATGTTATGATATTATAGACGGATTATTTTACTCGGTGTTTTATTTTAATCATAGTGTAAAAGCATTTTTTGTGTGGAAAAACAAGCGAGAAACATGATGGCATGAATGGGGAAGCTACACAGGATGTATGTGTGTGTTGTGAATACATTCTGTGTCATGTCCACACATTCACAAAGCTGCTGATTCCATGCTGATCACACCCTATAGTAGGTAGTGAGGCCACGTGCCTATATTCACAGCATCAGTTAGTTGTTATGTGTTTATTGTTTGTGACATGCTCTAACTCCTGTCGTCGTATTGTTCTCACCCCATGATGATGCTAGCATCAAAGGAGTTGATGTGTTGACAGCTGACAGTCCTACATCCTCCATGAACTCTCGGCCTCTCTCAGTCGCAGACATGATGAGCGGTGACAAGGTGTGGGACACTTCAGTGGGACGACAGTGTGTTTGTGTGTGGGTTCGCCAACTTCTGTCACCATCTCAGGTTCGCTTTCCGAACTTCTTTCGTGAGCGGTCCGGTGGCGCAACGGTTAGCGCCTGTCACCAATACAGTGAAGGTTGATACAGAGTTCATTTCTCGTCTCGGGCACGCTGTTCTTCTCTGCACGTGGCATCTGTTTACAGGGCTGGCTGCCTGCCGTGATATAGTCTTAGTTGCTGGCACGGCGTAAAACACAAATCCCCCCTCTCGAACTTCTTTTGTGGAGATGGGCGACCTGACACTTTGCCGGCTGGTCTCTCATCCACTGACAGTCACATGCCAACAAAGTGATTGCTGTCATGTCACGTGACATCTAAAGCATGCAAAGATTTAAAACTGTTTGACACCCTTACAGTTCTATCGCTGTTTTCTTCTTTCTCTTTTATTCGTTTGAAAAGTATAATGACTTTCTTCTGTCTTTTCTGGTATTACGATTTCAGTTTTATTCCAAATATTATGCATTCCTCCTCATCCCTTAAATTAAAGAAATCGCACAGATTATGTTATGTCGGTTTTATGTTTGCGAAGGGAAAACGGCAAAAAGCGAGCCTGGTGTTGAGCTGTTGAAAACATTCCTTCATTAAACAGGAGTGAGGACATTTTTAACTTATTTTTTTGGGGGTGGTGGTGGGGTGGATAGGTTTACTTCAGGCAGTCTTATTTGTGGGATGACCACGGTCATTACTATTGTTATTACTATAAAGATCATCTACAGCCAACCAAACGACTCCAAACATGCTAGGAGAAAGGAGAAACGTTTGAACGTGAAGGCAGTGAACCATGGAGGAATTCTCAGGATGAAAGGGTGAGACGGGTGAGCTCGACGGGTGCAGAGTAAATGGGATTTGAAACTCCAACAGATGGGCTGAGAGATAGTCACTGAAGGTAACCGCCGTGAGCTAACTGTCATAACGGTCTCACCGACTGTGAGAAGGGGGGAGACCTGTGGGGGGGGGGGGGGCAACCAAAGTCGGGGCGGGGGGAAGAGGTGGGATTCCTGACAAAAGCAAAATGTGAGTTGGACGGGAGACACTAGAACTCACCGACTGTGTGACGACTGCCAGGGGTGTGAATGTCCGTGTTACACTTGTTCCTGTAAGATGTTCCCCAGTCTCTGTGACTACAACCCTCCCCCCAGCGCCTCACTCGAGCCGTGAGAAGCACACGCCCCAGTCTCAGCGCCCGGAGGACCCGAAGGGAAGCTATTCTGTTTGTCTTCCTTCCCCCCACCTTTCGCTCGGCTTTACTGCCGTCATTAACTCTGCTGCAAGTGCCGGATCCTCCACTGCACATTCTCCACCCGAGCTCCAGTTGCCAGTTCACTCGGCAGCTATTCACAGCGAGAATTTCAAGGCTGACTGACTCTGAACACGAAGTCTCCCTGACGGGCCCCGTGGCTCAGCGTGCGCGCGCGTCTCGGCGCTAACAGCGCGCAGGGCACGACGGCGGGGCACGCGGGGCACGCACACACACGCACCGACACACACACACGCACCGACACACACACACAGAGGGGGCAGTGGCAGGGGGAGCTGCAGTCGTCGCCAGGAGGTACCGCCCGTGTCCCGCTCACACACCAGCGCGCTGCGGGAGGAAAAGCTGGGCGCCAGGAGGAGGAGTGAGTACCTGATGGAGGAGTGCAGTTGCTGCCGGGAGTAACACGCTTGTGCCAGCCTCCATTCTGACGGAAGTAGCAGGCAACTTGCTGTGTGTTGCGGAATTATTGCACCTGAGCTGCCTGGCCAGGTGTGGCGAGCGTGTGTCCTGTGGTTGTGTCGCTGGCGTGGCTCCTAGTGTCAGGAGATTTACCGTTGTGTGGAATTACTCCTGTGTCTCCTACAGACACACTCACCTGCACACAAACAGTCACCTGAGTCAAGTTGCTTTTTGTTTGTACATATTACTGCATCACCGCATCGTTGATGGTAGTCTCACACACCTCGGTGTCATCTTCAAGTGGCCGCGAGATGCGTTGTCCGCGTGGACGCGAGTTGAAAGGTCAGTGCCTTTTCTCTGTCTTGTGTCGTTGTTACATTTGGTGGACTTGTGACGAGAAAGCTGTCGTTAGTACAACTGCAATAGTGGGAGCGTGGGTGACGTGCTTTAGTTCTTGTTTTTGCTTTGTAAAACATCACGATCGTGTAAACTGGATCCTGATGCTGAGTTGTTTGGGAGGAGACTGTGAGAATGTTTGATTCTTGACACAAATCGCGTCGGTGAAAGTAGAGGTTAGACGAGGGCCTGTCAACTCTAGTCTTGTTACAGTGTGAGGTGAGGTGTGAGGGGCTACAGACGTCTGTCCCCGGACTCACCGCGGTGCCAGTGTGGAGCCAGGCGGGGGGACAGGACGGGAGGGTCACATCTTGCGACCGAGAGAGCTGAGGGGAAAAGGCTCTGTTATTCTGACGATAATATGGACCAACACTTATAAACATTAATACTAAATAGAAGATGTGGAGGCCAGGGACAAGATGGTGAGCTCCTGTACAACACAAGGCGTTGCCGGCCTCATCTCTGGCTTCTGACAAGTCTCCCCACGCCACCAACAGCCGAGACCCTAAGATAGTCAGTCCCTTTAAGGCTCCCTAGCTTTGCGCGCCTGCTCCGAGATGGGAGGATTGTAACTTCGCTTGGGGGCTAAAAAGGGAAAAGGCGATTTTGCAAAGTGTGACAGCTTCATGTTAATCATGTCACGATTGTGGTGATAGGAGAGACGTTGGACTCAAACACAAAGCTGTGTGTGTGCGCGCGTGCGTGTAAAGAGAGGGAAGGAGAAAGGACAGAAACTGCTGTATAAATGCAAAGATGTCAAAACTGATACAAGATGAATAATGGTGTGCATATTGTGTGGAGCACGAAACACAAGTAATGCCTGGCTCATTGAGCTGGTCACACCAGTCTGAACCTTTCGGAATCACACCACCATCCACACACAGAACAAGTCTGTTCTCTAATCTCTTGACACTTAAATGTTCATCAGTTAGTAACAGCTTTTAAAGCTACGAACAATTCTTTGGTTATTTTATTTTCTTCAATTTTAAAAATAACAGTAACCAGAAAATACAATTAATTGTTTTTATTATTTCTGTAATGTACAAAAGGTAATCTTCCTGACTTTGGCAAAATACTGAAATTTTAAAATAAATGTCAATGACAATAGCAAATAAAAGTCAATGACAACAGCAATGATATTAAAACAAAAATAGCAACATTACCAGAGACTATTACTCAACAAGGAGACAAGCATTTCCTTTAAGACAATGTGTTGGAGTGACAGGGCTAGTTGGTAATTTCCTCGGTTTGAAAATATTGTATTAATTGGTAACACTGTTGTAATTCTAATATTTATTACTCTAATAATATTTAAAGTACTGAAATATCTTTTAAATAGTTAATAATATTTATCTTTTTGAAATCCATCTTACACACAGTAATTTTCTCCTTTGAGCTTGTTTCGGAAATATTTCATGGTGACAGTGTTGTTATTTAAACAGTTGTAAATAAATAATTGAAAACTTGCAGAGTTTTATCGACATTCAATACTGAAAATGGTGGTGCTGTCATTTTGTATGCATTTCCTAAACAGCCAGTTCACTGTCTTTTTATGCTGGTTTTTTAAATACTGTTTACATCTGCGGAAAGTATATTTTTGTTAAATAAAAAAATTGATGTTTTGTAAGTTTAGTTAGAAAAATAGATGTGACAAATATAACTGCTAAAATAATATTAAAATAACCAGAGTGTGTGTTATTTATTTTGAAATAATTTTACATTTTCATTTTCAGGGTTTTAGTGAGAGTCAGGATTTATTTGTTACACTTTGTCAAGTTCAGATGGTCAGGACAGGAGACTATGACCACAGGGGGCCTGGTTGTCAGCCATTATAGCCATTACCATGGTTTGTTGCCATTGCCCCCACAGCCATGGCTGCATGGCTGGAAGCACTGTAAGGAAAAGGCACCCTGGCAGGTTGAAACATCCACCTTGGATGATTTGTGCAACAAGGCGACCATCCATTATTGTCGTGTCTGTGATAGTTGTAATATTGGCTCATATACCTGCCGTGGTAGGAGTGGAGACCTCGGGACTTGTTTGTCAACAGGACAAATGCAGTATGAGTTTTACCATCCCAGAGAATATTTCAGTGGATTCTTATGTTGGAACTGTGGGTGGTTCATCAGGAGTGAGTCCCCCATTTCTGGCATTCATACCCTCCACCTCTGATGGTAGCACTGCTGATGCCACCCAGGCATTCCGGGTGAATCTCGACACAGGTCAAATATTTATCAAAGCACCACTGGACCGGGAGACCAACCCCAATGGTTATGCATTTGTCCTGACCACAGTGAGCAAGCCTGTTGTTATCGAGGTGACCCTGCAAGATGTCAATGACAACAGTCCGGTCTTTAGGCCTGACAGACTCACTCTGGAATTTTCAGAGTCAGCGCCAGTGGGGACCAAAAAGCCTCTAGGCAGTGTCACTGACCCAGACCTGGGTGAAAATTCCACTCGTACCTGCGAAATAGTGTCTGGAAACATTGACGATGCATTTTCTCTGCAACAGCAGTCATCAGGCTTTGACATCATCTTAGACCTGAGGGTTAACAGCCAGCTGGACTACGAACTCCATAGCTCCTACCTGCTCATCATCCGGGCCATGGATGGTGGTGGTAGAACAGGGGAGATGCAGGTCAACATTAAGATACTGGACCAGAATGACAACCAGCCCATCTTCAACACCAGTAAATATGAGGTGCAGATAGCTGAAAATGTCACGGTGGGCACCAAGATCATACAGGTGCAGGCAACTGATCAGGACTCGGAGCTGAACGGAAAGATACGATACTCCATCGACAGAAAAACTGACCCAGAGAATCGCTTCAGCATTGATGCCAACACAGGAGATGTGAGGGTGGTCAAGCCGCTGGATTACGAGACACAACCCACGTACAGATTAAAGCTGGAAGCTACAGACTATGGTTCGCCTCCTCTTGCTGGAAATGCTGCACTGGATGTCAAGCTGGTAAACATCAACGAGCAGCCAGCCAACATCAACTTGGTCTTCCTACAGGGAGCCGACAGACAAGGCCACATTCCAGAGAACACAGAGAAGGGGACGCCAGTGGCCAGGATTTCTGTGGATGACCCGGACATGACAGTCGACCTGAAGGTCCATGGAAATATCACCTTACTGGGTGGGGATGGGGTCTTCGGTCTACAGATCACTGATGGTGTCATTTCTCTGATCGTGGTCAACACTCCTCCAGACCGAGAGCAGAAAGCATCTTACGACCTGACAGTCATTGTCACAGACTCTGGCAATCCGCCTCTTCGAGCTTCTGAGTCCTTCACCGTCTACATCGACGATGTCAACGACAATGCACCAGTGTTCACGATGAACCCGTACAGAGGAGAAGTGCAGGAGACAGCGGGCATTGGGACCTCGGTCCTTCAAGTCAATGCCACAGATGCCGACGATGGTGAGAATGCCAGGATTCATTACTCCATCCAGCCCAGCACCAGCCCGCAGTCAGGATGGTTCACCATCGACAGCAACACCGGAGTAATTACCACCAACGCAGCCATTGATTGTGAAGTGAATTCCCAGCCATCCTTTGTGGTGGTGGCCCAGGACAGCGGGGACCAGCCGAGGTCTGGAAGTACCCTGGTGATGATCAGTGTGCGGGATGTCAACGACAAGCAGCCGGAGTTCGAAACCAGTTTTTACAACGCTCGGGTACCGGAGGATGCCAGGGTTGGAGAGTGCATTTTACAGGTAAGCTTCTTTCTCCTTCGGACAGCTTTAGAACTAGTAGCCCACTCACAATGGCTGAGTTTCTACATTAGGGTGGGTGAGAATGGTTTGATGGGAGGTGCAGGTAAGGGGCGCGTGATGCCGGCTATCCAATGGTGTACCTTGCTAATTGTTGTAATGGGGCTCAGCACTACCCTCAACTTCCCTCCCCCAGCTCACCCAGTCCAGTGACTGACAAAGTAAAGGCTAAGAGAGTTTGGCAAAGTTACCTTTATTACACTTCACAGTTAAGATCGTCCAATACACTATTTTATTTGTGTTCACAGATGTCAGGAGTGTCTGTGTTCACTGATGTTCAAGCTTTTGGGGACACATCATTACAATACACTTCCTGTCTGCTTATTGTTTTCTAGAAAGGAAATTCTTGGCGTGTTACTTTCGCACAGTACCCGGAATAATCAAGCACTTGAAGCCACGGGTGTAGCCCCGGTACCTAGGTACCCGAGTGCGTTCCCCGTTCTTTGTTGTGTTGAGCCCACCTCTGGTTGCACACCCAGCCACGTCGCGCTGTGTCGGGTGCAGGTCGCGAGTAAAACGTTTCTTTCCTCAGATACGGGTGGAGTGGGGCTGTGAGTGGGGTGGTGGAGTATGGGGTGGGGAGGGACACGACAGTGGGACGCGCCTTGCAGGGCGGCCATGTTGAAAAGAACCCATCAACATTCCTTGCGCGTGACAGAGGACGGAGCTAATCCCTGTCTACAAAAACTCTCCGCGGTGAGATCAAGTCCGGCACACAGGCTGCAGGCAGACACCAGCTGGGGTGGGGACTGAGGGGCTCTGGGTTTTTTTTATTTTCTTTGTACTAATTTCTTCCAGCGGAACTACTTTATACCTTCACTGTACCTGGACGTGTGCCTCTACCTGCACTTTAACCCTGACCCTTTCTCTGCCAGTTTAGGTTGCCTTTAGTCGGGGTTAGTATCGTAGGTACCCAGGTTTTTGCGGGTACACGTAGTTCTATCTTCACTCTTGCTAATGTCGTTTTGATCATTTCTGTTCGTGGCTGATGTATATTTGAGATAACACGAAGATTCGCGCTGTGCCAGGCAGGGGAAGGGCGGCACGAGAGATTAACTTTGAAGAGAAGTTTGTGTCTCCCTTTGGCTTCTTACCAGCGGCAGTCGCGGTTCACTTGGCAAGAACATCAGATTTGAGGATAAGGGGTAGGGGCTCCGTGCCGCTGGCGCTTCGTACCTGTAGTTCATCACCCCGAGTGACTTCGCCACCCACCCGCTACCCCCAGCCCCGAGACTGCTCGGCGACCGGTTACCTCAGTCGTGGTGTGTGACAAAGCACATCAAACAACATGTAAAGCATGTGTAGTATACATTGTACACGCTTGACTGACCGCGGAGCAGGTCGGCCCCCGTGTGCCGATGCCCTCTGATAAAGCTCGACAGTCGTCAGACCCAAGCGCGTCGTCGCTGGCTGAGATCGCACGCGGAGATAGAGCATGACGAATCCTCCGACAAAACTTTATTAGAAGTTTTCTATCCATGTGTAAACGTGGCTGACCTGCCCCACGTCTGTCTGTCTGTCTGTGTGTGTGTGCGTGTGGATTGTGTGTGTGGTGTGTGTAGCCTGGTATGCTAGCGGACCCCGTTATACCCTGGGGTGTGTTTGTAGCGGGTGGTGCAGTTGTTAGCTCAGGTGTGACTTCTGGAAAGATTATGTAATGTATTTTAATAACAAACCTCATCGCTGTGGTCATTATCATCGTCATCGTGATGTTGTGACAGACAAGTCCGGGAGCTTGGCAAGAGGCTGGCGGTGTTTGAAGGAGGAGGTGAGGAGGTGAGTGGCGTGAAGCCCCGGCGCTACAAAGATCAGAGAAAAGTCAGGTGACGCAGGACAAAACGGTGAACAGGTTGCGCCACCCCCCACCCCGTGTCGAGCCCGCTACACGGCAGGGAGGGAGGTGACCCCGGGTCACAGCGGCCCACGCTGGCGTTTTCCGACTTAATATCGGCTTGAAAAAGCTTCTTGTTGTTGGGGCAGGGGGGCAGCCTCCATTTGCAGGGGACAGGACTGGGGTTCAATTGTCCTTGCGACACGGAGTCGGACGAGCGAGGGAGTGAGTGTGAGGCAAACAGGGACCCCGGGCTTCAAAGGGCCTGCCTCGGCCCCTAGACATTTCAAACGTGTCCCCATGTTGGATCAGGTGAAATTTCTCTTAATGCGCTGTTTGCTCAGTTTCCTCCATGTTTGTTCCTAAGGTCCGGCCATCGCACTACTTCTGACTCGTCATGTCCCTGGCACAGCCAGTCCTCCCCTGGACACAGGGACCTGGTGTGGAGACCCTGTACTGACCCGTGTATTGTCCACACTAGGTGGGGAACCTACCATCACACTGTATCAGGCTTTTCTTGCTGGGGTCACTAGTAAGTCATCACCAGTTGCCGACAACATAAAGAATATTGAATAACTTCACACCTGTGATTGCTAGCGTGTCAAGCTGTACACAAGGAGTGTTACAGGTGTGGATGGCTGTACACTCTAATCTACCCCAACCTTCATTTGTGGACACCATCCAGTTAGTGGCCTTGCACAAGGGCTGGAGAACCTTGTAGACTGCCAAGGACCATTTGAATTCATGATGTAACATCACAATCATTAAGCTGCTGTGTCTGGTCACCATAGTTTCCTCACACTGTGTGAACACTTTTGCAACATGTACACCCCACCCCAGCCCACCCCAATCACCGCAACACAGGTGGACCGCGGGCAGCCCACGAGAAGCAAGGTGTCCTGTCATGTACCCGAATGTGTCCTGTCTCTCCCACAACCGACCTTCTGTATGTCTCCCTCCAAATGTGTATTATGACTATTATTATTGACACAGCATGTTGCTATGAAAAGCTCTAGAGATGGAAAGTCAGTCTCACCTGCTACAGTTATGGAACAAGTTAGGATTGCAAGGTCGTCAGCGACTGAGACACAGAGGTAGGTGAGAACTCACCCCGGGTGGACAGAATATTTAACAGGTGATGTAAGTGCTAAGTCACTTGACACAAGTCAGTGGTGGCAGTGGTTGGAGAGACAGTAGAAAAGGTGGCAGTATTGCTGTGACAAACGTGGCTCACGTGACAAATGTTCTCGTCCACGAGGGTGGGACTTGTCCACGTGCTACTATGACACGCGCTTACACACGCGTGCACGAAGGTGAGCACGCGCACAGACACACTTGCACGCACTAAGGACGCGGCCCCTCACCCAGACTTGCAACTGCCAGGCGGAGCCAGTCCGTCAAAGTAATTAAATCTCACACAAGCTGACAAAGCACAACACCAATGACTGGAGAGCAAATAAGTGGGTGATAACCCTTCACACGGTGACAGCGGATATTGCGGGTGGCGGGTGGCATGTGGGCCTGGGTACGACTGGACAGGAGTCCAGAGACTGCAAGACCGTCTGAGACTAGAGACACGAAGACAGACAGTGGCAGGAGGATTACAGGCTTGCTACCCGAGCATTCCTCCCTCCCTGTGCCAGCGCCTGGCAACCCCGACACCTCGCTGACCCTCAGTACAGACTGTCGACACCACAGTGACAAGCGGGGGCTGTGGGTTCGTATCTCGGCTTCCACACACAGTGCGCGTGACACGTGTACTGGCTGACTGTGGGGGCTGTTGTCTGGGTACTCAGCTTTCCTCCACTCTGTGTGTGTGGATACATGCCCACCCTATAAAGCTGTGTCACACCCTGTCATCATGCAGGTCTGGCAGATGCCGTGGAAAGGCGCTATATACATTGTTGTTGTTGTTGTTGTTAAAAGTCAAACCAACAGACCAGTGGTGTGACCCTGTATGGTGTGCTGTTGTCGTGTGGTCAGTGACCAGGATGACCAGAGCGATGTGATGTTGTCATGTTGTCGGGTCAGTCACCTTTTGTCTCAGGAGTGCAGTTAACGTAGCCGAGTGAGTGGTCAGTCGTGCCAAGTGAGCGATTGATGTAATGTGATGTATCTCACTCGGCACTAGAGCGTTTGTTCTTCAACCACTTCCTGTTGTAGTTTGTGTTGTTCCTGTAAATTTCTGACACGTAAGCGTGTAAACGTTTGTGTAACAATAGCCTGTCACCTGTCATGTCACGTGACAGTAAAGAAGTCACCAGCTGACCTTTGAGTCACAAGGAAGCTGGAGTTCACCAGTTCATGACGAGTGTTGACGGGTGCAGTGGGGCTTGTGTGCACGTGGGGTACATAGTAGTAGATTACAGGGTGTCTGTCAATGCCAGTTTCTCGCCGATGTCAGCAGCTGACAGTGTACTGTGTCATGACTGCAGGCCAGATCATTGTACAGAGTAAAGGACAAGAGTAGGGCCGGGGGCAGGAGGGCTGGATGGGAGGGCATGGCTGCAGGAATACCGAAGAAAAAGAAACCCTTCTCTCTCTCTCGGGTCAGTAAAAATCGTAGCGAATGGAACAGGAGAGAGGGAGGGTTACTGGCGGCCATTGATCTCCTCTGTGGAGGATTTGTGTGTATAACTACATTGAAGCGGGTGTCGACACGGACATCGCGAGTCTTTATTTCGTTTATGAACTCAGAATCACAGAAACACTGGTCGCTAAACAGAAAAACAGGAAAAGTTCGTGAAGTTAGCCTCTCACTAGCACCAGACAGTTAGCCTCTCTCTAGCACCAGACAGTTAGCCTCTCTCTAGCACCAGACAGTTAGCCTCACTCTAGCACCCGACAGTTAGCCTCACTCTAGCACCAGACAGTTAGCCTCTCTCTAGCACCCGACAGTTAGCCTCACTCTAGCACCAGACAGTTAGCCTCTCTCTAGCACCAGACAGTTAGCCTCTCTCTAGCACCAGACAGTTAGCCTCTCTCTAGCACCAGACAGTTAGCCTCTCTCTAGCACCCGGCAGTTAGCCTCTCTCTAGCACCAGACAGTTAGCCTCTCTCTAGCACCAGGCTTTTGTTTCAGTGACCGCTTGTTGCAGGCTGCCGTCAGTCAAAGGATGGAAGCGGCGATGAGCTTTGTATGAATTTTGTGAGACAACAGTAGGACCTGGTATCATGGTTGGGGAAGTCTGTCCTACATGTAGAATATTTATTTGTGTCCTACTGCATGTAGAATACTCCTGTCTCACTACATGTCCTACTAGATGAATATTTGTGTCCTACTACATGTATATATCTGTCCTACTACATGTAGAATATTCCTGTCTTACTATATGTCCTATTGCATGTATATTCCTGTCCTACTACATGTAGAATATTCCTGTCTTACTGGATGCATATTTGTGTCCTACTACATGTAGAATATTTATATCTGTCCTTCTACATGTAGACTATTTATATCTGTCCTTCTACATGTAGAATATTTCTGTCCTACTACATGTCCTACTATGTGTATATTCCTGTCCTACTACATGTAGACTACATGTAAGAAGCCGCTGCTGCCCTCTGTCCTCTGAAGTTTGTAAAGTTTGTGTGTGGCGTTGTACACAGCCAGACAGCACTCACCTCAGCTAACATCTAACACATCTCTGTTTACACACAAAATAATGAAGTCTTGTCATCTGTAATTCACAATAATCAGTAAACATGGCGTGTAGACGGGTTAAGATAAGCCTTACAAAAAAACCCAGGAAGTGGAAATGTATTGAGCACATGTCAATGTCGATATTTGAAAGAAGCTTGTCTACCCGAGTGGAGGATCTGTATCTTGTTATCAGAAGACTTGTGGCAATATATTTCAAGTCGGGTGTGTCTTACAAGGGTTAATAGCTTGGAGGGTCGCTAGTATTTCCCGTCTGTGGACGATACTCGTTACACACGTCCACCCGCGGGTGGGACACAGGACTCCGTGCGTGAGTCGCGATGTGTAATGCATGCTGGGAAGGAGGACACGTCATCAGCCAATGGCTCGCAGAAATAGCCGACACCACTGACTTCACATGTTGAGTTATATTTTGAAATGACTTATTATATATTTTGTATATTTTGTAATGCCTTGGCTTTCTTGTGATTTGTGGTGCTGGGGGTCTTCATCGCCCCCTGCAGTTCCTCGTGTGCTGCTCCGTTACCTGTCGTGAAGGCGGGGATGTGGGGGGCTGGAGGCAGTAACCCCTCTATGGTGACACTTTCCTCTCTAAACCTTGAGGGGAGGGGGAGACAAACACTCACTCGCCGCTCGATGGCGCTCCGCTGTCAACGCTGGACCTTGAGCAACAGGCAGAGTGCATGCCCCTGGTGACGTATGCACAGCTGGCAGGATGGCATCACATGTCACTCACTGCCACATGTCAGTACATCAAGGTGTCAGACCATTTAATGACACGCGTGGACTTTCTTTCCATATGAGAGAGAAACCTTTGACCCTTGAGACGTAGTGACTGTCACTGGCACTGACACTGGCTGCTGTTGTCTTCAGACGTACTTACTGTCACTGACACTAGCCACTGTTGTCGTGCAGTCGATGGCACAGTGCAGCTGGTTGTTGTGATGGTCGTAAGACGATCAGGCGTCAGATTCTACTCCTGACGTCAGCAATGAACATCAGGCGTCCCACGTGACGCGGCTTATGGCGGGTTCTGTCCAAGGTAAGAATGCAGCCCTGTGCCTACCAAAGACCTCGCAGCGCCTGACTTGCTTACTTGCAACAAATGCCATGGAGATATTTTACCTCGCCACAAATCACGACACAACACCTGGCTGTAGGCGACACAACACCTGGGTGTGGGCGACACAGCCACTGAAGCACGTGCTTCCTCTAACTAACGAGGGCGACGATGTGGCTTCCCCCGTTCTTACCTTATTATTCCAGGTGAGAGTGAGAGGCTCACACGATAACCAGTGGACTGAACACGGCGAGGACAGCCTCAGGTGTGCGACTGGTGGCTGTGGGCAGGTGCTCGTGGTGTCCTCTACCTGCTGAACCCCGACACACTCAGGTACAAGCACCGAAGACAGGGTTGGACCCTGTGGGGCCAGACACTTGTGACCACTCACCTCTGCAAGATTGCTCAACGTATTCTGTTCATTGTTCACAGTTGATCGTAAGACGCTCACGTTCATTCATTGATCAACATGTGAACACTTCCAACGAAAATAATAATAATAATGATAATGTGTGAGTTATAGCACATCGTCACCTCCGGCATCCACGACTGTATTTCTGACATCAGACTGTGGATGACCCACAAGTTAAAACTAAACAAAAAACAGAAGTCTTTATTTTTTCAAAGAGGACAGCCAGAATGTACCCTTCACTGCCTGTATCTGTTGGGGTGATGATGATGATGATACTTTTGTTACTTCAAAAAGTACCTTAGGTTACATAATGTCTGTGACCTGTCTCTTGATGAACACGTCTCTCACATCTGTCGTTCTGCTGCGCAAGATCAGCTTCACTCGCCATACTCTGTCCATCTCAACCACCAAAATTCTCAACTGCTCAGTTGTTCTGTCTAAAGTAGACTACTGCAAGTCTCTTCTTTGCTCACTGTTCACAGTACATACCTCACTGTTCACAGTACATACCTCGCTGTTCACAGTACATACCTCACTGTTCACAATACATACCTCGCTGTTCACAGTACATACCTCGCTGTTCACAGTACATACCTCGCTGTTCACAGTACATACATCACTGTTCACAGTACATACCTCATCGATAAGCTTCAGAAAATCCAGAACTTAGCTGCTCGTGTCGTTGTCCGTACTCGCTAATGTGAACATGTCACACCACTTCTGTACGCTCTTGGCTACCAGTGGAAGCTACAATAGACTACAAGTTCTCAACTGTGTGTCTGTAGTACCTCACTGTCTGTCCACTGGCTGTTATCTTGTACCTCATCTTGATGTTAATTATCTATAGTATCTCACTGTCTAATGACTGTTGTCGTGCATCTCATCTTTATGTTGTTCAGTGTGTCTATACGTACCTCACTGTCCACTATCGGTCTGCGCGCCGAGTGCCATCTATCGTGGTGGTGATGCTGCTCGTTATGTTCACATCTCTATTATTATCAACGATGTGCGATAAAGGTTAGACATTAATTCAGACACTGATGAAGTGCTACTAACATTAGAGAAATGCACTCAGTGTGTCAGGTTTCACCAGGAAATGTATTTACATGATAGTCAAGGTGCAAGACGTGCTTTTCACCTGTCAGCGTCACGTGCTCAGAGTCACTCCGTGTCACGTGTTCAGAGTCACTCCGTGTCACGTGTTCAGTAAGTCTCGGTCTCGCCTTGTCTCTAACTTCTGTCTATCCACCCCCTGCCCCCCGCCCCGTCCTTCACGTTTCAAACAGAGTAGCGTGGAGTTGTCGACCCTTGTGGCCTCTAACGACGACACGGGGAGCGGGTGGAGCGGTGGTGCAGGCGCTGATGTACAGCGAGGCTTGATACAAGCAGTTGACCTACGATGGTTCTCGGAAGAAACACATCCATGTGGAGTTGATGCCCTCTGGACCTGTGACATGAGACTACATGTCTAGAGGCTGCTCTACACTGTCCGACATGAGACTACATGTCTACAGGCTGCTCTACACTGTCCGACATGAGACTACATGTCTACAGGCTGCTCTACACTGTCCAACATGAGACTACATGTCTAGAGGCTGCTCTACACTGTCCGACATAAGACTACATGTCTACAGGCAGCTCTACACTGTCCGACATGAGACTCTACATGTCTAGAGGCTGCTCTACACTGTCCGACATAAGACTACATGTCTACAGGCTGCTCTACACTGTCCGACATGAGACTACATGTCTAGATGTCCAACATCGAGAGACTTCCATGCAGGGAGGCGGGGAGTGAGCGCACTCCCTGCACTCGCCTCATACCTGTCTGACTTGTTGTTCCGCCTCACGCCGCCACCCTCCCACCTTCGGGCTTTAATTTGTCACCTGAGGCGACACCCCATTAAGTGGCTGTTACTGCATCCACTGCGCGCAAACGTGCAGGTAGATTGTGTGTCTTGACCTGACACTTACCCTGACCCCTGACCTGCAGGTACAGTCTCTATCTTGGTACGACACTTCTCGTAACCTAGCAACCAGTAGAGTGTCTTGGTGAAAAGTAGATCATACCTACAGTGTGACAGTGGCTGTACACTATACCTACAGTGTGACAGTGAGTTTACACTATACCTACAGTGTGACAGTGACTGTACACTATACCTACAGTGTGACAGTGGCTGTACACTATACCTACAGTGTCACAGTGGCTGTAGATCATACCTACGACAGGAGGGAGGCGGTGAGCGCCATTAGCTGACTTCAGATCCAGGAGAGAGGAGGTGACATGAAGAATCTCCTGGGGTCTGGGGTCTGGGGGCTGTAGGCTGGCAGTTAACTGAACAGTGGCCTTCCGTAGACTATGAACACTGACACACACACATAC
Organism: Pomacea maculata; assembly: GCA_004794325.1. NCBI lineage: Eukaryota > Metazoa > Mollusca > Gastropoda > Architaenioglossa > Ampullariidae > Pomacea > Pomacea maculata. The sequence goes on from SRHC01000273.1 coordinate 1,429,606, forward strand.
ACAACAGCCTAATGTACACACTGACACACACACTGACACACACACAACACCGACATAGTGACACGGCATGTGCACGGGGCCCTACATTTCCAGATGACACTTTGCCCGGGGTCATGGCGCTGACTACACGCGGGGTCGGAGCGAAGGCTAACGGCGATGTGCACTTAACGATTTTTCCTGCGTCGACTGCAAACTTGAGATGGAGGTGATAGTTCCTACTTTGTCACCTGACAGGTGTGTTTTACCTGTCTCCGAGGGGCTGACAGTAGGCGCGGCGCACGGACCTTTTGACTTGTGACGTCACAGTCAACGACCCCGGGCGGCAAGTGAGCGGAGGCTGCGCGGCAACGTGAGGCAAGAGTGAATGGGAGATGGAGTTAGCGGACACGCGGCACGCGGCTGTCCATGTCGCATGTACCTCGCGAAGGACACCAGGTGGCGTGTTTGTGTGTGTGCACGTGCGCGTGAGTGGTGGGGGGGGGATGTACTTGTTATCAACAAAAACAAGCAGGCGCTAGGCTGTCACAGGCCCCACCCGGGGTATTCGTGGACACGGTGACATCAAGCTACAAGTGTGTTTGCCACCCAGAACATGACCACGCGATGTCGCAGACACAAACGCCGCGAGATTTCGCCGCCAGCCATGGCTGGAGCCAGGGCCCCCCACCGCTGACAGACTTCACTCCTCCCATGCCCCCCATCACAGCACTCACCTGTGCACAGGACTGACTTCATCAGCAGCATGACCGCGGGAGGCGAGGAGGTGGCCGCTCGCTCTGCTGCCGCAACCTCTTGACCCCCGCCAGTGTCAGCCGCACTCCGCGCACCACTCATCTGCTGATGGCCGAGTGTAAACACTCATTTGTGGATGGCAGAGAGCGGAGAGACGCTTGCAAGTCATCTGCCCTCAGAAACCCGAGGGGTAGGGGTGATGATGTGAGGGGGGAGGGGCTGGTGGCGCCGTGTTATCCCCCTTGCCTTACAAACCACGAGACAACATGGAGGCTTTCTTTTTCCATCGCTCATTCTGTCTGTCTTTCTCTCTCTGCCAAATGCCTCGCAGCCAAAGGAAGACAGTGCCACGGATACTCTACTCTACTCTCGCTACTTTTACAAATGGAGGCTGGAAGAGGTGGGGGGGGGGTGCTACCAGAAGACAAAACGGTTCCGTAACGGAAGGAGGGATGTGCTGCATGCATCACCAGACCTGCTGGCTATTAATCAGCGGCTGGTGATGTGCGGGAGGAAGCGAGGAAATGTTTTGTTGTGAGGCTGGCTGTCATCGACAAGCTCGTCATCCTGTCTTCGTGTCCATAACAACGGTCTGCAGACACGGCGCCGCCTGGTGGCCGTCAGCGTGGTGCTGGACTTTGGTAACGAGACACACCTGGTGGCAGTGCTGCAGCTGTCACACCTGTCCTGAGCTTTGTAATGCTGCCAGGAGCCTGCAGGTCTGTCATGACACTTGTACTGCCAGCAGCCTGCAGGTCTGTCATGACACGTGTACTGCCAGCAGCCTTCAGGTCTGTCATGACACTTGTACTGCCAGCAGCCTTTCAAGCCCACCATTCCCCTCCCCCAACCTCCCCCCTGCTACCGTTGAAGGCGACAAGACAATGGAGGATTAAGTGGAACGAGAGGATTGTGGGCTGTCTTCAAGCACTTCCGCTGGCTCCTGGCGCATGCGTGCTGTAATCGTGGTTTGAACTGCTTTGTAGGAAACTGTTTCCTGCTTCCTGCAGTCAATAAGTTGTCTACCTGAAGGTAGTTCGTGTCCCTCTGCTGAACCGTGCAGGCGCCTGTACAGGTGGCATGTAACAACAAGAACCTAGTGTACAGTCGGGTTTGTACGTCACACGTTGGCCCACGTGCCAGGTGAGGGAGGGGGGATTTGGCGAGGGCTCGGTAGTCCACACATCCAATGGCAGATGCCTGGCTGCCTGGCAGACGCTGGAGCGAACTCAAACATTGGTTCACGGCGCAGACACAAGTCACAGAGTGTTGACTGCCTTCACTGGCCACAAGTCACGAACTGCTGTCACCACCAACCTAGTCACACACGCTAGATACGTCACACAGTAGATACGTCACACGCCGCCTCCACCCAGTCACCACGCACGTGCAGTTCTCGAGCCCCCGGGGTTTGCACACCAACACCGAGTGTTGAAGGCAAGGAGCTGCACTTTGCTAACACCTGGGAATAAATCAGGTGGCAGTTCGTTAGGATCAAGATGAGGTGTGTGGCTAGGTAATGAGGTATGTGTCTGGACAATGAGACTAGCTAGGTAATGAGACTAGTTAGGTAATGAGGTTATGTGGCTAGGTAATGAGGTATGGGACTAGATGATGTGGCTAGCTAGGTAATGCGGTATGTCTGTATAATGTCTGTATAATGAGGCTAGCTAGCTAATGAGGTATGTGGCTAGGTAGGTAATGAGGCATGTGGCTAGGTAATCAGCTGGACATTGACGTGTGTTCTGTATGACGTGGAACTACTGTCGCCACTAGTGTAGACACTCATCACGCCCCGTATCCATTGTGTGTGGAGAGAGAAATCAACTCACGCACGTGCTGCAGAATGAATGAAGGAGGGAAGGTGTTTGTATGAGGCTATGATGCTCTGCCATGTACACTAGCCGGTGTCTAGCAAGTCTACAGCGGTCACGTGACTGTTCATGCCACAGCTATGTGAGCTAAGCCATTGTAGTGTACATACAGACAAAACACGTTTCACACATAACTGTTACAAACATTTTGTGTACAGCACTGTGGACAGGGGCTTGCTGTGCTGTAAACAAGTGAGATGACATGTTGACACACCACTGGCAAGTCACAGTGACACTTTTAATATGGAGAATGTGACTTTGTTACACCAGACTGGAAAATAAACGCCTGGAAGTGTTTTCATTGGGTGAGTGCGCCGTACACGTCTCATAAGCTTGTTCCTCTCTCTTCATGTCTTCACTTCCCCCGAAGCCTTCTCAACTTCCAATGGAAGCCAGTGAGTGCTTGGTACGAGCCTCAACTTCCGGCTTTCATCGCAATGATTTCTATTTTCCATTCATTCAAAGAGCTGAGTAGTCATTTCTTTCGACGCAGCTGATGGAACGGAATTATTTCTTGACACAGTTGATGGAATCGAATTTGATCTCGACACAGCTCGTGGAGCCATTTATTTCTCCACACGACTCATGAAATCACAGTATTTCACCTCACAGCTGACAGCTCTGGTCGTTTCACAGTATTTCACATCACACACAGCTGACAGCTCTGATCATTTCATGACCAACAGCCACGTGGTCTGCTGTCATCTCGCCACAACCTGCCCAGACGAACGGTCACGTGGTACAGCTGCCAGCATTCCCAGCCTCTTGAGGTCACGACAGACGGTCACGTGGTGCACATTTGCAGGCCTCTTGCAGTGGTAATGAGGTGAGGAGAGCGGTTGTGTTTGTACACAACAGTGGAGACATGCGCACGGAGGGTGGTGTTGGTGTTGTTTTCGCTGCCTGCTCCCCGGAGGTCGACTTGCAGGAGGAGGCCATGATGGCTGCCACATTGCAGCTGGTCTGGCATACTTTCCTGCTGTGCCAGGCTCTCATGCCAGTCTATCAGCGCCGTCTGGCGGGCCTTCCGGAAACGACTTCCATTCCTGACGTGCGGAGATGTTGAGCATCCAGTCACCAGAGATGGCGAGCGTGTTGTCTGTAGATGTCGAACACTCGGTCAGTGTACACGTGGAACACTCGCTTACTGGCGATGTGGAACACTCAGTCATTGCGGGTGTCACTGGAGACGTCACTCACCTGCCATGAGCCACTTGTGACATGACATGACGTGACGTGCACGTGCAGCCTGACCTTTTGTTTTTGTTTTTGTTGTTGTTTGTTGTTGACGTACTTACAGGTTCTGACCTGCAGCCGGCAAATAGTTGTTGTTACTAAAATTTTGTGGAAAGGTTGTGGTGATGGCGGCGAGACTAGTGTGTGTGAATTGTGTATTGGGTGAGTGTGGCAAGGTGAACTGTGAACTAGACTCACTCTGCTGTCGTGATGATGGCGCGAGGTGGCTGTAGCTTCATTTGATGCGGGTGGTCACCAGCATCCAGACATCCTGAAACAGGACCTGGCTGGCAGGTCACATGACCCTCTCTCTTGGGCGGCGAGTGCAAAAGCAGGGAGGATGGCGGGGTTGTCCGAGTGAAGAGAACCTGTAGATGGAGGGCGGCTCAGTGTTTCACAGCGCCATCTAGTTCGGGTCTCGTTGCAGGAGTCGGCAGGTGAAAGGTCCATCGCCCAGGGATTTTTTTTTTTTTTTTTGCCGTTAGTTTTTCCAGTGGCGACCACAAACTCCGCGCATTAATGGGAAATAACCCCGAGTGTGAATATTAAATGACATCGTTAAATCATATTCACATATTCACATGGCTTGTCGGTCGCCGACACCTTATGACACTCGGCCTCGCTACGTGCAGCCTCCCAGTGATGTTGCCATGACAACCAGTTATGACAGGGGGAGGGGGGAGAGGCAATCCGGGGCGAGTTGCACAACGTTTCTAAAACTTCAAACTGATGTAAACAAATAAACTTATAAACGGCCTTCAGAACTCACTCCTGTCCCACTTACATGCGTTACACAAGCTCATGCCAACAATTGTGGGGAGGGTGTGTGTCAGGCTGACACAGTGAAAACAGTTTTGGTTAAGTTTAAAACCGCTTTAGTCAAGAATAAAACAGTTTTAGTTAAGAATAGTTGTAAGAATTGTGCCGGGCACTGTGTGTCTGTAAAAGTGACTATCTCAACAAGACCTAAGTACGGCCTATCAGAGGTTCACATGAGAAATGTGCTGTGCGACTGGCCCCAGATCACGTGACAGGAGGGGAAAGGGTGGGAGGAGGATGACGCTGTCAGCCCGCCAGGTACTTGATGTGGAGGATGTGCAGGAATTCCCAGGGTCGTCACCCTCTGTTGCCTGGCGAGGCGAAGGTGGACACGGATAGTCTCCAGACAAGGTAGAAACACCTGTCACTGAGTAGAGCTCACCTGCCAGGAGACAGCACTACGGTGGTCGGCATTACAACAGTCGAGAGTTATAGCCCCTGCTTGTGACGGATTTACGCACTTCACAGGCATCAACCAGAATCTTATCTACCCACGTGTCCGTTCTCTCTGACTCTGTACTTTCACTATGTCCGGCGGGTGGGAAGGGGAAACAATCAGTCCTTGCGGTGAAAAGCAAAGCGAGCTGAGTGTTTACCTGAGGACCGTTACAGCCTCGCTCTCCACCCGTACCCGCCATCGTCACCGACATCAATCACACCCTAGACACGGCGGGTAGCCTCGGTAGCTACCATCTGTCGTGGAAGGAAATGGAAGCGGAGACGGAGCGAAGGGAGGGATGAGAGCCGCACGTTGCTGTGTGTAGTCTGTATGTGGTCTGTGTGTAGTCTGTGTGTAGTCTGTGTGTACAACACACACCACGACCATGGCCTGCAGGTGGCGCGCGGGGCGGCGAGCGCTTTAAGGGCGGCTACGTCAGGTCGTGCTACAGACTGAGTGTACTCGTGTGTTTGAGTGTGTGTGCAGGGTGTGTTATTACCGCTGAAAATATTACCGCTGTTATTACCGCCAGCCCCTCCGAGTAGCAGGGACCGACAGGACCACCCCACCTGGCCCCTGTTATTGTGCCTCAGACCATCGCGAACAGCTCGACAAATATGACAAACATGCCTGTAGAGTTCACTCCCTTGCCTCGTTGGTGCTCAGACAGGCGGCGCTGTGGGATGTCGGCCATTTGCATTTGCGTCCCTTTGTCGTCAGGTGTTGTTTATGTGTTGTGAAGACAGGAATTCCTCATTGACATGCGCATGTGCGTGCACAGAATGCATAATGTGCAGTTTGAGATAACTCTCAGATGTCAGAGCGTACAGAAACTGTCTTCCGTGTATTAGAGAGCTCTGTGTGTGTGTGGACACGATTTCTCCGTTTTATTAGTTAATACATTTTGCTGAGGTTTGTGTGATGTGAGTTTAGTCCTCACACAGACTTTCATTTACAGACGTTGGCTTCATCAAGTCTTCAGGGCTTGAGTGAGGATGCCGTTAATGGCGGCTCTGCAACATTCAAAGCTCGCCTCGCGAGTTTCCGATTGGTTGCTTCCTTGCCCATTTGGTCACGTGATTGTATGCTGTGCACGGCAACCGGAAGCTGGCGCCGTTGATTTCCCCTCCCCACCCTCCTCACTACCGTCTCCGACGATTTGGTTGTAAAAGATGGCGACCGGATACTGGCGCTGGTGATCTCCCCCTGCCGTAGCGGCTGTAAAGATGGCGGCAATGAGCCGCCGCACTTCGCTCGACTCCACCGCAGTTTATTGTCTTCATAAAATCGCTTAGAAATGGCCCCTGGTGCGCGCGCTTTCTTTATCAGCCCCCATGTCAGCAAAATGTCTTTTAGAGAACAAAACCAAGCTGTCTGCCTGTTGGTCGCCACGCCGCCTTAAGTCTCGGTGATTTTGCTCCCTGTGGGCCTGGTAATGGGAGTTGGTAATGTGAGGTAATGGGAGTTGGTAATGGGATGGAAGGCAATGGGAGTTGGTAATGGAATGAAAGTCGGTAATGTAAGGTGGTAATGTAAGTTGTAGTTAACATCACGAATGCTGTGACTATCCACATGCCTGCAGTCAAACATGGCGCGAGCCAGACTTGCACCAGGAGGCCACAAGACAAGCAAGGGTCTGTAAAGCACACGCCTCTCCCTCCCTCCCACTGTTGTGTTTCCCGCCCCCTCCCCCACACACACACACACTGTACCTGTAAGCTGCCCCCTCGCCTCACAAGTCTGTTGTTGCTTTAACATTTTTAAGTTGACTACCAGGCACGAGGGGAGGGGGCGGCAGGTGATGTTGGCGGTCTGGAAGCCCGGAGCTTGTTTATGTTGTGTTATCGGCGATGTAAGCGGACTGCGACAGCTCGTACTCCACCATCGTGGCGGAGGAATTCGGGGCTAATTAAGATGCCGTTTGCCCCTCTGTAAGTCAATTGTGCTTATCGAAGGCATCTGTGGGTAGACTGCGCTCGACAAGGCTCACAGACAAGCCTGGGGAGGGAGCAGGGAGGCATCCCACCAGGTGCCGCTGTGTACAGGCTGGCGGCAGACGAGGGACCCCACCCCTACCCCACCTCCCTGGGATGTGCAGCTGCGCGTGCGTTCATCAACATCAACTGTAAAGATGCCGAGACGTCTGCTGCAAGTCACTCACCACCACCACCACCAACTGCAGCAGCTGACAGGCGCTACCCCGGGTGACGGGTGAAATCCCCTTCATTGTCTTGTCTCCGCCTCTTGCGTCCTGCGCCTTAACGTGACTGTCACGGGTACCTACGTCACGTGGTGTCCACACCAGCAGTGGCAGCCTGTGAATGTGAAGATGTATCGAGTGCATTCACATTCACACGCTGCCATTGCAGACGATTCCACTCCCCTGTCTAACAGCAATGTGCTCCAGTTGTCTGACCCAACACCCGATGATGTCTGCCGAGGAGGGTGAATAATTCAGGGTGTCAAACACTCTACACCCGGCCTTGAGTGGTGCGCGGAATTCGGGCTCCCCACACTGTGGGCCAGCCAGCCAGCCGGCCGGCCATCTTCCAAGTCCTCTCAGCCGTTGCGCGGTTCAGAATGGCTGCTCCGTACTCCTGTCACCCTGCTGGCTAAACCTTTTGAAAAGCGTCATGCACGCACATACGGGTATCTTGGTACGGGTAGATTGACTTGATTAATCAAGCATTTTTATTGACACTGTAGCAGGCAGTAGTCTGTGTCGCCAGCCCAGTGTTATTCCAGGTTATAGTTGACCAGGTGGTGCTGGCAACTTCAAATCAAATCAAATCAGACTTTAGTGTCTGTCCAGGAGACCCAGGACAGAAATTTTTCTTCGCTCACAAGGGCAGGTATACATACTCATACAGACATTCAACACACAGGAGTTTGGCAGCCTGCTGTCTGTACTGACCGTCGTCAATTTAAATTAAAGTGGCGCTGACCTCATGACCTGCCCCACAGCCAGTAAGTACCAGAGGTCAGTGGAGCTGCCATATCATGTCTATAATTACCAGATGGCAGAGACGGCTCTCCCTCCCTCTAGCCCTCTAACATGAAGAATAGTCATCCCCTGGTCCTCCCTGGTCGAATCGCCAATCAAAGGAAGTCGTTTGAAATGCGTCATCTCTCACCTGGGAGACAGTAGACGTTAGCAGCTTTGACGTCACATGCAACATTCTGTTGTCCACCTGTCGACGCCTGGCTGTCAGTCGCCGTGTTCCTCGTGGAACTGTTTGATTTACTCGAGGTTCGATTGCCGACCACCTATTTACTGACTAGGGTCATCTGTGCTCGGTTGGCTGGTCACCGTATCCTGTCTGCACGTTTATCGGGGTAGGTGGGTGCTCAGGTTTCAGTCCTGCCAGCTAGTTCCCCGTCAGGGAGGTGGCGTCCATTGATTTCGTGTTTCCCGAGGCGCTCCTGACCTTAGGACCATTGATTGCTGACCTCGTCACCGCAGCTTTGTAGAGGAAGCTCTGGGTGCTCACCCTGGACCCTGCCGGTGACCCTCCCTTTGTGTGCTAGCGTGACACGACTGTGTAGTGGTGCGAAACACAAAGTTGGGTGTGTGTGTGGGGTACAGCAGGGCTGGCATGTGAGCCACCTCGCGTGGTCCTACAGAACTTTCTTTTCAAGCCATTACTAGACGAGCGCCAGCCTCAGGATGGTGAGAGGGGAGGGGAGACGACCGCTGGTTGTGCCCCTGTGACGAGAACAAGGGACACAAGACAGGTGTAGGATGGCGGGCAAACGACACTGGCTTCTCACCTGTTCAGGGGGTGGCAGTCGTGCCCGCCATTGTCCTGTTAATGGCGTCTCCAGCCCACAATGGGGAAGGAGAGGGGAGGCGCGCCTTTCTCCTGCCCCGTTAGCGGCCATAAATTACTGGTCAACAATGAGCCCCCGGGGCTGGGGTCAGGTCAAGAAGACAAGTGTCGGGGGGGGGGGGGGGGGGGGGGGGGG
>SRHC01002735.1:17469-44449 GCA_004794325.1 Pomacea maculata
ACACACACACACACACACACACACACACACACACACACACACACACTTAGCCACGTATACACGTGCTCACCTCGCTCGGCACTGCCGCTGTAGGCACTGATGGCTGTCGCTGTTTCCAGATCGAGAATGATGTTCTTCAGTGAGATGGAGGCCAGTCTGGGACACTTGTTCACTAGGTTCACCAGAGCTGGGCCATAGCACCAGTTGCCCCGCACCACACACGACCACTCCAGGAAAGCTGGCCGACAGAGCATGGACACAAGGCATTTACATCCACTCTAATTGTTTTGTGGTGGAGGATAATAAATAAGTTTTATAATGCACCAAGCACGCATATACATATATACTAAAGATGAACAAACACACACACGCATTTCACCTCACCTAATGAAAAAAGATTTCCAAAGAAACTACTCCAACGAATTATATACTGTTTAGCTACAGGATCAATTAAGGATGGTAGATTGTTGTTAGGATGGCACTAGGCCTGTGGATATGTCTATAAACTCTTCTCGGAACAAGCTCCTGTGCCTCCAATCTAACCACTCACCCACCCACAGACATACATTAGCTACAGGATCCACAAGATGATGGTATAGAGAATTAAGAGAAAGTCTGTTTACTTAGGTCGTTTCCGTATCGTTTGGTCATTTGGTCGAGGTAACGATTGACAACGGATGTTTCCGTGTGCAGGCTGTAGACATCGACAACGAGTCCCTCGACGGGTATTTTAATAAAATACACGCTGTCGTTCATGAGGTACTCATATACGCTATCCCCCACCGTGAGCCACAACACGACCCGCAAGTCAGGGTTCTTGTCCACAACCTCATTCTGATTCAGCAGGGAGATATGGTCTTCAAGAGAGGGTTGAAGACTTAAATCAAACCGAATCGTAAGGCGTCTCAGTAGAGGGCAGGAAAACTCCAGGGTCTTGATTATCTCGTCGGTCATATTCTCCAATGTGATTTCGATATGCTCTAAAAATCTCCTCTGAGGTCTCAGAAATTTACATAGTTGACAGATGACATAACTTTTCCAGTCTTTACTAGCTCTGTAATACTTGAAACCCCGGGAACAGAAACTTCTCAGTGTCATGTCATCAGGCAAGGCTCGCAAAAGTTTGGACACTGAGCTGAAAACAGCGTTTGCCTGAGGCGCATAAACAGTTTGTGGTCCTTGTGCTCTTCTGTCCAAGTTGAGTACAAGGTGTCTGACATGTTGGTACAATCTGGGGCCTTTGTGACCAAAAAATGAGCGGGTTTTTTTCCAGTTCCAGCCAGGACGGACAGTGACCTCGAACTTGTGCCACATGGAGGGCTCAGAGATGATTACCTCTCTCCACCTTTTACAGACTTGACAGCAGGAACCCCTATCTTCATTTGACAGTTTCCTGAGCACAAATAAATGATATAATAATTAATGCTGATAATATTTCAAATCAAATCAAATCAAATCAAATCAAAACAGACTTTATTGTCTGCCCAGGAGGACAGAAATTTGTCTTTGCTCACATACCCATACAGACATTTAACACACAGTTAGAAGTAAAAGTGAGGAGTAAAATAGTGTTGATTGCACCAGTCCATCAAAGCAGTGTATGTTTATCCTAACAACAAACCTTGGGTGACCAAGGGCCTAAAAGCACTGCTTAACAAAAAGAAACATTTGTTCATCACGGGCAGAAGTAAGTAATTTAATAAGCAAAGTATCGCAATCAGATAATGGTATGTTTTCTGGATTCCAGTTGTTGTTGTTGTTGTTGTTGTCGTTGTTGTTTACGTTGTTGTAAAATATTATCTTGAAAAACTATCTACTAGATCTCACAGGTAACAGCAGCCATGTATGGAGCATCAACGTCAAGCGAAGACTTGGTGACCGAAAGAGGAAGAAATAGATAAGGGATGACAGGCTTTGTTTGTTTATTTGTGTTTAATGCTGTGCCAGCAGCTAGGACTATATCACGGCAGGGATGATAGGCTACAGAGTAAGTACCTGAAGATGATGACAAGAAGCTCCGTTGGCAGCGAACTGCAATGACCAGTGACACCCCACTCCATGTTTACTGACGTCTAATTGGTTGAATGACATCACACATGACTAGTATTTTGTTTTCACGGAAAGACGTCACAGCACACGTCATCTTGTGCGTCACCGGTCGCTCCCTCTCTCTTTCTCACATAGACGCGCACACACAAAGATACACACACATACCTGTATGCTTATAACAACAACAACCGACTTTATTAATCCCAACGGGCAATTTAAGTGGGAGCTGAGCCCTGTTTCCAAAATATATTTATATGAAAAAAACCCACAAAAAACAAAAAAAAAACTAAAAAAAAAAAAAACCACACACACGTGCGCACCTACACACACACACCGCTGATAGTTCATCTGTGATTGTGTAGCGGGACCGCTGATGGCACAAAAGATTTCAGATACCTATTGCTTCTGCATACTGGCATGACATTCTTATCGGAGCTTAATAAAACAAATTCTCCCGCCAGCAAATGTTCAGGAATGCGGGAAGCTTTCCTAACTGGTTGTTGGTCACAGAAGGAAGTCAAGTCCCTCTGTTTAATACCAATTATTTTGGAACATATGTTGACAATACTATTCAAACTGTTCCTATCATGAACAAATAAATTATAAAACCAGCATACAAATGAGAAGGATAAAAGACTCTCAATAAAAGATTGATAAAAACGACCTAAAATTGCTCTGCTAACGGAGAAGCTATTTAACTTCCGCAAAAGGTACATTCTTTGCTGGCCACGTTTACATTCTTTGCTGGCCAAGTGTGACAATGTGTTCAGTGTTTAGAGTCCATTTAAGCTGGCAATCAAAAACAGTTCCCAGGTACCTGAAAGAGGTAACAGTTTCAAAAGGTTTGCTATGTATCACACTGGGAGCAACAAAATCATCTTTGATTCTGCTAAAATCTATGTTCAATTCCTTTGTTTTGTCTACATTTAACTCAAGAAAGTTCTCATCGCACCACTGTACAAAGTCAGTTAAGGCATTACCATGATCTGTCTTATGTTCTTGTAAAAGAGTGAACAGAGCAGTATCATCAGAAAATTTAATGAGGTAGCTATTCTCCTCCATATTTCTGCAGCTGTCGGTATACAAGATAAACAACAAGGGTGATAGACAACAACCTTGTGGGGACCCGGTGCTTGTGACAACAATGTCAGAATAATTACTGTTAACATACACCCTCTGCTGTCTGCATGTCAACAAATCCACAATCCATCTGACCAGTTGGTGTGGTAGGTCAAAAGCAGATATCAATCGCAGAGCTAGAAGGTATGGTTGCACTATGTTGAATGCAGAACTAAAATCTGTGAAAAGTAGTCTGGCATGTGTCTTGGACTTTTCCAGATGTTTATAAAGCGTGTTCAAAATAAACAACTTGGCATCATCAACACCCCCTACCCTTCCTATAAGCAAATTGCAATGGGTCCAATTTACTCTCTACAGATGTTAAGATAAGATTTTTGACAATCTTCTCAAGGGTTTTCATTATGAGGGAGGTTAGTGCTATTGGCCGAAAATCATTAGGTTGACTAGGACTAGCTTTTTTGGGCAGTGGAATGATATTAGAGAGTTTCCAGAGTGTAGGAATGTGCCCTGAGTCAAGAGAGAGTTGAAAGAGGTGTTGAAACACTCCACCCAGTTGAGCAGCACACCAATGCAAGACCCTGCCACATATTCCATGTGGCCCCTGCGCCTTGTAAACCCTAACCCGCTTAAGCAGCTTTGTCACATCGACTTGAGCAATTACTATGTTATCATTAGGGACAAGTGACTGAGTTCCCTAACTTTATCAGAAAAATCATGGTTCTCAAAACGTGCATAAAAGTTGTTCAAAACATTTGGCAAGTCCAGATCACTCACGGCATTAAGTTTGACTGATTTTCTAGTACAGTCTACCTTCTGATTAACAGAAGCCACAGACTTGATCCCCTGCCAGGCATAACGAAGGTCGCTGGCACAGTAACGCAACTCTATCTTGTCTTTATACTCTCTTTTTGATCTTTTAATTGCCTCCCTTACCTCTTTATGCACAGATGTTTTTGCCAATGCATCGCCAGTGAAAAAAGATACGTTTTTTTCCTGTTTAGAACACTCTTCAGGCTCCTGGTAACCCACGGTTTGTTGTTAGGGAATATTACAATGTTTTGACAGGGTATCACAAAATCGACACAAAAGGAGATATAAGGAGAAATGATATTGGTCTGTTCATCTAGGCAATCACATGAGATATAAAAAGAAACATCCCACAGCGTACAATCAAAACAACCTCGTAAACATTCAGTACTCTCATCCGTCCAACGCTACACTGACTTAACCACAGGCTTCATACGTTGACACACAGGCTTGTACACTGGGGCCAAAAACACAGTTTGGAGGTAAGAAGCCCCGAAAGATGGCAGAGGCTTGGCTTTGTATGCTGCCGGGATTGTGCCATTACATAAATCCTGTTTGGTGTTATTCTGGGTTGTTGGGCAGGTCACATACTGGTTATAGGTTTTGAAAGTCTTCGTTCGATCACAGTTGTTGAAGTCACTCAGAATAAATGTTGGTGCATCTGGTCACAAGGAATCGAGTCTGTGTGTCTCATCAGCAATGGCCCTCCTGGCAGACTTAGCATTCGCTCTAGGGTGAATATACACTACAGTGAAGAAAGGTTGTGGAAATTCACTGGGGAGATAGAAAGGGCGAAGGGAGACTGACAACAGTTTGATGTCCGGGGTGCAGATTGTTTCATGCACCACAACAGTTTTACAGTATCTTTCGTTAACATACAAACAAACACCGCCTTTAACTGATTTACCGGTGGCCGTTACGAGCGGTCACAGCGATATGGAAGACCGAATCCAGAAATAAACACATATATACACTGGATATACACAATGCAATAGGCATACATGTACGAACAAATAAACAAACACACACAAACATTATCTCTCTCACACGATCACAAATTAACACACATAATCACAATAAACAATATACACAGACACAGGACTAGACATCACACACACCTCTTAATCCTCCATCTTCTATTGTTCTGCACTAATTAGACATATTTATTTTATTTATTTTGTTTTACGCTTTAAATGCTAGTCAAACCTGATGGAGAGGCGAATGCCCGCGAACGAAATTTTGACCGGTGTTTTCAAATATCCTTCAACCATCAGCTGGCTGACCAGTTCACATAACAACTTAGAACTCACAAACACACATCCAGGCCAGACAAGGGGGGAGGGTCATGGGGGTCTGCTGTAGTCTTGCCAACGGCTATGGAGGGGGCCCAGTCTTGGTTAATGGATTTCTTTTTCCCTTTTCTTTGTATTTGTAAAGAAGGTCTGGAAGAAACACTCAAGCTTTACACATGAAGATGTTGAGTTTCCGGTCACAGTATACATATTCCAGGCATAAGGCATGCAGACTTCTGGTGGAAAATCACACAGCGGCCAGTCGCATCATCTTCTCGCTGGACTTGGAGTCGGACGGCCGCTGGACACCGAGGATTCATCACACATGAACGTCTAGAAGAACGGTTGTGCTTTGAGATTACTGGATTTATAAGCAACTAGGGGGCCATGAAAGCAAGTCGGAATTGACAGTGAAGATATATATGTTACTGCTGTGTGGCCACTCTATGAACCGATATGGTGAGGATCCGTACCTGGGGCTGCAGCCATTAAAGTGAGAGGTCAAAGGAGATTTTCTTCGTAGTTACATTAACGACAAAGTGAAACTTTCTCTTCCAGTTTCTTATTCACCAAATAAACTACATTAGTTCACACCGGGCGTGGGCAAAGTACGGCCTGTGGATACCTTTCGACTGGCTGTGAAATACACTTGTTTTCACTTTTTTATAAATCAGTCTAGGTTTATTTGATTGAAATTTATTTTATCAAGTACAACAACGTTAAAAGTCACCAATCCGTGACATTCTTACATTCTTTTCTCGATTATATTGTTTAGCGGTAGGGTTATTTCCCCCTAGCCTAATAACTACTATTTTACATGTGCAAACAATGTTCAGTCAGAAAATATCAATCAGAAACTCACGTGCACGTACATTACAGTGGGTACATCTAGTAGACAGACACTCGTACAATATGAAGTAATGCTTCATTATTTGGATAGGCACTTGTTGTCTGACTGGTGTTTGCGGCAGAACGAAGCACTGGAGAAACAAATATACATTTTTGTGTCTGATGGTTGTCACAGATACATAAATAAAAACCCTTCGTGAAATATACTTTCAATGACATAGGCTACTGATAAGTATAAGTATTTTGAAATGTATTAATAAAGAATATTATTGAAGAAGAGCTGTGGACTTTCTTTGATAAAATCATCAGACGCCTGGATGTCACACTAAAAAAATGAAATTGCACAAGAACCAGATGAGAAGTTATCTTTTTTAACTACACTTTTGGACACTTCATGCCTCAAATATAGCCCGAGAACAAACATTGAAATTGATGTTACTTCCATTGCCCATTTGTCACAGTCTCATTCCCCAAAGAGATGATGTTTGCATGAGGCAGAGCAAGTGGTGCTTGTTTTTCTCGAATGTCGGAAGAACATGTGAATGTATCATGCTGTCTAACCCAAATATCCAACAAATAACATTTCTCACACTTCATACGGATCATTTATTAAGTACCTAGTAAACTTCTTGGGAGATATAATCGATAAAAAGTCATTTCATTGGATGTAGTATAAGTATAAGAATGAAGTACTTCTCAGGTTGAAGTTCTGACCACGACAAAGACTTCTAGACTGATCCATCCTTCAATCACTGACATGCGCGCCCTCTAAAGAAAATGTGTAACTGTGAGCATCCTCACGTATTTATATACTTGTTAAATGAAGTATGTAAACTGTGTTTATATAGTTTCACACAGATATATACTTTCTAAATTAAATGTGTTATCAAAGATGTAACCCATGGTATGTGTTCTACAGAAGTCTGATCATTGACAGCTTCATTTTTACCGACTTAGACATCAGCGTGCTCTTCTAATCACTTCGTGGTCCTGAGTGATTGTATTACAATCATTTTTTCGCACTTTAACTTTTTTCAAGAAGCTTGGTCTTACATAACTACTTGAAGATCGAGACTGTCCTTCAACTGTCGAATGCCTTCTTCCAGTGCATTGGATGATGCCTCACTGCTGGCACAGATTCCTCCCACTCGCAGCTTTATCTTCCCTAAACAACAAGACAACAATCATCTGTACACCCAGCCTTCAGAAAACGCAAGCCTGGCTACATACACAGTTACTTTAACTTTGTATCTAACATTTCCTAATCTTCTGAATAAAGTGTGGCTGATATAAATATATAAATGTTTGTGCCTGTGTGTGTGTGTGTGTGTGTACGTGTCCTATCCTCACCAAATGTGGCAGAAATATTGATTTGGATTCCAGGAATGCACAAGGTATTTCTGGTGCGGTAGGGATATGTTGCTCATGTTTAGTTTTAACATTTTAAGATGTTATTGCTATCTCTATAAAAAACATCACTAAAAACACACACACACACACTTAGCCACCTATACACGTGTTCACCTCGCTCGGTACTGCCGCTGAAGGCACTGATGGCTGTCGCTGTATCCAGATCGAGAATGATGTTCTTCAGTGAGATGGAGGCCAGTCTGGGACACTTGTTCACTAGGTTCACCAGAGCTGGGCCATAGCACCAGTTGCCCCGCACCACAGACGACCACTCCAGGAAAGCTGGCCGACAGAGCATGGACACAAGGCATTTACATCCACTCTAATTGTTTTGTGATGGAGGATAATAAATAAGTTTTAAAATGCACCAAGCTCGAATATACATATATACTAAAGATGAACACACACACACACACATTTCATCTCACCTAATGAAAAAAGATTTCCAAAGAAACCACTCCAAAGAATTACATACTGTTAAGCTTCAGGATCAATTAGGGATAGTGGATTGTTGTTAGGATGGCACAAGGCCTGTGGATATTTCTACAAACTCTTCTCAGTACAAGCTCCTGTGCCTCCAATCTAACCAATCACCTTCCCACAAACATACATTCACTACAGGATCCACGAGATGAAAGCATAGCGAATAAAAAGAAAATCTGTTTACTTAGATCGTTTCCGTATATTTTAGCCATCATGGTGAGGTAATAATCGACAACGAGCGTGTCCGTGTCCAAGCTGTTGACATCTACAACGAGTCCCTCGACGGGTAAATGAATCAGATACATGCTGATGTTCATGAGGTAGCCATATATGCTATCCCCAACCATGAGCCAAAACACGACCCGAAAGTCTGGGTTCTTGTCCACAACCTCTTTCCGAAATAGAACGATGATCTGGTCTTCAAAATAGGGTTGAAGACTTAAATCAAACAGAATCGTAAGGCGTCTCAGGAGAGGGCAGGCAATCACCAGGGTCTTGATTATCTCAGCGGTCAGATGCTCGAATGTAATTTCGATATGTTCTAAAAGCGAAAATCGTCCAATGACTGTAACGAAAGACCTATCTGGTTTGGCGGTTCTTTGTAACATTTTTATGAGAGATAAGTGCTTGATTTTGCTCTCGCCTGCATCCTCATCTGTTGGAGCAACTGCCATGAGCAGCCTCCCGCTGCTAGGTTTCGACAGCAGCTCCAGAGATGTGAAACTGACTTCTTCTAAAAATCTTCTTTGAGGTCTCAGAAATTTACATAGTTCCCGGATGACGCGACTTTTCCAGTCTCTACTATCATTGTAATACTTGAAACCCGAGCAAGAGAAACTTCTCAGTGTCATGTCATCAGGCAAGGCTCGCAACAGTTTGGACACTGAGCTGAGAACAGCGTTTGCCCGAGGCGCATAAACAGTTTGTGGTCCTTGTGCTCTTCTGTCCAAGTTGAGTACAAGGTGTCTGACATGGAGGTACAATCTGGGGCCTTTTTGACCAAAAAATGAAAGGGTCTTTTTCCAGTTCCAGCCAGGATGGATTCTGACCTCGAACTTGTGCCACATGGAGGGCTCAGAGATGTTTGCCTCTCTCCATCTTTTACAGACTTGACAGCAGGAACCCCTATCTTCATTGGACAGTTCCCTGAGCACAAATAAATGACATAATAATTAACGATGATAATAATTAATATGCAAAGTATCGCAATCAGATTATTGTGCGTTTTCTGGATTCCAGTTTTTGTTGTTGTTGTTGTTGTTGTTGTTGTTGTTGTTGTAGTAGTAGTAGTAAAATATTATCTTGAAAAACTGTCCACTACATCTCACAGGTGACAGCAGCCATATATAAAGCATCAACGTCAAGCGAAGACTTGGGGACCGAAAGACGGAGAATTAAATAAGGGATGACAGGCTTTGTTTGTTTATTTGTGTTTAATGCCGTGCCAGCAGCTAGGACTATATCACGGCAAGGATGATAGGCTACAGAGTAAGTACCTGAAGATGATGACAAGAAGCTCTGTGGGCAGCGCGTTGAAAGGACCAGCCACACCCCACTCCATGTTTACTGACGTCTTATTGCTTGAATGACATCACACGTGACTAGTATTTTGTTTTGAAGGAAAGACGTCACAGCACACGTCATCTTGTGCGTCACCAGTCGGTCCCTCTCTCTTTCTCACAAAGACAAGCACACACAAAGATACACATACCTGTATATATATACACAATACAATAGGCATACATGTACGAACAAATAAACAAAAACACACAAACATTCTCTCTCACACGCAAACAAATAAACAGACATACTCACAAACACACGCACGCACACAGACACACAAACACTTAGACTTACACGGACACATTCACACTCACACGTATACACGCAAACACAGGACTAGACATCACACACATCTCTTAATCCACCATTTTCTGTTGTGCTGCAATAATTAGACTTATTTATTTTATTTATTTTGTTTTACCCTTTAAATGCTAGTCAAGCCTGATGGAGCGGCGAATCGCCGCCAACGAAATTTGGTCCGGCGTTTTTAAACATTTATTTCTAATAACATACACTAAAGAGAACTAGATTTATAAAAGAGCATTTCGAAAACATTTACGTTGTGTCAATTTTAAGAATTATAGGTTCTGATATCTCGTAGTAAACTTATATCAAAGATTGTAAATGTATAGGGCAGAGAATTCAGAAATTGGGCAACAGATGAAAAATCAGAAATAAAAAAAAATACACAATTTATACAAACAAAAAGTATTAGACAACCATATAATATTAGAATATAAATTAGACTTTTAATATTCCTTACTGTTTTCTTCTCCCTTTCTGTTGTTTGAGTACAAATCCATGTCGAATTAATTAACCGGCAATGAACGTCAACATGCGCTTCATTAACCAAAACTTCACCTACTTTCAAAGAAAAATAATTATCTAAGTTGTTGACTTTTAAAGCCGTTAAAGGGAAGCAATAAATGGTGGAACAATTCCTAAAGGTTCCAGTGTTGCCTCCCTTATGTATTCATTTATGCGCCGGGTTACAAACTCCGACTACTGTGGTGACAGCAATGGATCTGTTAAATACAAACACAACACACCTTTTGTTTGTCGCAATGTGGCATAATATGACCACTGGAATCTGAGTGTGTGTATATATATAAATTTAACAACACTAACATTTAATGTAAACTTGGAAATTTCATTTTCAATGACAAGATTTCTGGTTATTTGTGTACACTAAAAATGATCGAGTTTTGTCTTGAAAAAGTAATAAAAAAAGGCAAACGCTATATAAAGGTAAATAATACTGAATTTCTGGTACAGTAAAGTACCTGGCTGATACCGTTTCACATAAAAAGAATTGAAAGATGCTTGCAAAACATGTAAATATAGAAAGGTCTTCTTTTCTGTTTAAGGAAACACAATCCATAAGATGTAACTTGGTTCACATTGCGATCATCCAGGAGGAGTAATAGTGGGAGAGAGAGAAATAGAGAGACTGTGACACTGCAATACAATGAGAGACATAGAGAGAGAGACTGCAACACTGTAATACCGAGGGAAGAAATATTGTCACTGAGGTCGACTGAAGGGACACACATGCTACATATTGTAATTGTTACATACTTATCAACAAAGATAGATGTATACTTTACACTTATCCTCTATTGGGTGAGGTGACCACTAGAAGACCAATGAACATAAGATGCTGCTTGGCAACCAGGTCGTCGACAGTCGTGCGGCGTTGTTATTATTAGACGATACTGAAAACACAAATAAGATATAACAGAAATCTAGAGAATAAACGATATTTACAAAAACATTATGCTATTAACTGTACGTTATTATGGGTTATTACCTGTAGTATTTGTCGCTGATGAACTTGTTGCAGCTGTTGGTGTACTTGCTGCAGCTAATGTAGAGGTCGATTCATTTGTTGTTGTGGTAGCCACGTCATTGGTCGTATCGGTTGTTGTAGAGGTAGCTTGGACTAAGGTGACTGGTTTACAACAACACATAGGTCAATAAAAGGTCATAGAGATCCTCAACATCAAAAATGTCACAAACCTCGTGTGTACATATGTATACATTGTTGGAACGAGAAGGAAAAGTGGGGGTAGATGGCAAGTGTGGTGCGTGTGTGTGTGTGTGTGTGTGTGTGTGTGTGTGTGTGTGTGTTTGTGCTTGTGTGTGTGTGTTTGTTTGTGTTTGTGTTTGTGTGTGTGTGTGTTTTGCAGCAACACATAGGTCAATAAAAGGTCATAGAGAGCATTAACATTAGTGTACAATAAGAATGCCACAAACCTCGTGTGTACATATGTATACATTGTTGGAACGAGAAGGAAAAGTGGGGGTGGATGGCAAGTGTGGTGTGTGTTTGCGTGTGTGTGTGTGTGTGGGTGTGCGGAGGGGTGTGGGTTTGTAGGTGTGTGAGTAGAGCGAGTGTGTGTGTAACTGTCTCATGTCTTTGATGTAGCAACACACTCAGGGGCTGCACTTGTCTCAATGGGGAAGAATAAAACTGAGAAGGAGGGACTCTGCTGCCTGCTGCGTGTCCTACTGTTGTGTCCACTGCTGTCTTTTAAATCTTGACTCGTTAATTAAATTAATATTGTTTGTTGGAATTTTCATCTACCCGTGCATGGCCTTAGAACTGAAAGTGACACAGCACAGTTTTAGAAATGAGATTTAGAAAATCACAAAATACACTTAAAAACAGGTGAACAAAAATGTGAAAACAGAATACAGTAAAAACTAAAACAAAAACAAAAAAAAAACTATTTGCGAGGTATGTTAAGAAAACGAACATAAACCAAGCCTTGTTCTTGAAATCTTGAAACATAATGTATTTCCATAATATAAAGTTGATTATTTTGTTATATTTTTATGTCTGACCTTGCATGATGAGCAGAAGACCAAGAAAGCCAAGCATGGCAACAGGATTCATCTTTGCACTTGGATGCTAACTGAGCCGAGAAATGCAGGTGAACGTAACGGTCTCTGGTCCGTCGGACTTATATAGTGTACACCTTAGCAACGACACAAGCATGTCCTGAAGACTAAATTTTTTTTTTATTTGCTTGTCTTGAAAATCCTTTTAAGCCCCAAAGATCCAGTTACCATTTCGTCATGTCTACAAACACCACCCGCTATTTTGAGGTTTCCATGGGAGGTTCTCAGGTGAGAGTTCGGGATGGGATGTGTGTGGGGTGAGAGGGCAATGAACCTTTCAAAGTGCCATCGACAGTAAGTAGCTGCCAACTGCACAGTCACACTTTAAGTCATGGTAACCAAGTAATCACGATAATATCTTTGTTAAAACGATTGTCGTTGACGCCAATTAATGTTTGTGTAATGTGTTTATGTGCGAATGCTTGCATAGAACGATAGCAACTTTCTATATTTTAAAATGCTACGGAATGGAAATTAAAGCACAGAAGATAGATAACACTTTACTTCAGGCATTTTATGACAAAGGCTGAAGTGAATTTTATGTTGTTGTTCCCTTGATAAAATACAAAATACAAGCCACATACATCAGATGGTTCAATCAGTGACTGAACGTTGCAGACATCTTGCCTTTCACCATTTTCGTTTCCCATCTTGTTTTATTACAGGTGTGTGGCTCTTTTTTAAGATCCTCTATTACAGTTGTAATCAGTATGAACCATCCTCAAAGGACAACTTGTTCGAAGTATTTTTCTTGTGTTGTCATTGGAGTATACGAGTAAAACGTCTTTGTCTTTATCCTGTGAGGGATTAGCTCTAATGATCTGTAAAAAATGAGTTAGAACCACCCAACAACAACAACAAAAAACAATGTCATCACACAGTCCCGTCCCCCACACCAGACACTTAGACAATAACAATGTAGACCGCATATAATGATAATTCATTTAGCTTCGGGTAGCCTCAAGATATTGCACGTGCGAACCAAAGGAAACCTCACCTGTATTGGTACTACATACAGCAGAGACATATCTACTTACATCCTTCTTTCATTGCCAGTTCATTAGGTTGTTAGTACTGGAGAAAAAGATATGGGTAAAATAATTCACATGAAATATTTTACGACCAGGGATTAAGACACCACAACATTGTAATAAAAGGTTTTGTCTTTATCACCATTAGTTTTTGACAAGAGGCCGGATTACTTAAAGTACAATTTACTAGCCACTATCAATAATGAAAAGAATTTATACAGGAAAAAAATGTTACAATCATAGTAATTAAATAAGGAAAGAAAACGAAAACAAAAGACACATTCTTACACTTTCAAAGAAAGTGTATTTTAAATGGTTGATTCTAATTAGTAGCAACAAGTATTTTAATTCGTAAAATTTAATTTCAGCCATTGCTGTTAAAGATTTAACTCCAATAGTTGCATCTGTTAAACGACTGGAGCTACAACTTACACATCTGCCTGTTAAAGTAATGTGAAATTTCACTTTGAAAAGGAAATGCTTTCTTGCCCTGTTTTGAGAATCAGAAAATGTTCTCTTAAAGCTTTACAAAACATGTGATTGCCATTTATGGTGTATAGATTTATATAAATAATTTTATGAAAGCATACACCTATGCCTGAGTATAAATCTATACACTCACAAAAACACCTGAATACAGCCAAAAAATGCATTTTCTTCCTGCTTCCTGGAAATTTAATCATGTGATTTTTTTGGAATATTATTAAATCCTATAGGGTTTCTTCTTTTTTCTGGTACTTAAGCTTTATATGTCGAAAGATAACATCATTATGATTTATTCCTTTTAAAAGAGACTTCCAATGCTTTTTGAAAAACATTTTATTGACAGTACACATTACAGAAACCGTGATTTAAAGCAGATCACTCACATCTCAAGAAAAAGTAATTAAAAACCTCTGCTATAGGAATAGTAATGATTGCAATATTCACAGTTGTTTATACATGTTTGAAAATCGAGATATCATTAAATCAATAAATAAAACAGAATAATTATAGCATACTTTATCCATTGTAAAGAAGTCCTAAATAATTAAAATAAAGTACACAACCTGCATTTTATTTTGCATAAATCTTTCATTTTAGATTTTTAATTAAAGTTTAATGAACAGCTGTTAAGACATTGCAAAACATAACTATAAAATGTTAATATAGTCTGCCCATAACAATTACAGGTATTATGGATATATTTTTAAGAAAGAGTGGAGGAGATGCTAGAGTGTTTGTTTACTTCCAAGAAAAATAATAAATAAAACAACGGAGGTCCTAAGAATGTGAGCTTACCTTTGGACATGTTTGCAGTTGTAAATAGTCTATTCCCTTTAAATAATGAATCGAAAATGCACTGAGTGTAATGTATGTTGCACTTTTTATCATTTCATTTAGAGCACCGCGATTGGCTTTCTTGAGCACTTTGTACTCTAAAGGATTCATTTTGTGATCGTCGTCTCTAACTATATTTAGAATGTCATCGACAAAACTGAAGAACACAAGTGAATAAACAGCATGGTCTGGTCTTTTACAGTCACTAGCTCAGAGTAGTGTGCGACAGTTTATTTCAGCAGACACCTGTCGTTAGGTTTTTGAGCAGAGATACAAGCGCATTATTTTCATAGAATTCAGTTTTTAAAAAAACAATAATGTGTATTATCTAAACATGTCGGAGCACGCGTAGATCGCTCATTGCATGCATTACCAGTCTTTCCTTGTGAGATTGTGCTTGATTCTCAAAAATGATGTAAATAGAAATTTTGTTAATGAAAATGCTGATTTCATAAAATTATTTATTTTGATTTATGATATTTTTTTACTATTGTTAGAAGTATCATTTATATAACCAAATAAAGATTTCATGTTTCTACTTTCGTGTCAAAGCGTTTCGTAAATTTTCTCTGGATTTCTTTAACGGAAATACCTGGAAAAAACTTACTACACTTCCAGAACACGTTTTTATTACTGTTATTAAATGTTGTTCACATGCATACACATAATACAGCAAACGACGACAAATCAGTTGAACATAAAACTCTCAACAGTCGCTTCAGATTATCTCTTTGTTTTTGTTGATTCAACATAGAATGTTTATCCTTTAATGTGATGTATTATTTCTTCTTCTTCTCATCTTTATCTCCCTTTATTTGTTTCTCTCATTCTCTCGCTCTTTCTCTTCTGCGTGCAGGCATCAATCACTAGCGAGAATGGCGTGAACAGGCAACGAGCTTAATTTCACTCCATTTTATAAAGACGAGGATGCACATAAACAATCACCTGTACACAGTCTACACCAAATTAATAAATTAGGCGGCAGATATGTTTGCTCTTTAATTGAATTATCAGATTTCTTATCAAACTTAAATATTAAAGGATTCTTCCCCACATGGCTGATAATGTGAAATATTATTTCTGCAAATGAACACACAAGCAAAATCCTTCGACCAACAGCTGGCTGACCAGTTCATATAACAACTTAGAACTCATCAACACACATCCAGGCCTGACAAGATGGGGAGGCAGGGGGAGGGTCTGCTTTAATCTTTAATCTTATTAATAAAGAATATTATTGAAAAAGAGCGGTGGACTTTCTTTGATATAATCATCAGACGTCTGAATGTCACACTAAAAAATGAAATTGCACAGGAACCGGATGAGCAGTTATCTTTTTAACTACACTTTTGGACACTTCATGCCTCAAATATAGCCAGAGAACTAACTTATTTAAAATTATTGAAGAAGAGCTGTGGACTTTCTTTGATATAATCGTCAGACGCCTGGATGTAACCCTAAAAAAATTACTTGCACAAGAACCAGGTGAGCAGTTATCTTTTTAACTACACTTTTGGACACTTCATGCCTCATAAATAGCCCGAGAACAAACATTGAAATTAAGGTTACCTCCCTTTTGTCACAGTCTCATTAACCAAAGAGAGGATGATGTTTGCATGTGGCAGTGCAAGTGGTGTTTGTTTTTCTCGATTGTCGGACGAACATGTGAAAATATCATGCTGTATAACCCAAATATCCAACAAATAACATTTCTCAAACTTCATACGGATCTTTTAAGTACCTAGTAAGCTTCTTCGGAGAAAGAAACGATAAAAATTTCATTTCATCGGGTGTAAACAAAGTATGAGAATGAAGTACTTCTCAGGACAAAGTTCTGACCATGACAAAGACTTCTGAGTGATCCATCCTTCAATCACTGACATGCGCGCCCTCTAAAGGAAATGTGTAACTGTGAGCATCCTCACGTATTCATATACTTGTTAAATGAAGTGTGTAAACTGTGAGTTTATATAGTTTCACACAGATATATACTTTTTAAATTAAATGTGTTATCAAAGATGTAACCCATGGTATGTGTTCTACAGAAGTCTGATCATTGACAGCTTCATTTTTACCGACTTAGACATCAGCGTGCTCTTCTAATCACTTCGTGGTCCTAAGTGATTGTCTTACAATCATGTTTTCGCACTTTGAGTTTTTTTAAGAAGCTTGGTCTTACATAAATATTTGAAGATCGAGACTGTCCTTCAACTGTCGAATGCCTTCTTCCAGTGCATTGGATGATGCCAAACTGCTGGCACAGATTCCTCCCACTCGCAGCTTTATCTTCCCTAAACAACAAGATAACAGACAATCATCTATACACCCACCTTTTTTGCTTTTGGGGGAAAACTCAAACCTAACGTCAGAATTTACAAACAAAATTCAGAAAACATACACAGTTAATGTAACTTTGTATCTAACATTCCCTTATCTTCTGAATAAAGTGTGGCGGATATAAATATATAAATGTTTGTGCCTGTGTGTGTGTGTGTGTACGTGTCCTATCCTCACCAAATGTGGCAGGAATATTGGTTTGGATTCCAGCAACGCACAAGGTATTTCGTGTGCAGTAGGGATATGTTGCTCATGTTTAGTTCTACATTTTAAGATGTTATTACAGTCTCCATAAGAAACATCACCAAAACACACACACACACACTTAGCCACCTATGCACGTGCTCACCTCGCTCGGCACTGCTGCTGAAGGCACTGATGGCTGTCGCTGTATCCAGATCGAGAATGATGTTCTTAAGTGAGATGGAGGCCAGTCTGGGACACTTGTTCACTAGGTTCACCAGAGCTGGGCCAAAGCACCACCTGCCCCGCACCACACACGACAACTCCAGGAAAGCTGGCCGACAGAGCATGGACACAAGGTATTTACATCCACTCTAATTGTTTTGTGGTGGAGGATAATAAATAAGTTTTATAATGCACCAAGTGCGCATATACATATATACTAAAGATGAACAAACACACACACATTTTACCTCACGTAATCAAAAAAGATTTCCAAAGAAACCACTCCAAAGAATTTCATGCTGCTAAGCTACATGATCAATTAGGGATGGTGGATAGTTGTTAGGATGACACTAGGCCTGTGGATATGTCTACAAACTCTTCTCAGCACAAGCTCCTATGCCTCCAATCTAACCACTCACCCACCCACAGACATACATTCTCTACAGGATCCACAAGATGATGTCATAGCGAATTAAGAGAAAGTCTGTTTACTTAGATATTTTCCGTATCGTTTGGCCATCATGTCGAGGTAACAATTTACAATGGGTGGGACGGTGTGCAGACTGGAGACATCGACAATGAGTCCCTCGACTGGTATTTGAATCAGATGCATGCTCACGATCATGATGTAGCCATATGTGGTATCCCCCACCATGAGCCACAACACGACCCGCAAGTCAGGGTTCTTGTCCACAGCCTCATTCAGAATCAGCTGGGGGATCTGGTCTGGAAGATAGTGTTGAAGACTTAAATCACAAAGAATCGTAAGCCGTCTCAGGAGAGGCAAGGCAAACACCACGGTCTTCATTATCTCATCGGTCAGATGCTCGAATGTGATTTCGATATGTTCTAAAAAAGAAAATCGTCCTATGGCTTTAACGAAAGCCTTCCCTGGTGTGGCGGTTATATGCAACATTTTTGTGAGAGACAAGCGCTTGATTTTGCCCCCGCCTGCCTCCTCATCTGTGGGAGCCACCGCCCTCAGCAAACTCCCGCTGCTAGGTTTCGACTGCAGATCCAGAGATGTGAAACTGACTTCTTCTAAAAATCTTCTCTGAGGTCTCAGAAATTTACATAGTTCACAGATGACACGACTTTTCCAGTCTTTACTAGCATTGTAATACTTGAAACCCGAGCAAGAGAAACTTGTCAGTGTCATGTCATGAGGCAAGGCTCGCAACAGTTTGGACACTGAGCTGAGAACAGCGTTTGCCTGAGGCGCATCAACATTTTGTGGTCCTTGTACTCTTCTGACCAGGTTGAGTACAAGATGTCTGACATGGAGGTACAAACTGGGGCCTTTGTGACCAAAAAATGATCGAGTTTTTTTCCAGTTCCAGCCAGGATGGACAGTGACCTCGAACTTGTGCCACATGGAGGGCTCAGAGATGATTGCCTCTCTCCATCTTTTACAGACTTGACAGCAGGAACCCCTATCTTCATTGGACAGTTCCCTGAGCACAAATAAATGACATAATAATTAATGATGATAATATTTAATAAGCAAAGTATCGCAATCACATTAAGGCGCATTTTCTGGATTCCAGTTGTTGTTTTTGTTGTTTAAGTCGTTGTAAAATATTATCTTGAAAAACTTTCCTCTACATTTCAGAGGTGACAGCAGCCATGTATGGAGCATCAACGTCAAGCAAAGAGATGGGGACCGAAAGAGGGAGAAATAAATAAGGGATGACAGGCTTTGTTTGTTTATTTGTGTTTAATGCATGCTAGCAGCTAGGGCTACATCACGGCAAGGATGATAGGCTACAGAGTAAGTACCTGAAGATGATGACAAGAAGCTCTGTGGGCAGCGCGTTGAAAGGACCAGTGACACCACACTCCATCTTTACTGACGTCTTATTGATTAAATGACATCACACGTGACTAGTATTTTGTTTTCACGGAAAGACGTCACAGCACACGTCATCTTGTGCGTCACCAGTCGCTCCCTCTCTCTTTCTCACATAGACAAGCAATACAATACAATACAACTTTATTAATCCGCAAGGGCAATTACAGGTATGATGACACGCCAGCACACGAGAGGGAAGATTATGTGAGAGATTAAAGGGAATAGATTCTGGCAACATACACACACACATGTGCACACACACATACTCATATAGTAACAGCAACAGGAGGTTCAGTGGCACCCCGCACAAGGTCACCTCAGGCTGACACATCATCATCACAGCGAGAGGAATTAAAGAAGTGAATGGCTCGCGGAATGAACGAGTTACGGTAACGGTTTGTTCGACTAACCGGTACAGCGTATCTACGACCAGATCGCAGAAGAGAGAACTCACTCGCCTACACATGACCAGGGAAAAAAAGCACACAGACAAAGATACACATACCTGTATACAAATACACAATACAATAAGCACAGATGCATAAATAAATAAACAAACACACACAAACATTCTCTCTCTCACACGATCACAAACAAATTAACACACATAATCACAAACACACGCACGCACACAGACACACAAACAAGTCGACTTACACTGACTTATTCACACTCACACGTACACACACACATCTCTTAATTCTCCATTCTCTATTGTTCTTCACTAATTAGACTTATTTACTTTATTTATTTTGTTTTACCCTGTAAATGCTAGTCAAACCTGATAGAGAGGCGAATACCCGAGAGCGAAATTTTGACCGGCCTGCCTTTGTCTCAGCGCCTGGGGACGCTCCTGTGTCAGTCAGGTAGCTGACAGCAGACGACGGTTGACGGCTAGTTTTGTCCAGTTCGCGGGGAAAGGTCAAGGCCTTCTCCCGCTGACTGTAGCAGTGCCTGACGTCACGCTATTGCTACGTCACGTGACGCCGGCTTGAGTCCTGTGTTCTGCTGGTGGTAGCTTTGGGGGGTGCACTGTTCGGGCCCCTCCCTTCCCTGTCCACCGTTTAGGCGTGAAAAGCGTTCACGTACTTTGACGTGACTTGACTGTCGTGGGCGCTGGCCATTGGTCACAGCTCCTGGGAGACAGGCAGTGACAACAGAGAGAGGCGTCCCTCGTGGCAGTTCTTACCTAGGCGCTGAGCAGCGCGGAGAGTTTGTGTTTGAGAAGACGGCTGGGGGCCGAGCTTTGAGGCAAGGTGCCGGTTGTATGCTCTGCCACAACTGACTCAAGCTTGTGAGCACTGAGAGGCTGGTTCTACTAGCGAGTCGTTGCCAGCGGTGACCACCGGGACTTGTGGACAGTTCGAGAGCTGACGGAATGACAGTATTCGGCTGTGACCTCTGGCGTCTACGTGAATGTGCTTCCGTTTCTGTTGTGGAGAGCGGGTGACCGCCGGTCATTAACACAAGCCGTGTGGGCTTTTAGTGTACGTCCTGGGTGTGCAGTCATAGTGTACTTCCTTTGTGTACGTCTTATGCGTGCGTACCTAGTGTACCCGTTTCTACGCATTTTTCATCTATATGATATTGTCAACCATTCTACGCGTCATCGTTTCGTCATCTTCGTCTGCTGGGCCTGCGTCTGCAGTCAGTAGTGGGAACTGAACTGTGTTGTGTGCCACATGAACCAACACCAGACACTGTCAACTGAGCGCCCCAAACTCATGATCTGTGTGAAGTATAAGACTCAGGGTATCTACTCTTACTTGACTGTGCTGTGCTGCAGTGTGCGCTTTTATTTACTGCTTTGTGTAAATTTTGTTTTTTTTTTCTTTGCGGGGGGAGGGGGGAGGGGCAGTTCTGGGTGAGGGGGCAGTCCACTGTTGTTGTTGCGTTTTGGCGAGTACTCATCGGTTAATTCCCATAGCAGGACATTTTTTTAAGTTCTCTTTTGCCTTATGACGAAAGCATGAAAGATGGTTTTAAAAAAAAGGTCATAATGATTGTTAATGACATATGAAGTAACACATCTAAACAGTCATCTGTGCAGTGCTAAGGGAGTGCGCTGAGTACCCGGTCAAATATTGGACAAGTGATGTTGAGACTTTTTTTCTCGATTATATTGTTTGGCGGTAGTGTTATTTTCACTTTGCTTAATAACCATTACTTCACATGTGCAAACAAAGTTCAGTCAGAAAATATCTATCAGAAACTCACGTGCACGTACATTACAGTGGGTACATCTAGTAGACAGACTCTCGTGCAATATGAAGTAATGATTCATTATTTGGATAGGCATTTGTTGTCTGACTGGTGTTTACGGCAGAATGAAGCATTAGAGAAACAAATATACATTGTTGTGTCTGATGGTTGTCACAAAAACGTAAATAAAAACCTTTTGTGAAATATACTTCCAATGAGATAGGCTGCTGATATCAAATCAAATCAAATCAGACTTTATTGTCTTTTGAGGAGACACAGGACAGAAATTTTTCTTCGCTCACAAGGCTCATACAGACATTAACACACAGTTAGGAGTAAAGATACAAGTAGTTTGGATCTTCGTCAGACGGTAATGAATTCCAATACTTTAAATTTCTGAGTATATATTAAATAAAGGAGTTGACATTGCACATTGCAACGAAATGTCCGTATTCCATTTTCTTCATCCTTCTAGTACTAGTTTCTATGTCAAGGCTGTGTTAAATGCACTGACTGGGATGACTTTTAGAAGCATGTCCTAATGTTTCATATAGGGATAGGCATTTGTTGTCTGACTGGTGTTTGCGGCTGAATGAAGCATTAGAGAAACAAATATACATTTTTGTGTCTAATGGTTGTCACAGAAACTTAAATAGAAACCCTTCATGAGATATACTTCTAATGGGATAGGCTATTGATAACTATTTCACTTTGAAATGTATAAATAAACAAAATTATTGAAGAAGAGCTGTGGATTTTCTTTGATATAATCGTCAGACGCCTGGATGTCACACTAAAAAAATGAATTGCACAAGAACCAGGTGAGCAGTTATCTTTTTAACTACACTTTTGGACACTTCATGCCTCAAATATAGCCCGAGAACAAACATTGAAATTGATATTACCTCTCTTTTATAAAAGTCTCATTAACCAAAGAGATGATGATGGCATGTGGCAGTGCAAGTGGTGCTTGTTTTTCTCGAATGTCGGACAAACATGTGAAAATATCATGCTGTATAACCCAAATATCCAACAAATAACATTTCTCACGCTTCATACGGATCATTTATTAAGTACTTAGTAAACTTCTTCGGAGAGAGAAACGATAAAAATGTCATTTCATCGGGTGTAAACAAAGTATAAAAATAAGACTTCTCAGGGCGAAGTTCTTACCATGACAAAGACTTCTAGAGTGATCCATCCTTCAATCACTGACATGCGCGCCCTCTACAGAAAATGTGTAACTGTGAGCATCCTCACATATTCATATACTTGTTAAATGAAGTGTATAAACTGTGAGTTTATATAGTTTCACACAGATATATGCTTTCTAAATTAAATGTGTTATCAAAGATGTAGCCCATGGTATGTGTTCTACAGAAGTCTGATCATTGACAGCTTCATTTTTACCGACTTAGACATCAGCGTGCTCTTCTAATCACTTCGTGGTCCTGTGTGATTGTCTTACAATCATTTTTTCGCACTTTAACTTTTTTCAAGAAGCTTGGTCTTACATAAATATTTGAAGATCGAGACTGTCCTTCAACTGTCGAATGCCTTCTTCCAGTGCATTGGATGATGCCTCACTGCTGGCACAGATTCCTCCCACTCGCAGCTTTATCTTCCCTAAACAACAAGACAACAAACAATCATCTATACACCCAGCGTTTTTGCTTTTGGGTGAAAACTCAAACCTAACCTAATAATTTACAAACAAAGTTCAGAAAACGCAATCCTAGCCCGGGCTTCATACACAGTTATTTAAACTTTGTATCTAACATTCCCTAATCTTCTGAATAAAGTGTGACTGATATAATGTCATGAACCAGCCTGGTTCAAGGCCAGAACAACAGCCGAAGCGGGGTGTAGGTAATTATAGGTAGGCGGGGATCAGTAACAGCGGACAGTGGGGGAAACCTTTCTGTCCGTTTTTACGACCTGACAGGGCGCCGTGACTTAGGAGGGGAGCGAGAACTAGAGCCGGGGGTGGCAGATGCCGTAGGTACGGGATTAGCGCGGTAGGCAGTAGTAGCGTTAGTACTAGAGCGATAGCGTTAGGTACAGGTAGATTAGGTGACGAGTAGTCACGTATTCGATTAGTATATAGTTAGAGGTAGATGGCTAGTCGGGGCTTTTTCCCTTGTGTTCAGCGGAGACGTTGTCTCTGAGTGTTATTCAGACGCAGGCAGCAGGTCTGACATAGGAAAGCCCGTTCAGTCAGAACGTATCACTCACTACCTGCTGGCACTTGCGATCTGGTGATAGAAGAGAGGGATGTGTGTGCTGTAACCAGGAGGCTGATTCTCCCAAAGTGAGGGAGTTAACTGTGTCCGGCAGCAAGACGTGCGAGGCAGCGGTTGGCAGATCCCACCGTGCCACCGGTCCAGTGTGGTTACTTACAGAACAGCATACAAGACATCTCTACTCCGAGTATCGTCACTGCACCCATTGCCTGGGGCAACTGTGGTGGGACAGTGACAAGAAGTCGCCCAGAAGACAAGGTGCATGCAGGCAGCTGCACCTATCTTCAGGAAGCAACGCCGTTCAGTCAGAAGGCATCTCTACTCCGAGCATCGTCGCTGCACCCATTGCCTGGGGGCAACTGTGGTGGGACAGTGGCAAGAAATCGTCTACACGACAAGGTGCATGCAGCCAGCTGCACTCATCTTTAAGAAACGAAGGGCAGATAACCGAGTGGTACCCCAGTACCAAGGTTGTCCTGTGAGAGAACTGTCCAGAGACTGGTGAAGTGTTCGTCAGGGGTGGTTTTAGACGAATAGAAGGAAAGTGTGATTTATCTATCTCATTTACATTCTTTACTTTCTTAGATTGTTGTGATCTGATAATAGTGTATTTGGAGACTTGTATTGCGTCTCGTACGTCAACCTAATTTGCTTGTTAATTTCTTTGTAATTATACTTTGTTGTTGTGCAACTGTCTTGTCAGTTGTGTGTTTTGCGCACGCGAGGAGAGCGACTGTCAGTCGGTGAGCGTGCGGACGTGTGGAACGGACGGGTGTCTGAGTGTAAGGGTGAAAGCGGGCGAAGCGAGCCAGCCAGAGGACCCCTTTCCCCTAAGGGCGAGTGAGGCCCATCCCTCCACAGACACGCCCATCCCCCATTTCATCACATATAAATATAAAAATGTTTGTGAGTGTGTGTGTGTGTCCTATCCCCACTAAATGTTTCAGAAATATTGGTTTGGATTCCAAGACTTCACTAGTTATTTCCTGTGCGGCAGGGATATGTTGCTCATGTTTAGTACTACATTTTAAGATGTTATTACCGTCTCCATAAGAAACATCACCAAAACACACACACACACACACTTAGCCACCTATACACGTGCTCACCTCGCTCGGCACTGCCGCTGTAGGCACTGATGGCTGTCGCTGTTTCCAGATCGAGAATGATGTTCTTCAGTGAGATGGAGGCCAGTCTGGGACACTTGTTCACTAGGTTCACCAGAGCTTGGCCATAGCACCAGCTTCCCCGCACCACACACGACCACTCCAGGAAAGCTGGCCGACAGAGCATGGACACAAGGTATTTACATCCACTCTAATTGTTTTGTGGTGGAGGACAATAAATAAGTTTTATAATGCACCAAGTGCGCATATACATATGTACTAAAGATGAACGCATACACACATATTTCACCTCACCTTTATTAAAAAGAGATTTCCAAAGAAACCACTCCAAAGAATTATATACTGTTAAGCTACATGATCAGTTAGTGATGATGGATTGTTGTTAGGATGGAATAAAGACGCAAGTAAACATGGAGTGGGATGTCACTGATCATTTCAACGCGCTGCCCACGGAGCTTCTTGTCATCATCTTCAGGTACTCACTCTGTAGCCTATCATCCCTGCCGTGATCTAGCCCTAGCTGCTGGCACGGCATTAAACACAAATAAACAAAGCCTGTCATCCCTTGTTTATTTGTCCCTCTCTCGGTCCCCAAGTAATCTCCTGTAGATATGTCTATAAACTCTTCTCAGAATAAGCTCTTGTGCTCCCAACCTAACCACTCACCCACCCACAGACATACATTCGCTTCAGGAACTACGAGATGATGGTATAGCGAATTAAGAGACAATTTGTTTACTTAGGTAGTTTCTGTGTCGTGTGGCCATCGAGTCCAAGTAATAATCGACAGTGGGTGTGAAGGTGTGCAGCCTGTAGACATCGACAACGAGTCCCTCGACGGGTATTCGAATCAGATACATGCTCATGTTCATGAGGTAATTATCTACGTCATCCCCCACCATGAGCCACAACACGACCCGCAAGTCAGGGTTCTTGTCCACAACCTTCTTCCGAATCAGCCGGGGGAGATGGTCTTTAAGATAGTGTTGAAGATCAAACAGAATCGTAAGGCGTCTCAGGAGAGGGCAGGCAAGCAGCAAAGTCTGGAGGATCTCATCGGTCAGATGCTCGAATGTGATTTCGAAATGCTCCAGAAACGAAAATCGTCCTATGGTTTTAACGAAATACATATCTGGTGTGGCGGTTCTTTGTAACATTTTAATGAGAGACAAGCGCCTTATTTTGCTCTCGCCTGCCTCCTCATCTGTGGGAGCAACCGCCATCAGCAGACTCCCGCTGCTAGGTTTTGACTGGAGCTCCAGGGATGTAAAACTGACTTCCTCTAAAAATCTTCTTTGACGTCTCAGAAATTTACATAGTTCACAGATGACACGACTTTTCCAGTCTTTACTATCATTGTAATACTTGAAACCCGAGCAAGAGAAACTTGTCAGTGTCATGTCATGAGGCAAGGCTCGCAACAGTTTGGACACTGAGCTGAGAACAGCGTTTGCCTGAGGCGCATCAACAATTTGTGGTCCTTGTACACTTCTGACCAGGTTGAGTACAAGATGTCTGACATGGAGGTACAATCTGGGGCCTTTTCCACCAAAAAATGAGCGGGTTTTTTTCCAGTTCCAGTCAGGATGGACAGTGACATCGAACTTGTGCCACATGGAGGGCTCAGATATGATTGCCTCTCTCCACCTTTTACAGACTTGACAGCAGGATCCCCTATCTTCATTGGATAGTTCCCTGAGCACAAATAAATAACATAATAATTAATGCTGATAATAATTAATAAGCAAAGTATCGCAATCAGATTATTGTGCGTTTTCTGGATTCCAGTTGTTGTTGTTGTTATTGTTGTTTAACTTGTTGTAAAATAGTATCTTGAAAAACTGTCCACTACATCTCACAGGTGACAGCAGCCATGTATGGAGCATCAACGTCAAGCAAAGACTTGGTGACCGAAAGAGGGAGAAATAAATAAGGGATGACAGGCTTTGTTTGTTTATTTGTGTTTAATGCCGTGCCAGCAGCTAGGACTATATCACGGCAAGGATGATAGGCTACAGAGTAA
>SRHC01002736.1:0-28282 GCA_004794325.1 Pomacea maculata
CTCCAGAAAATAAAGTCAGTGACATCAGGAGAATATTGTGAAGATATTGAGTAATCGTGAGAATATGAAGAAATGTTATCATATGAAACTTCAAAAGGGTGATCATCACTTCAGTTTATATTAAATGCAGCTCAAGGTCGCTGCCTAAGAGAATGAAACATTTCAGATTAAACATGCATTCCGGCAAGTGGTTGTCCCATAGTTCGGGCATGTTCAAGGTTGCACATTCGCTAGTAATAGCCTTCATAGCTCACACGGTTCCATGCAAGATTGCATGTTATCACGTAAATATTAATGCTGTTTGGGTATGTATATTTGTTGTTTGATGTAGTTTGATCCTTTATGCCCATGTAACTATTTTCCTAGGTTTTTGTTGGGATTTTTTTGTTTGTTGGTTTTTTTGTTTGTTTGTTGTTTGTTTTTGTTTTGTTTTTTTTTGGGGGGTGGCGTACCTTCGCCTAGCAGGTTTGAGGGTGGCGGCTCTCAGCAATTTTTGTATGTTCTATTAGTTCATTTGAGTTTTGGTGCATATTGTGTAGGCCGGTGCTTTTAATCGTTAGTTTCAGTTGACTGCCGGATTTTTCTGCCTAACGGTTTTTTTTTCTGAAGATCACACAGTCAGTCCTTTGCTTTAAAAAATTTCATGCAGATTTCCTCTGCTTTGTGATTGCATCGCTACCAGCAGTCTTCTGACGATGTCAGAAAATGTTGACCCGAGTCTTTGTTGATTTATTCTGCGTTGCTACTGAAGACACAATTTTTTTTTTACCTGTAGATAATAACTCAGGGCCATTGAGAGCTAGCACAGGCACCGGGGCAGACGACTTGCTAAAACTAGTAGCTGGCAAATTTCATAGATTCAAGACTGACAAGAAGAGGCTAAGGACACACAAAAGTTATATCAGAAAAATTAATAACAAAGCATTGTGCTTGTTCTTTATCTCATCTGTCTGATCCTACACCAGCAAGTCAGCTTAACGACATCACCTCCCCCACTGGCAGAAAACAAGGTGAAGGTCACTCTAAACATCAGTGTCATCGTCGTCATCAGAAGTGGTCATCGTGCAGTTGACAGTGTGAACTGTGTCTATCAGCTATATACAGGAATAGACAAAGGTCACAGAGATACAACCACAGTGCATCTAGCTCAGCAGTCGCCAACAGGACCGCAGGTGGCTGTTAATTGGATTGATGTAGAAAACTTACATCGCGAGTTGTCTTATGTACAGAAAGATATATTAATGAAGCAGCTCAACATAAAACTGTTCTTCCACACTCTGGTCTAAGGGACGAAACCTCACTCATGACACTGTGTGTAGGATACTAAGAATTACTTCCCTTGTGTATTATTTTTTTTTTAATCACAAGGAAAGTAGATTATTATATTCAGATCTCTCTCGATCTCTCTCTCTCTCTCACACACACACACGAGTTATAATAATGATAGAGTGAGTGATTTATATTGCGCTTTCACACGCTCGTAAGGAGCACGCTCTTAGTAGTTTAAACAAGCACTAGACAAGGATGACTCATAAAAGACAATATTGAAAACGCAATGAGCAGTTAGGTAATAAGAAGTGAGAGTATATAGCTGACTACCTATTCCTGTTGTTTGTTACGTAGAAAATGGATTCATATCTTGTTGCATTAAAGTTATTCCAGGTATTGCATCGGTTGATATGGCTTATCTGAATTCTGCTTTTTTGTGATCGTATACATAGCTCTGTGTGTATGCGTGAGCACGTACGCGCGCGCGCGTGTGTGTGTGTGCGGAAGGGGGTTGGGTTGGTGGGTAACAAATATCAAGTTTACGATGAAATGATTTTACAAAAGGGAAGGAAGTCGGAGCATCCTTCATTCATAGTGACATAAATGAGGTTATTTCCCTTTGACCAGTTCTCAGGCAAAAACTTGGCCTACATTAATTCTTCCTATAATTAAGTTTATAACGATAAACAGGAGTTGATTTGGGTACTTTGCTTATCTGAGTGCTGCTTTTTTGTGATCGTATACATGTCTGTGTGTATGCGTGAACAAGCGCGAGCGTGCGCGCGCAAGCCCGGAAAGAGGAAGGGGGTAACAAATACAGTCGGACCTCGATAAGTCGAACTGAAAGGGACCCGATAAAACATTCGACTTACGGAGTTTTCGAGTTAGGGGAAATGGCGTAATAGGCGCAGGTATTTGGCCGGGAACTAACAATTAATTCGATGTAGGGAGGTTTTCGACTTAGGGAAGGTCGACTTATCGAGGTCCGACTGTGT
Organism: Pomacea maculata; assembly: GCA_004794325.1. Taxonomy (NCBI): domain Eukaryota; kingdom Metazoa; phylum Mollusca; class Gastropoda; order Architaenioglossa; family Ampullariidae; genus Pomacea; species Pomacea maculata. Next base: position 2,265 of record SRHC01002736.1, read on the forward strand.
CAACTTTATGATGAAAAGGGAAGGAAGTCTGAGCAGCCTTCATATATAGTGACATAAATGAGGTTATTTCCCTTTGACCAGTTCTCAGGCAGAAAGTTGGCCTTCATTAATTCTTCCTATAATAGCGGACTACCTATTCCTGTTGTTTGTTACGTAGAAAATGGATTCATATCTTGTTGCTTTAAAGTTATTCCAGGTATTGCATCGGTTGATATGGCTTATCTGAATTCTGCTTTTTGTGATCGTATACATAGGTCTGTGTGTATGCGTGAGCACGTGCGCGCGCGCGCGAGTGTGTGTGCGTGTGTGTGTGTGCGGAAGGGGGGTGGGTGGGTAACATCAAGTTTACGATAAAATGATTTTACAAAAGGGAAGGAAGTCTGAGCATCCTTCATACATAGTGACATAAATGAGGTTATTTCCCTTTGACCAGTTCTCAGGCAGAAACTTGGCCCGCATTAATTCTTCCTATAATTAAGTTTATAACGATAAACAGGAGGAGGATTTGGGTACTTTGCTATCAGAAATAAAGAGTGTCTCCTTTATAAGATCTACTATGAGTCACGAACTTTTCTTACACAGAAGCCAAGCCGCACCTGTTGAATAAGTAAGTAGTTTTTTTTTAAAGCTGGAAGAGAAAAGAGGAAAACAATATAATTAACTGTCGCCGGCCAGAGCTTCACCTCCCAGATAGACACTGCATGTTGGGGCTGCGTCTTTGTAGAAAAGAGTTATATTCATATTTGTTGTGTATCTCGGATTTTTGTAAAAGGCAGCGCTGATTTCTTTCAACGTCTGTGCCCTTGTGGAGTCCTCAAATTTATGTATTTATTTTTTCTTGGATTAGTGGAACATTAGGCTCCAGTCACTGTAATTAAAACAGCTGTTAAAAACAGTATCAAGTGTGAATGGTATATAAGTGATCTTGTGCTAAACTATAAACGTGACTAATCTACTGTTGAAAATCAAAGTAAAAAAAAAAATTCTCTTAGAATATTTGATAATTAGACTTGTTGAATAATTAGTTAAATATTTGGTTAGAATTAAGATTATACACAGGTGATCGTACATTCACCACTTGACCAAATCATGACACAACTAAGTAAGCATCAAAGAACTTTTCATTCTTTCTGCCAACACTTCCTGACACAGGCCATGTCCTACAGTCATAGCAGATAAATTCTCTCTCTCTCTGTATCTTTCTTGCACACGCAGTGTTCTGTGTATCTTACACTGGATGTACAGAAATGACAAAGCTATCTTTACAGACTTAACATTTGTATTAAGTATCTGATTGGAAATAAACAGGAAACTAGTAATGGCAGCAACATGTGGCAACGGAATCAAAAGGACACAAACAAGGCCACAGTCAACATGACCGAAAGGCTTGAGTAGTCAGACATGACCTCTTGTCCCTTCTGACTGCAAATGTCCGAAAACTTCACAACGACAAATTGCGCAGGCACTGCTGTGTACTGTTCTCGAAAAATGATGACAGATATAATTTGGCTGTCAGACTATTATTTTCTTCTTTTGCAAGTTTTAAAAAACTTTGAACTTAAAAATCTTGTGGAAACAATGGCACACTTTGTATGTGTTGAGTGTGTGGTAGGTCTTTACATCGTTCGAAACCTGTTCCAGTTTAAGTCAGTGTAAAATTTACTAAAATTTACTAAAATTTACACACAAGTATTATAATTAAATAAAGTTTTAAAATATTTAATAAAGGCATGATATGAGTGTGACATATAATAGGCCTATGTGTGTCAGCATTTGTTGATATTTATTTGCATATGATGATAGACTTGCAGTGAGTAAACAGCAAATTTGAATAATACAATTGCAATTAATAAAATTTATGTTTCTTTTTTATAACTACTTTGAGGAACATTTATTTCATCACCGTTTATCTCAACATTTTGAAATTTCTTGACTGTTACTCTTTTGGTGATGGACTCATCATGGATGAGATGAAATGCATTTTCAAATGTATTCAAAAATTGTAGCGCAAATTAAAATTCTACCGGTGGAGTGCGTATGAACCCCGGGTATGAAAGTCACATGCTTACGGATGAATTCCAAGAAATAAGCATCGCTTCATATAAATTTTTCCCCTCGCCTTCCCCATGTGTGTCTGACTTAATGGTACTTCTTATCTCTGTGTTGAAGTACTTATAGTGTCTCTTTAGAACCTATTTTGGTGTCTATCTCCCTCTTTTTCTTTAGTCGAGTAAATGCTTTGCATGGTGCGATACAAACGTATTGCACATGTATTTATATGGTAAGTCTTAGACACTAATTATCTCTCTCATGCACTACCACTAGTCATAATTACTGATGGCAATTAACCATCGCTCACCACCCTGTAGTCCATATTAAGCCTGTGTTGTGAACCGCCCAACAACAGACAGAAAATAGTGGATTAGGAAAAAAGGGGCTTTGTTACTAAATTCTGTCTCCTCTAGGAACAAATAAATTAGAATCAAATTTAACACACTCTAAACAGGTGCTTTCCTATGCTCTTCATAGCAGCAGATAATATTTTTTGTGTACCCTATTATGAAAAGGTAGACTCAGAGGACAGAAATGGCAGGCATGGGGAGCTTGTACATGTTGCAGAAACATTACAGCTTCACCAAGCAAAGCAAGGTAATTGTTAGGTCAATAATTTTTTGTGGACTGTTAATGATGTTGTAAAAAGCAGAATGGCCCTTGGAGGCCCTTTGTTCCCTTGGAGGAACAAAGGTTCTCCCCCCACAATGAAACTGTTGACTGTTAAAACCATTGTTGTTCTCCCCCCCGACAATGTAACTGCTGACTGTTAAAACCATTGTTGTTCCTACAAATGAGTAGTTTGCATGTATTCACACTGCACTTTCCCAACTGGTCAAACTGAAGAAAATGTCTACAGTGTGCAAGTGTAAGTAATGTGCAAGGACAGGCAGCATTATTGTATTCTTAGATGCCATACACTAGTAACTGCAATTATATCACTTTTATCATCTAAAACCTGCACCAACATGCACACATATCCCACTTGCAAAAAAAGCAAAAACTAGAAAATGGCTTCATAAAATTCATTATCAAACAAAAATGTACATGTTACCAGTGGAAACATCGAATTCACCATAATAGCATTGCCTGGCAGGATGAAACTGATACATATTCTGAGTGATGTTAAGTGTTTACATCATTTAGGTTAAGCATGTCTATTTTATCAAAACTAGTTCATCTACAGTGTCTGTAACCTAATCCCCCAATAACCATGATACAAAACAAGACATAGTAACTGTGTGCCAATTACTTCCATTGTCTCTGATACTCAATTCTACATTAATTTTCACTTTCAGTATTTTGAAAAATAATATCTTTTTCTTTTTTAAAAACTGATTAATATTTTTATGCATTTGTTTATGTGTGGTCTTCACTCACTAAAATTGCTATATAAAATTGTCATGTGGTGTACTGTAAATAAATGCTAAGAAAAAAGCATGTCCAAGAGGATTTAAAGAGGGCACACAGCTAGGACTTTATTGCCATGTAACTATCTTTACATATCATAAAATTTTCAAGTACCAACATAGCCCACACACAGACCAAATGCAATATTTACACAGTGTCCTGTCACATTGTAATCTATGCAGATCACAGAGGGCCCCCCCCCCCCCCAAAAAAAAAATACAGAAAAAGAAAACAAATCCTCAGCCCAGCATGTAACATAGAAACAATATTAATTTTTTAAAAATGCATGATGCAAGTATATCAGCTATCACTATCCTATTTCTTTTCACTTTCCTCGTCCTCTGACTCATCTTTGTCAAGTCCATCCTCCACCCTTGACACAAGTTCATCTCTTTCCAGATTGCTGATTTCCATCAGTTCTTTGTCCATTAAAGGACAAAATATGTTTAGTTGGATGGATGCCGAAGAGCTATAGGAAACTGGAGCTCAGCCAGATGCTGTTCATATGTAAATACTTGCTGATGCAACAGCGTACGCCTGCCTATGCTGTACCGGCTGCATGCAGAGTCAATGTTGGCTTCTGTGACCTGATCAGCTATCAGTTGCTGGCACAGTGCAATTTTTTCTACATAAAATTGCCTTGCAGTAGCTGCTTCTACTTTCAAAAGGTGTGTTTCCTCTGTGCAGCCTGCAGCCATATCTTTTATGCATATAATTTTTCTCTTAATGTTGGGAAAGTCTGGTAATGCTGAAAAAACCTGACACTTCTCAGAGGAAACATCTGCAAAACTGAGGGCAGATGGCAAGTTGGATGTGACGTCACCATAGCTGTTGTAACTGGTGATCAGGACTTTCATTTGCTGTTAAGCTGAGCAATGGTCTTGCTTATCTTCTTGGCCACCTCCTGTCCACCTGGAAATAAATGATAAAATTAACCATAAGATATTCAACTTGCTCATGCTAGAGATAAAAAAATAATGAGAGTGGTCATCATAACCATCTAGTCAAGTCACAGTTAAAAGAAATTGTTTTTCCCTCTTCTCAACTTCTACACTATCAATTGTACATATGCGCTTCATGCAACTGAATTAAGCTGCTCCTTTTTTCTGCTGCAGCTGCCCTCAGCTTGTTGATGTGAGCTCTGTGGTGGCTATTGATGGCATTGGACAGTGCCTCTTTATATTCTGCACTGTCGCTTGCACACGCCTCATGGCCTACTTGTTAAAACCTTCGAACTAAGGTGACCAGACGCCCCGCTTTAGGCGGGACAGTCCCGCTTTTGACCTCGTGTCCCGCCTGCTAATCAGGCGAGACGCCCAATGTCCCGCTTTCTGGCTTTCTGGCAAGTCCATCAAATGTCCCGGTTGTCTTTAAAAATCACTTTTTTCGGCGTTCTTTGACGGTGACGACACCATCATCGACACGTGTCCCGCTTTCGCCCCAGAAACGTCTGGTCACCTTATTCGAACCCTTTCAGAAAGCCTTTTGACAAACAACAGTAGCATTGTATAAAGCATAATGTATTTGTTAATATCTATTAAACATTACTAGTTTCTGAGTCTAGGTTTACAATCACTAGTCAACATGTTACAACAGTAGCCAGACATAGCAATTCTCTGGCACTCACTGGTCTATGGAAAAACAAAACCTAGCAGTGTTAGCACTCATAACTTCATAAAGCTGTAAACTGAAAAGCAATTTTACCTGAAAAGTTCAGGGTTGGTATTCTCTTCTTGTTGGCTTAATTCAGCAGCTGAAGACCTGCAAATTAGAGCACAACCTTAAATTGCATTTCAAAGAGGCAATATACACCTCGCCTTTAAATGCTTTTAAAATGGCTTTTTGATTGCTGGGTATGTTATGCAGAAACAGTTACATGATCAACTACTTACTGTTTGCTGTACAGGTCATACAGGGCTAGCACATATTTCTCTCTAGCAGTCATTAACCCTGAAATCAAATAAAATACACAAAATGAGAAATGAAGAATGAGGGGAAGTCTGAAATCAATAATTCTGAATATCACAGTATGGGTGTCATCTCACAGTGATTACTTACCATCTGCTACCTTGCAGGCATTTCTTTCCTCCAACTGCCAGCCCTCAATGGTTGCCAGGTTAATGGGCTCTAAAGAAACAAGAGCAAAATACAACAAAACATTTGACTTTTTCAGGTAAGTCCAATTTTCTACAGACAAAGTGACAATAACTTATAATATAGACAACCAATGAATAAAGCATGGTAAATATGCAAACAATAATAAAACAATACACTATCGCATGCATGGTCTTTGGTTTGACATACCTTTCAGGTATGGCATAAGCTTCTGCAATTGCTGTCTACTGTCTTCCTCTGCTATTTTTGCTTCCTTCATCTTGTGCTGAATGTGCTTACCTATGAAAACAAAGACAAGCCATCCAACAGTTCATATGAATAATAATATACTGCAATAAATTTTGCATATAAAAGAGTAAATCAACAAACAACTAGTCTTTTAAGAACACTTAAACTACACATCCAGTTTCTTCCGCAGCTTTGAAGCATAATGTAGCAAAGCATCAGTTCAAAGATCCTCTCGGCTTTCAGCAATCATTTGCTTGGTGATGGAGAGAATTTTTGCAAATAAGACCATAGTCTCTCCATGGTCTCTCCATCTGTCAGACCAATGGCTTTGGGTTTTCTTGGACCATACATCATCTATAGCAATAATAATGTACATAGTGAATGTGTCATTCAGTTAGAGGAAAAAATAATCCTGCTTCCAGGTATTTGTCTCCTACTTCAAACTAGCATCCCTTTTATTTTCTTCTAGTAAGTTTGCAGTAAAGACTAACATTGATAATTAGTTCATAAAATTATGTCCCAAGGCATGATTTTTTAAAAATAAATTTATAGTATAAACAACAAAGGGCCAAGCAATTACTATTTTATTTCATCTATTATTAGAATATAAATATAATTTATAGTTGGTTCCATTATGCTGTCTGTTTCAACTCTTATAGCTCATATTCATGACTTACTGACCCTAACTCTATACCAATTTTGAGTGCTGACACGACATTTTGTGTCCATAGCTGTGAAAAATTGGCATTGCAAACTGCATTCAAGCAAAGTCAATATTGCTGTTTATCTGCATAGCAACAAAAAGCAAGAAGCATTACAATATGACCATGAACAAAGATTATAAGCCAATATATAAAAAAGCAAAAGAAAAAAAAGTTGCACATTACACATGACAACTGCAAGTAACATCTTAATACACAGAAAATACACAAAGCTTTAAATGTGCTTCAAGTACACAAGCAATATCATACATGACAGTCAACTATTTCCCTCCATCAGTTTTTTCAACAAAAGGACTGCATACCCAAGCCTGTGTACAAACAAAAAAGTTGTGAAAATCAAATTAATATTAAACACATTACCTTTGAAAATTTTTGAATATTCAATTTATCTCAAAAATCTACATTACTAAGTACCTTTAAAACCTACTAAATAAATACCTTTCACCATGTTTCAGACTGAATAACAGCCGAGGGAATTCGTGTCGGTATGCACAGCCAAAAACTGGTGTTTCATCCAGCTTCTCGGTTCGTGATTTGGACCTTGTGTTATCCCCAGCTTGGAAGTTGCTGCAGTCCAGCAAATGAACATGCACACAATTGAAACATTCTATTTGAATATGTACGAGCGTTTGAATATCAAGTTTGTATATGCAAGTGCTCAGTTGGTCAGCGTCTAGTACAGTGCCTGTCATAAACAACACGACACTCCTGTTCACCAATCAGCTTACAAATTTGAGTGCTCTTACCCCTTCTCCTTTCTTTTGAAAGTTATCATCCTCAGCCCAGTCAATAAAGAAGTGCCCTTTGTGAAAAGGTTCTCCCAAGCTTTTCCCTGATGATTTTTTTGCACCAAGCCAAAGTTCACATCAAATGATAGAATCTGCTGGGTTGACTGCAAATAAAATGTTTTCACAGAAAATATACATTATTTCAAGGTTAAAATCATGTGCAGAATTTCCACATAAATACTAACAAATACAAATAGAAATTCAATAAAATTATTTCAAATTAATTGTGATAGGTTTTTCAACAGTTATTCAAAAGTAAAAATAAAAGTTTTCTTACATCGCAGGCTGGGCATGCTGTTCCATTGTCCAGCTCCTTATTAATGTGCTGGAGATGAACATACTAAATGAATCAGTATTGAATCAGAGTATTCAGAGATCTATATAAACTCTGTACCTGAAACAAAATGGTGAAAACTATTTACATTAAATACAATTAATTTTGTTTATAAAATTCAAGGATTCTCATCTTTTATTAATTAAATAATGAGCACAACATTTAAAAACAATGACCACAAACTTATGTGGCTTGTATTTAAACAATCTATTTTATCCATCTTGGAGGCAAGTGCATCCACAAATCCCTTAACAGACACTTTGCACTCCAGTACCAGGGCTCGAAACCAAGTCATCAAGTCCAGTGTGAATGCAGGTGAAGGAGTGACCTGGGATGCTGCCCACAGGTGATGACGGAGGAGTGTCACTGGTTCTCCCTCACAGGCACAGAATTCAAATGTGAACAGCTGTGGTCTACCTATATATACCAGAACAAATTAAGTAGTTACTGCATTATTAAGTGCACAAAATACTTGTTTTAGGACACTTTAGCTACAAAGCTCAACGATGTTGACAACTTCTGTTACCTCCAACAACTGTGCTTGTTAAGTCTAAATAATAATGTAATCAAAGTGTAAATCAACAAAACTTTGCATTCCTACAACACTCAGAGTTCTCATCCTTTTGCGGCAGTTAAACTCTATGTGGTCCTCTCGTACCAATGTTGGCATGAAGGGTGTGTATGGTACAAGCCAATGGCCCTGTGAAAAAAAGACCAACAGAATAATTTTAAATTAAAGTGAATAGCTTACATGCAAGTAATATGCCTATTATATCAAAGCATGTGTGGCAGAGCTACACAGTATACTTAACGAGTGTGAGCCTTACATTCCAAATGTCTGCACAGTGAAATGGAGCATATCTCTGGTGGTGGCTGACAGTGCTCTGCACAGAAAGCTAGGAGGGTGCATAAAGCTCTGTGTGCACATATAGGAGCTGACTGTGAATTTTATCACAACTGGTTTGACAATGCTCCCAAGATTTCCAGTACTCTTCCTTTTCTTTTTCGGCTTTGCTTGTTCTTAGGACCACAAATCTATATTTTCTCTCAGACATTATCAAATGTAAACATTCATTTTTGTTAATCTTTAACAAGACTATGAGCAGTTATCATTTACCTTCAAATGACAACTTAAAAGCAAAGATATTAAGATTTTAAAGAGATGGCACTGCATTGAAAAGGTCTGATGGAGGGGGTGGTGGTGTTTTATTATATCAACCCAGCAACCAAAGCTATACCAAGGTAAAGCAGCCAGCCCTGTAAACAGATGCCACATGCAGAGAAAGAACAACATGTCTGAAAAGAGATCTGAACCCTAGACAGCCAATTCTTACTGGACTGGTGACAAATGGGTTTGAGACCAAGCAGCAATCAATGTCTCGATCCGATTGGTCAGTTTCTAGACGATGGTCATGCCTAGCTGCTAGAAGCCCATACCCGCTCACTGGCTCAGGCTAGCAGTTGGTAAAAGTGAGTGACCTGCTAGAGGTAGAAGTTAGCCCTTCAACTGCTGCGGACTTACGACTCTATACCCACGAACTAATATCCCTGGACTGCTGGCAGACGATTTTTTTTTTCAGTTAACTGCTAAGACGAGGCATTAGACGACATAGCTTCCGGTTTATTCACATTTCAGATTAACTACTAAAACGAGACGTTAGACAACATAGCTTCCGGTTTAGTTACATTCTTTCTTACGGCTCGCCGAGACTAAAAGCGGATCACTTCGCAAGAGGCTGAGCGTTGGTCTTGGCAGACAGACAGCAATCCACCTATACACGTCTATAGACTATACCGAGTTTGGCCTTAATTAATGCTTCGATCTGTGAATAAGCAAGAATGAGCATAATTAAGATGCACGATGATGATCGGGGTAGTTGTAATGCGCAGCACCACGACCTAGATAGAGCGCACTCGATCGCCTTGAGTCTCACATAGCATGACTTGGAGTATTTTATAGCTCAAATGTAACCGGACTGACCGACACCTCTCGCCAACACCCTATGCTTAGCGCCAAATCAGTCCGTTCCTCTTTGTTGTTCCAGGGAAGAGGACGGAAGTTCCCAAGGAGAATTTTCCACTCTATAAAAATCCTAGCTCTCCTAGTCGGGTGCTTTGCGTGACCTCGCTGCCACCTTTCCGACCGTCACCTCCCTAGGACACAGCCCTAGGTCAGAGTTCCTCTGCCTGTCGCTAGCTGTAACCTGATCGGTCAAACCCTGTCCACGCGCACGAGTCAGTACCCTGCTTCGCTTCTCACAACACTGCTTATTCTCTTCTCTTTTGCAACACATTCTGGGTTTTCTGGATAACCCATCCTCTTTCCTCAACATCAGCAGACCAAGCACTGTCGCTAGCTTCTGCCTCTACTTCTTTAATGTTTGTAACAGGGACGAACAAATCTTCTCCCTCTACCTCAGCCAGACATCTAGGGACCTCTATCCCTTTCTCTTTCTTGCTTGCGGGTACGAACACATTCCTCTGGTCCGTGTCTGCAAGTTTCAAGCCGACACTTGTCCCTCTTCCACGGGTCAAGGTCGGGACTCTACTCTTAATCCTTCCTAGTTTTCCGAAATACCTCGCGCGTTTCCATTGTGAGCCCGGGTCGCCGGGTGTCGCGAAATGTGACCCTCCTCGCCACACCTATAACAGGTCACAGGACCACTCCTGTCCTTTCCTCTATTCTTCTTGTCTACCACCTTCTCTGACAACTGCTCCAACGTGCTACACACTAGCTTACTAAGGTTTTGGAATGCCTTAAGAAGTTCGTATTCTGACGTGTCTTTACCAATACTCCTAACAGCTTCTTCATTCTCAGGCTTCCTACTCTCGTACTTCTCGTCAAACGACTCGAATTCGCTAGCCAGGGCCACAGCATCGTGAATGGACGAGGGGTGATTAAACTGAACATGTCTCCTCAAGTCCTTGGAAGGAAGTCCACTTACAAACTGGTCAATAACTATGGTTTCTCTAGCTTCTAATGGCATGTTGGGGTACGCACTAGCAGCAAGACGATTCAACACGAAACCATACTCTGTGACACTCTCACCTTTCTTTTTGAACCTAGACCTGAACTCAACACGCTTTAGACTTTCTCTTTCTGCAGGGTCGAACCTGCGCTCTAAAGCTGCCTTTATAGCATCAAAGTCCTCTAGTTCTCCTACACTCAGCTCACCTAGAACCTGTTGGACATTACCTCGCAGGCACATGGCTAAGTTCACTCCCTTCTCTGCATAATCCCAATCGTTCCATCTAGCGACTGTTTCAAAATGGCGAAGCCAATCCTTAAAGTCGCCTTTAGTGCCTGTGAACACTTCTGGTATTCTTTCCTTTCTACTACCTGGGAAAGTACGATTTAGAAATGTGCTGTTAGCAACACTTCTGTTCCTACTCCTGGAACTAGAGCACTGGCTATAACAACTGCTGAATGAACCTTCGTCACTACTGCTGCTGCTACTTCTACGTGCACTAGGCCTGGGGGACCTTTGACTCTTAATTCTATGCTTCTCTTTCCTGCTCTTAGTCACTTTCTGAGGAAACCAGCTTTCCTTCTTAAGCACAAGGATACTTATAAACACACCTAGCGCAAACACGAGCGCACACAAAACAGCCGTTAACAACATGATGAAAAGATAACGCTCCTACCTCTACAGGAATGTGACACAGCAGCCCGCTGTCCAGCGAACACAGAGAAGACTGGGGCCTAGACACTCGATTGAAAAGGATCCGGGTCACGCGGCACCATAAATTTGTAACCGGACTGACCGACACCTCTAGTCAACACCCTATGCTTAGCGCCAAATCAGTCCGTTCCTCTTTGTTGTTCCAGGGAAGAGGACGGAAGTTCCCATGGAGAATTTTCCACTCTATGAAAATCCTAGCTCTCCTAGTCGGGTGCGTCGTCTAGTTTTTACCTGCCTCGCGTTGTGTTCTTTTACCTATCATTACACACACCGGAACTCACCCGACCTTGGAGTCCAACAAAAGACCCTGCTTTACTTTCTAGCTAAAGTGTCCTTTCAATCGGTGTATCAATCCCACTGGACCTTCTCGTGTGTTCTTCCCTCTGCTGCTGCTGTCACGACTACATACATGGACAGTACACAAACCTCGCGTTCACACGGCAGTGACATGCGTACGACACACTAGCACTCGCTGACACTAAACGCTCACACGAGTACTTACAGTTCAAAGACATAAATTTATTTACAAGATAAGCAAAACAACTACCTACCTATCTAGCCAAAACCTAACTCCGTGGGATGGGATGTCGCGAGCCGCTATTTCCAGCGAACCAGAGCGCCTTGCGGTACTAAGGTACTTCTCGCTAACTCAGACTCAGGTTCTTCACTTACTTTTTTTTTCCATGTTTGTTTATTTAAACATTAAAAAACAGAGGTAAAACAAAATAATTACGAGTTTGTACAAGTGTCAATAAAACAGTTCTTTTCACATATTCAATATCTGGGAGACGAAAAGTCTTTGTTTATTTGCTGCTTTCGCGTATTCTTCTTTCGAGGTACGTGGTGTGCGGAGAGGAGGATTTCCCCCTCTCGCACTGATGCCTTCACATTAGCTTATCCCACAGCTGGTGGTAGCGCTCTTCTGGCAAAGTGTATTTGTCCTTCTTCAATCTTGCGTTGACCCTCGAGGTGAAGGCGTCTTCTATCTGGGGTGGTGATACAATGAGTCTGTGGAGGCGTGCTTTGTTTCTTAGTGTCCATATTGCTTGTTTGTACTCTGTGAGGACGATGGTTGTTGCTGTTTGGGATGCTGTTGATAGGGCGGGTGGGAGGGTGTTAAAGCGTATGCAGGCTAGTGTAGTGGTCGTGTTTGCAAGTTTGTTGAGAAGTGTGGCTAATCTCTTGCGTGTTTCTTGTACGTGCGTGCAGTGGAAGAGGATGTGTTCTGTTGTTTCGCTTTCGTTGTGTCAGAACGCGCACATCTTTTGTTTGGTTATGCCTCTGTGGTGTAGGGTGTCTGCGACTGGGAGGATGTCGTGTGCTATTTTGAAAGACGTGTCTAAGGTGCTTGGGTCTAAGTATTTGTTGCTGAGGTGTTTGAAAGTGTTTGTGAAATTTATTTGTGGGAAGGCTTGGAGTACTCTTGGGGGTGTAGTGCGTTTGGTTAGAAGTGCTTGATACAGAGTTTTCGTTTAGTGTCTGAGTTCAGACTGAAGTAGGGGTCTGCCGCGAGAAGGTTGTTGAGAGCTGTGCGGCAAGACTGGTAGAAAGGGGGTATGTCTTCGGTGCTGTGGGGATGCTTGTTGGTGAAGGGGTAGTTGCTGAACCTCCTCCTCAGGTCTAGCCCCAACCATAGGTGGCCGTAGTGTGTCCAGTCCTGTTCGTCATTGCCGAACAGTCCTGTCACCTGGGCCAAGATGTGGCTTTCCGTCTTGGAGGGGATGTTCAGCAGGCCTATCCCTCCTTGTTTGGGGTGCAGGTAGAGGGTCTTTCGTTTAATTGGTTCGTGATCATCGTTCCATAGAAAAACGGAAGATGGCCCTTTCTATTTGTGTGGTGTAGTGTGGTGGTATTGGTAATACTGAGGATAGGTACCACAGTTTAGACAAGGCTGTGGTGTTTATGATGTTGGCTTTTTCATATAGTGAGATGCGGCGGAGTCTGGAAAGATTCAGCGTTGCAGTTATCTTTGTCAGGACTGGGTGCCAAATGTCGTCGTGTGTGACGTCACCGAAAGGCACCCCGAAGTCAGTTCTTCACTTACTGCAATACCCAGCAGGACCAATTCTCTTACCGAGAGAAAAGGCGCGGGTGCTGCCTTTCGCCCGCATCTTGTACAGGGCAGCTTGGGTACCACGTCACCCGCAGTTGCTGTCCGTCTCGCGCTGCGGGCCGCTAGCGCGACCACGCGTGGGTTTGGAGGGGGTGTTGGGTGGAGGGACCAGACAATGTCAGCGGTACCCGCTGACCTGACCAGCGCTCCCGGTACTGCGATAAGAGCGAGGGTTTTTCCTGTTCTATTGTAAACAGTTCACACAGCTTTAGCGTTGTTTTCGGAGAAAAGGTCTTTCATCAGTCGAGACTCATTCTCATGTGACTGCAGGCGGAAGACAGTAATTCAGTAATGTGAACAGCAAACAGTGGTCAGCTAGGCATTTACGCACAGCATCCAGTACAGAAATAGGTGAATATGTTATTAGTTTATACGTTAATTCTTATTTCTTAATTCATTTAAAATGTAATAGAAACAAAAGTACATTTGGTTTGAGCTTTAGCCATTATTACATTTTTGTGTTTGTCACTAGCCTTCACATTTAGACAGAATACTTATTTGAAGTAGACAAAGAGCAAACAACGAATATGCCTATCTATGTTGGCTTTTGCCTAACAAAATATTAACTTAGCAGGTGAGTATTATTTTTTTTAAATCTTGATTCTGTTGTGTGCCCTTGCTGTACCAGGGCCTCATTAAGTCCTCAGTTTTCTTTTTCATTTTGTTATCCAGGTTTTGAAAATCTGTTGTATTAGTATGGAATCATCTCACCAGCTACTCTTAAGATTGCAGGCGGGAGAGAATCAGAATCAGTTTATTGAGTAGGCCTTCGGCCCATTTCAAGGGGGAGCATAACCATCAAGTGCATATATATAAGGTGACCAGACATTTCGGGAGCGAAAGCGGGACACGTGCCGAAGATGGTGTCGTCAACGACAAAAAACGCCGAAAAAAAGGTGGGGGGCTTATCAGCGTACGGTATTCAGGTTTTTAAAGACAACCAGGACATTTGATGGACTTCCAGAAAGCCAGAAAGCGGGACATTGGGCGTCCCGCCCGATATTCAAGCGGGACACGAGATCAAAAGCGGGACTGTCCCGCCTAATGCGGGACGTCTGGTCACCTTAATATATACCAATAGTCATATAATTGTGGGTAAGCACATGTCCAGGTACAAGTAAAGATATGCATTAATTAAGTCATTTACACCATACAACATATAACCAACTAATATTTGTCGCGTGTCGGCCATTTTTATGCTGTCCATGTTGTCCATGTTGTGCTTCCCGTACTGTGCTGGCCCGTCGCTGGGTGTGTGCGCACGAATGGGGAGAAGCAAGGGATGGTGTATCCGGTCCTTGTATAACCCTATCCAGCGAGCCCAAGAGCCCTGACTCACACGGCGTTGTGGTATCATCTTTTCGGGACGGGGCAGCAAACCCCTCCTCTCTTTGACTCCCCCCCCCCTTTTCTTTGCCTTTTTCTTGATTTTTCGCTCGCGTGGGGTCCTTGGCGCGTTTTTGAGTCTTTTCTGGAGAGTCTTTATCCAGCAAGGGACGGCGCCGGACGTTGGGGACGGTGCGGGACCGTGGCCCTAGCGGCCGGCGCTGGTCTCTCATCACAAGCCGATTTGGGTGAGCAGAGTCTGTTTCTTTGAGTTCCACACTATCCTAGTCTATAGGGCCTTTAGTTGGCGGTTGGAGTGCGAATGAGCTTATCTTTATATGTTAATGACTATGTTCACGATTTTTTTTTTTGGAGTGTAAGATTTGTATCCGGTTAGGATGGCTTTTGTATTGGCCGGGTCGCGGCGCATGTGGCGCGCACCCGTTTTTTATTAAATGGATTTGTGTTTTAGGACCGGCGTTTTAATGGTCACATGCATATACTTGTGCTAGAACATGTGTTTAGAAACGGTGCAGTTGTGGAAGAGCCGTTTGTTTATTGGATGAATTGCTTGTTTTTTTTTCCCCGCAGGCTTCTATTTGTTTTCTTCTACGTGTTCTACGTTTTCTCCGTATTTTACGTTATGCCACGTGTTCTACATAATCGTTATATCTCTGGACGTCTTGTGCTCATCATCCGTGTCGTCGTCCTCTTTTGTGCTAATGTCCGCCATTGTGTCGACCCTGCGCCTTCATCGCCTCGTCAGCGCGTGAGCGCGACCCTGCTGCACCAGTGTGCGGCCTAGCCATCCAGGGAGCACCTAGGGTGGAGGCCGGCGAGCAGGGACTCACGTGACCAAGGTCTACCCGGACGAGAGAAGTGAGGGGGGGGGACACTTGTTCCAGAGCGAGAGGGGGGGGGGAGGCACCGCTGTAGCGGCACGCGGGCCAGAGAGTGCAGGCTGCCGCTGTAACGGGATGAAACTTCCTAGCAGGACTAAATTTCTCAGTATAGTCTGCGCATGTGCACGAAGCGAAAGTTCACTTCGTTATCACTGCCTACTGTAACATGTCTGTGCACAGGGCAACTGTTTTATTGTGGTTATTTTTGTTTGCTTATTTTAAGTAGGTGTTAAAGACGTTGAGATTTTTAATTTTTTTTTTTTGGGGGGGGGGGGGAATTGTTCTGATTAGTTAATAAACTTGTTTGTTTTGTAAACTTTGTCTTTGTCATCGTTGCGTGGTCTGCGCTCAGCCCGGGGTTCGAACGGTACGTCAGCAAGCCGTCTCCGGCCGAGCGAGGGGGTGGCACGTTCGAACCGGCTGTGCGAGCGGTTACGGGCGCGCATCCTCCGCCGCTCCACGAGGGTGGTACGCGACAATATTAACATAGCTATATGGTATTCCTGGGTATAATGTGCTTTGGTCTATGTCACGTTTTTTCTTATTTCCCATGCATTATAAACAAAAGAGGCAAGGCGTAGTGTAGTTCGCATTCTATTATCTGACATCAAGAGTGTGAAATGGAAAAGGGAAGGATGCTTAGAATATTTTTTTAGAGATGAAAAGTTTTCGAATGTCCATATATTTAGGGCATGCAAGGAGAAAGTGCTGTTCAGTTTCAACTGTGTCAGGACAAAAGGGGCAGTTCAAACATTCTGTTTGAGTTGAGCTATAACGCTGCTGATGGCATTTGAGTACAGTTATACCCATTCTAAATTTTATGAAGGTATCTCCTATGTTTCTGTGTTTCAACCAGACAAGGTAGTTGCTTAAAACAATATGAGTCTTGAATGTGTTTTAAGGGAAATATCTTGAACTGCTTTGAATAGCATTGTGCCACTGTTGGTGGTGACAGTCTATCAGTCTCTGTTTCAGGGTTTGTAAAAAGAGTTTATCTTCTCCGGTACCTTGACTTTCCCACACCATGCCAAAACCATAATTATTTATACAAAAATATCATAATAAAGTGCAGCCATGTTTTCTTGTTTTGCTCATGCAGTAATGTTAACATTAAATAGGCTTTTTTTCTGGAGTCTAGTTTGTGGCATTCTTAGCAGGCAGAGCCAATATCCAACACGCCGCACTGATGTATTAACAGACAAAGGGAATCTATCACATTCCCCATATGTCAACGAGTTAGGTATCCTTGTTGTGACTCATAAAAATCTGTTCATTGCGAAGGTGTGAATCTTCTCAATGCTATCATTACTGGTACACAGACCCCTATATCTCAGAGCCATATCAAATTATTGGCTGGACCTGTGCATCAAAAAGTTTGAAAAACAGGTTAGGTGAAGTATCACCAATGTATCACAACAGTTTAAGAATGCTTATAACTCCCCTCTTTGTTTGTTTGGCTATGTCTTCTAATGCATGTGTAAAAATACACCTTATAGAGAAAACTATACCCAAGTATTTGTATACATTCACAATTTTTAAAGAAGAGTTACCAAATAACCATTTTTCTTTACAAGATATATCTTGTAAACCACCAATACAAAAAATCAAGACATTTGATTTATCAAGGTTAACAGCAAGGTTTAAAGACCTTGAGCACTGAAAAAGAGTGTTCAACTGGTTCTGCAGTCCAATGATTGTATCTGATACAAGGGCAACATCATCAGCAAAAAATAAAATAAATACCTCAATAAGTTCTGGGGTTAACTGGACACCTTGTTTCCCATACTCATTTATGTCCTTTGCTAGTTCATCTGTTTACAGGGCTGGCTGCCTTGCCGTGATATAGCCATAAGTTGCTGGCAAGGCGTAAAACACCAATTCCCCCTCTCCTTTGCTAGTTCATTTATAAACAAAGTAAATAATACAGGGCTACAAATTTCACCTTGTTTAAGGCCTCGGGGGGTATTCAGTATAATCAGCTTTGCACCAGCTCGCACTCTAGTCTTTACATTATTGTACATGCTTTGAATTGCTGAAAACATTTTTCCTTTTAAACCATTTTTTTCTTAAAGTACATTCCATTGCTTGTTTCTTGAAACCATATCAAACGCTTGACGAAAGTCTATGAAAACAACATACAATTTTTATGGTTAACTAACTGTTTATGAATTAATGCCATGAGGACAAAAGCTTGGTCTATGGTACTGTAGCCTGTCCCGCAGGCGGGGGAGAGAAATTCAGTAATGTAAACAGTCAGAGGAGGTCAGACATATACACTGTACTGTGAAGCCTTCAGTCACACATCATCCAGTACAAAATAGGGAATGTTCTCAGCTCATATGTTAATCATTATGTCTTAAATTATGTAAAATGTACTAGAAACAAAAGAGTCATTACTGCATTGCATTAGTTATTATTGCATTGTCTGTCACTAACCTTCACATTTAGACGGAATATCTTTTTCATGTAGAAAAGGAGCAAACAATGAATTTGCCCATCTGTGTTCATTGGTGTCTACCAAAATATTAAAAGGTCGATATAATAAAGAATCTGGATTTAATTGTTTGCTAAGCTGCCCTTAATGTACCAGCTACATTACTTCCAATCTTATTTGGTTTCTGAGTTGCCGCACTTCACCAGCGATCTCGTATCTCTCAGTGTCCACAATTCCTTCTCATTTGTCGGTATGTTTTTCATGTCAAAGTTTCTCAGTCACTCTTAACTGGCCTTCCTGGCTGTAGTATTTCAAACTGTTATGAAGTTATAATGTTCTGGTCGGAGCAAATACTTGGACAGTAGGGACATTGTGGGGTCGAGCTGATGCGTATGGAAATAAGCCTGCTGAGAGTACAACTGATGATGGATCCAGCCCCTTACTGAGCACAAGGAAGCCCACGTGTCTGGCGTCCTCCCTGTACCTGAGTTGTTAGCCGTAGTCCGTTGTTGTCCCCAAATGTTGTCAATCTCTGACCTCCGCCAGTCCCACACTTTCCCTCTGGTACCGTTCTATAGTTCGTGGGTGAGATGTTGTTATACCACACTGGTGTAACGTGGTACGTTCCACGTGCCGGTGGATGTTCCTTCTCTAAACTTGATATCTGCTTTACTTACAGTAGACTATTTTCTGTACCCACCCTAACGGTTGGGAGCGCGGTCATTCATCCGGGCCTCCACCTATCCGGCTCAATGTCTCTTGTAACGACTGTCGGTGGTCCTTTCTCTAAGGTTCAGCAAGGACGTTCCCTGGAGGTGATGGTAAAGGTGTCGTGTTTTTTGCTTAATACATTATTGAAATAATTATGCCATTTTATGTCTTTAGCCATTTTAACGTCAGCCTTCCAGCTTGTTAGCCTTTTAGTCATAACATATACAGTGATACCTCGGTTCTCGAACATAATTCGTTCCGGGAGGACGGTCGAGAACCGAATTGTTCGAGAACCGAAGCAATGAAACCCATAGGAAATAATGGAAACTGGATTAATTCGTTCCAAGCCCCAGAAAATGCCTATTTACTGGCCTAATTTGTATATAATATGTAGAAAAACATGAGTCTCAACAAGAAATAAGAAATAAAAGTGTATTTATTAAAACAAAACAAAGAAACAAACAAAACAAAAATGTACTGTACAGTACAGTACAGAAAATTGTGTTTCATTTACTGTACCTGTACCAAACTTTATGGCAGGAGGGAATGAATGTGGAGGGAGGAGGGAAGGGGGATGGTTATTGTCACTGATGACGCAAGCAAGGCGCGCTGGGCCGAATGAACGCCATTCGGCTCAACTCGGCTCATCTCGGACGTTCGGATGTTCGAGTTCCAAATATTTGTTCCAATTCCAAGACAAAATTTTCTCGAATTTCCTGGTCGAATACCGATTTGGTCGAAAGTCAAGGCGTTCGAGAACCGAGGTATCACTGTATATCTAATCTAGGAGGATGGGAAACGTGCTTGGACGGAGAGATGTATTCTACAACAATAAGGAGACAGATATGATGGAGGGTTATCAGGCGAGAAAAAAGAAATTAAAACAGTTCAAAACGACCAGAAAAACAATGTTAGTCAGTTAATCTTCCAAGGTAAACAAACATATTTTATGAACGCATGCACTTCGAGAACTTTGAGGGTTATAACAGTCACAGGAAAAAATACTGGAATTAAGCAATAACACAGCTAAAGATGAACAGGTAATGAGCCTCGACTATTTCTCTTGCATCGATGTAGAATATTGACATGTTCTACTAACGACCATGGGATAAGGATGTGTTAGCCATTCACAGTATTTATCTTAAATATTTTTAGTGCATTCTCATAATTTAAAGGATTTTCTTATGAGGCTGGTGCTTATGCTTTTTGTAGTTAACACTCCCACATTAATTAAAATGAAAGTCGTCAGCTTTTTTTAAAATTTTCTTGATTGTTTGTTTTTTGTTGTTCTGACAGGAAGCCCAAGCTTCCAGTCCGTGATAAAGTGTTCGCCAGACCACGTCCTCTTTGTCTTAGGGAGACGGAGGAGGAGAAGATGGGACTAGCTTGCTGTTGCTGTCGTCGGGTGGGGATGATTAATTAGATCATAATTTTGATGATAGAACAATACTCATACGTCGTTTCCCATGATATAAAGGGATTTGAGGAAGATCGAGTACAATTCCATCAAATAAAGAAGATGTAAGGGTTAATGTTTACAGATCATGGGCAGAGATTTGGGCTAGCCTTGGTTCTACATATTTTGTGTCCCGTCTTCAGTAGGTAAGGATAAGGGCGAATTGAAAAGAAAAAAAATCAAAATTATAGAAACATTTGCTCTGATAAACATCATTATTATCACAGGCAATTTCACGAGCTTCTGTTAGCTTTCCTTGAGACAGGTGGTCTGGGGATTTGGGGGAATACGGGTATTCCTAATAAATGTGATCACTGTTACTGTCAGAAGCTCAGAGAATATTTGTTATTTTAAAGCTGCTATAAATACTGTGTGTTGATGTAAACGAGTGCCACAAAAAAATGCAACACAAATTGTCATGTACATGATTACGCTAAATAGTGTAATATATATATATATCTTTACATGTGTGATGTGTGTGTGTATTTGGGGTCACTTTGGTTTCCTAGCTTGATGTGTAGATGTTTTAATGTTCAGCCTGAATATCTTGCGGCTCCTCCTGAAGGTTACCTACACCCTGTCACAGAAGTTCAGGCTGCTCTTCTCGCTGGGTCAGGTTAGTGCAGTGTGATCACATTATCATTGTTATATCTCATAATGTAAAAGAGACTTACTCTTACTATTCAGCTTTTTTTTCCTTTTTGCTCTCTGCCCCTTTCCTCTATTTCTTTTAATATTCATTTTCCATTACACATTCAACACATTACAGGCGTAACACATAATAGGCGTAAACAATTCATACCCGTTACAATATAACAAAAATATAAGGTAATAAATGTCAAAATATATGTATAAAAGTGTAGTCACTGTTTAAATTCTAGTGAACAAGTTGCATATAAGGTAGCCACTGTTTTACGTTTTTGTCTTCTTTTATTTCCAAGCATGTATTAAAACATTAAGTTTATTTTTATCCTGCAGTATCCGAATGAATGGTTGCAACTTGGGTGGTTTTTTTTCAATCTGCAGGAGTATATGTATGATTTGGAAATCATATTAAATCCAGAACTGCATCTGTCTTAAAGCTATTACTGCATCCAAATAAAACAAGGTGTTCACTTAAAATCATCTTTGTCATAATCCCACAGTTGCTTGGCACATAATTTTGAAAGTTTTGCCAGAGATCTTGGACATATTTACATTTCCAAAGCAGTATGCTGAATGTTTTCTTTTTCACATCTACAATAGTCACAACATCATCCTTTTCTAGACCCATATTAAATAGGTATTTTTGTTCCCAGTATTCTATGCAGGACTCTGACTTGAAGCTATTTCAATTTAATATCTTTAACATTGGCTACTTATCTGAAGACAATGTGCCGATCAACATTTCTATTTAGTCTTTAATCCCATTTTGGACACCATGCAGTCAGGTACATGTTAGGTGCATGTATACTGGTTACCACTGTATTATAATAGGTACAGTCTTGCACCTTTCTGTATAGATTGAATTACACTAAGCGTTTTATTTGTGTCATAGATAAGCGATGATGACATTCTCTCTGCTTACATGTATTTACTACTTTATGGCATTTATGCAACCATTCAAAGAGAAAAAATTAATGTTTTTATCAAAGTTAATATCCTTTTAACATCTTGACGTTATAGGTAATTTCCTCTTTAATCCAGTAAGTGTTTAATTAAATATATCCCTATGTCTCCCCACCTTCTATACAGAAATGGTTTACTCCCAATCTTAATTTTGTTGTTACCAAAGATAGGCTCTGGTATAATCTCTTCAATTTTTTTTTTTTTTACACACAACACTTTCTCCAAATATCTTGTACATCCGACCATAAACTATTTACATTTACAAAAGATGCAATTGCTGAGGCACGTATGTCTATGTAGTTTAACATTTTATGTGAGGACATAATAATCTTTTTTCCAACTATGATTTGCTTTCTTTATGTTCTGCATCCATGATAGTTTTAAGGCATTTATATAAGTTCTAACATCAGGTATGCCAATCCCTCTATTATACACTTTTCAATAGATACTCTTCTTTTAATTTTATCATTTTTTTTCCATCCCACACAAAGTGAAATATAGATTTCTGAATGTTGATAACAATATAGTCTGGAGGGTTAGGCAGCAATAGCCACAAGTGTATTAACTTTGAGAAGATTACCGACTTGAGTATAGCTATTCTTCTGCTAAACTTACCAGGATTGTTCCTATATATGGACGACATAACGGATAATAATATACTGATTATTGACCGCTGCCCTATCTACCAATCCTTCGATCCATTCAGCAAGTTATTTCCTCATCCTCCACTCAACATTTTCAGATCAGTCGGTACCTTCGAAAGGCGAAACCGAATCTCAGCTGGTCCACTTTACCGTGCAGAAATAAAAAAAAAATGATAAATTTCGTTTGTATTTAACTTTAATTTGGGCGCGCATGTCGGCTACAGCGGTGACTTCACAGATTGGTATTGGTCCTGTCTTCTGTACTTACATTCATCAATACTTCAGAATTTACAGAAAAGAGTTGAATTCCATGAGCTTGTGTCAGCTCATAAACACTAACACTCTCCAAAACAAGCCAAGAACTCACCCGTAAAGTAGCAGTGACACCACAATCACATTTACCTAAATGCTACATACCCGTGTCCTTTTTTTTAAGTTTCACTGACATGAAATTAATTTCTCTAAAGCTGCTAAGCGTTTGGTTGTGAATTTACTGATTGTACTTCTATGATTAGCCTACCCAATTGTAATTTTGTTTTTACTCGATTATGTTGTATCTCTAGGAAGTGCTCGCCCCTTTCAAGATATTAAACAACAGACAGGCGCTTATGTTGAATTTAACCACTACCCGTCACGCGCAACCGGCAAGAAGTTTGTCCTCATTCGTGGCTCTCGTCGTCAGATCGAGGCGGCAGTCAGACTCATCAATCAGATGACAGGCATTCAGGTTCACAACCTATAACAGTTTTCTAAAGCCCTTAAAGATTCGTGCACCCGACTTTTTATTTGTTTACAGATACGAAAAGTTCATAAAATATAAGAAGTCTTACTTTAATTATGTTTGAAAAAAAGATAATACTGCTTAATGAACATCTAGTAAATCTTCTTAAATTGTACACATCGTGTACTTAACTGTATAATGAAAGACTATTATAATATAATAAATGTAATACAACTGTTATGTATTTATACGGTACTACTCTTTTACAGACAACTAAGCTACTAGAAAAATTTCTCGACGATTACAACGAAGTTAACCATAAGAACACTAAATTCTTTCTGGTTCTTTCTGTTTTGTTTAACCTTTGGATATTATTCTGTAATCAAAAATAAGAGTACAAGAGATCTACAAACACCAAAAGACAGCCTGAAATTCTCTTTCTTTTAAGGGTTGGTCAAAGACGAGATGTTATAATAACCTGATAATTTGACAGTTTGAAAGGCCGTCGATGATTAAAGCACATGTGTGTTTATTTGCAATAACTATTTTAGTAATCGAATATCATGGGAGTTGTACACAAAGTCAAATCGGAAAGAAACAGAATGTTACACAAACAGAAAAATGTCAAACTCTGTTTTAACAATATACTGTAACTTTTTGTAGAGTTAAAAAAACTACACCTAAAATTCACGATAATTTATCTTACTTTTACTTAAAATGCTTTATTTAAATGATGTTTCATAGTCTAATAAAGTGTTGATAAAGCAAGCACTATTTTTGACATTGTAAATGTCTTATGTAGCTTATGTTGATGATTTGAATCGATGCCCAAGAATGTTTAAAGTAATGTTTTACATGTAACCGAAATATCTACAGGAATCCTTGTTAGAACAAGCCCAGGAATTCTGGCTGCAGTGGGTTGAGGCCGCCTTCCCTGAACTGGACTCTCGCTCCTACTTCCTGCCTCCTGTCTACTTCAACCAAGTGCCAACGACCAGACAGTTAGTTGTTGGTCTCGATGCTCAGATTGTTCATTCACCCCCTGGACAGGCTGTTCAGTCAGCACCTGGACAGTCTGGTCAAGTGCCAGCAGTGGGAGTCGGTCAGCCCTCCATCCCTCAGCCTCCTACCGTTCAAGACAGCGATGTCAGAGATGATGCAGCCATGCAGCGGGTTCTATTTTGTCTACAGAAAATGTCTGAAGAGAACAAAGAAGTTTTGTTTGGAATGAGTCAGCTTCAGTTCGGACATTACCTGGGTGAACCTTGTTACGCCGCTGCAGCTGCCCAGCTTCCCCTATCCTCCAACTTTCCTCCTCCTCAACCCAGAAACTGGAAACAGGGGGACTTTGATGTGCTGCTTTTTCACCGACATTATGGTTTGGTCATTTGCGAAGTGAAGTCCTTTGGTCAAAATGTTAGCAAACTGAACATGTCACAGCAGGATATTGATAACAACATTAGAAAGAAACTAAAACTCGCTGTCTCACAGCTGGACAAGGCGGATGCCATGTTGTCTCACCTCGTGTCTGACATCGCCCCCAGACTGCGCATCACAAAGACTATCGCGGTGCCGAACCTCACGGCTGGACAAATACAACAGGCAATCTCCAGCGACCCACAACTGACTGGAGTAATAGTCTTCTTCTATACTTAACTAGTAGATCGTGCTTTGATTTGTGTGTGTGAAAGGATACTATTTCGTCAGTGGAAAATGACTAAAGGTTGTTGCAGTATGAAAGTTTTTTCTTGATGTATTTTGTTTGGTAACTGTTGTGATTTCTGACGTCTGTTGACGATGTAGTGATCTTTTCGTCTCATTACAAACCTCTGGAATCGATTGTCCCCTTTTCAAATCAAAGGTTATAAGTTAATTCTACTAGCATAAGCTCTATCAAATGCCACCTACAAAACTGCAAACAATGATGAGAGACACAAATGCTTTAGTAGACTAATAATTCATTATAAAAATAATAATCTAATATTTTTCACATTATATATAACTGTACGTAATTAAAATAAAGCAAATAACGATAAAACAGCTTTTCGTTCTTAAATTATTATTTAAAGCTTCGTTTCTGGTAGAAATTTAACGTTAGTGTTATATAAGTTATTTCAACTTTTAGTTTCGTAAAATGTTCGGAGTCGGTTATTTTTATTCGACGCCAAACGCTTACCTATAAATTACTTATTTGGCCGATCTATTGTCTTTTTTTCCCCTAAGTTTCCTTGTTTCTCTCTCAGGACTTGTGTATATGTCTGGAAACAAAAGACCCCGCCGACATCCCTGGACTTTGTCTGTGCTCTGATCAGCTGTCTGACCCCAAGACACCGTGTGACGTCAGTAGTCACGTGCTGAAGGAACTCAGAAACTGGTGGCAGCGACGGGTGGCTGGTGCTGGACCTGACAGTCGCATGACCAAGAAATTAGTGTACAAGAAATTAGTAGCCAGGTGAGTACTAGGCTGATGTAGTTGCTAATGACTTTGGCGAACGATCAAATAAAGTAATTTGTTCAAAAAAGCCAAATACAAGCATATGAGGTTCATTAAAGAGATGAAGACAGATTTGTCAGCCGGAAACTGAGATGCACATTTTTCATAGTTTTCTCTGACTTCTCAGTTACTATAACAGCACTAATTACCTTTATAGAGAAGCAGTATCTGTCTAAAAAATAGAAACTTCGTCTAATATTACAATCGGAGTTTGTGAAAGTATTTTTAATAAATATTATTAAAGTTTTTTTTTTCTTCTTCACAATTTTTTGAATTT
>SRHC01002737.1:0-28257 GCA_004794325.1 Pomacea maculata
GTGTATTGTCCAGGTTGCCAGATCCTTTCTGTTGCCCTGTTTCTATATCCTAGGCTTTTATTTAATTTAAAGTATTATGATTATGCTGTTTTTTCCCCCCGTCTCAGATCTGCCCTATATACCTCTGGGAAGGGGTAAGAGTTGCGATCTTTCATTCATCAGCACTTTTCTCTCATGCATCATCAGATCTATTTTCACGATCTTTCACAATCGTAACTTTTCTCGCATGCAGATCCCGCCAAACAATCATCCGCCGGTCCCGCCAAAACTAACAACAATTCCGGACTACCGGCCCTATACATATAATTTTAAAAAATTAAAGTTTATAGCTAGTGAGAGAAAATGATTTTAAAAAACATCCTTACATAGTAGAGTGGGAGGACAGAGGGTGCGTGCAGGATGAAAGAGCGTGAATACGAAAGTGAGTGGGTGACGAAAGTTTTCAAAACGCATGTATGGATGACGTAAAAAAGAACGCCAGAGAGAGAGAGAGAGCGCGTTCGGACCGTTACTTCACTGATCAAAACCAACTCATCGAGGTAGGTTGTAGGAAGCCATTTTGCATGTTTTTTTTCAGCCTTTCGCCTTTCTTTATTAGTGTGTGTGTGTGTACGTACGCACGCGTATTGCATCGTATACATTGTTCTACAAGCAACATTCTGATTTTCAGAAAAAATAAAAGGTATTTTAATAATAATAAATAATCCTAGATTGCAAGAAATGTTTTATAAAAATTTAGACATTATTAAAAAATTTTGCAAAAGCGTTTTAAAATCTGTCCAGCCAACTTTATATCTTTACATCTTCATTGCTGTAAAAAGCTTACGCCAACCTTTTTCCTTCACGATAGTTTACAAAGTGAAGTTATATTGGCAAGAGCTGGTTGTATGTATGTAGGGAGAGAGAGATTAAAGTTACACATTTTACAGGGATGAAGGGTTTGGTGTTAAAAGCAGAATGTTATCTTCAAAGGTAATGGCTTGCATAAAGATACATAAATGTAGTCACTGCCTTTGGTTTAATGCATATGTGATCCTTCGGCTGCCGTAAAAATTCTTAAATGTTTTATAATTTTGAAGTGACTTTTTTTCTTTTTTTTTTTTTTGCAAAATAGTGATAGAACAGCGTAACAGCGAACAGATGGAGCAGCGAAACTCTAAGAAGCGAAAACTCCCAGAGGTATGTCCATCAATTCAATTCAATTCAATACAACTTTATTCATCCACAAGGGCAATTAGAAATCATGATTTTCTGATTTTATGTACTGCCTTTTAAGCCCTGACGGCTGTTTATTTTGCATGTTTGGGAGTATTGTTTGCTCAGGAAAGGCATTTTATGTTGCTTTTGCCTCCTTTGTGACAGCTTTATTTTGTTAGTCTTATTTTCTACTCTGCTTCTCTTCCATAAATTAATAGTGTGTTATATGGGTGTTCTTATACTAGTAGGTTGAAATATGCTCAAGTATAATGTCTTTTTTTAAAAAAAACTTTGCAGTCTATTTAGTATAATTGCTCATTGTATACACATTTAAGTAAATAAAATTTAAAAGAATAGAAATTAGTCACACGATATATGTCAGCCACAACTGTTAACAAATGAAAAGATGTTAGTATACGGTGCAAGGACAATGTATGAGCAAGGAAAAAACCCAAACATTTCTTGCTTTACACAATAGCAGAGTAATCAGCATGCCCCAGCCATACTGTTTGTAGCCAACACTCCCTTTTTTTTTAAAGACAAGCAAAGAGTGCTGAAAGCGTGACAATGTTATTGTTTACATGTTGAAAACTCTGATTTATATTGATTTGGATTCTCCCTCTTTCTCTCTCTCTCTCTCGCGCACACATACACTGTCAGGGATGGATACACGACAAGGTTACTGACTGTACACACACTCCACCCCACACGTGTCCTTTCGTGCAACAAACCACAAAGATTTGACGTGGGCTTACTCCTGTATTAAGTGGGAGCTTGTATTTATTGTAGAGGGGGGGGGGGGGGGGGGGGGAACTAAATTTACACAACTCAACATCTATACATAAATGAGAATATGAACCATAAATATCACGTTAATGTCATGAATAACTTCCAACCTTTCTAAAGTTCCTTTTAATTAGACCCAAGTTTCTCCACTGTTCAAACAGCAGTCCGGTGGCGCAACGGTTAGCGCCTGTCACCAATACAGTGAAGGTTGGCTGCCCAGAGTTCATTTCTCGTCTCGGACACGCTGTTCTTTCTCTGCACGTGGCATCTGTTTACAGGGCTGGCTGCCTTGCCGTAATATAGCCTCAGTTGCTGGCACGGTGTAAACACACACACACACACACACAAAGTGAGATCAACATGCATCAGCAAAAGACGAGAAAGGGGAGTACATTGAAGTTTTTTGGTGGCCAAATGATAGCAATCGACTATAGGTAGTGATGAAATTGACTGATGCTCAGATCAACAAGCCATCAGAAAATTTCATCTGGTTGTTTCCAATATACCCCCACACACATATGCATGCCTAGACACATTAATTAAGTGTTTTTTTTTTTTTATTATTTGCAGCAAAACCTAGGAGAGCCTTGGAGGAGAAGGATGTTGGATAGCTTTTTCTCCTATCTTGAATCTGTGATGGAAAATCTACCTGAAGATGCACAGAGAGATTTGGAGGAAAGGATACTTCAATTCGTCCTCGATGCAGTGAGACGACATCAAGCTCTTTCTCCCCCTCCTGGTTAGCTAAGTAGCTAAGGTAAATCATCATAAAGCCAGTAACTAAGGCTCTAACTCATAGAGGAACCAATTTTGTAAATAGTTGAAACATGCAGCATGCCTGAGATGAAATCTAAAACCAGGACATCCGTTTAATTTTATTCATGATCAACTCTAAACTGTTGCACCACTAGACTGATCTCAGCATGAGAAAGATATGAGTGCAGACAGGGAATGCATGTTTGAACGGACAGCTATGGAGGAGTGGGGTTTTATTATTTTCTTACAAAGTACAAATTTTTTCATAATCTTTTGCAAAGATTATGGTTGCCTGGGTTTGTTACATGGTCTGTAGGTTGGTTAGGTAGATGAATGACTACTCAGTCAGATAATTTGTTATGGGTTATTTAGGTAGGTGGATGACTGCTTAGTCAAATTAATTGTTACTTCGTATATGGATACAAATAATGTATTGAACCTCTGACTTTCTTTTTTTTTCAGCCTTTCAAGACATTGTCAAAGGAACTGCCACTGCCCAATATCTTAAATGTCTACACCATCCTCGCAGTGATGCTGCAGTTTGCTGTCCATTTCTCTGGTTTAATGTTTCTTGTTTACCATGCAAAACAGCTGACTTCTAGGTTTACACTCCTTGTAATCCTATAAATTTCATGTTCTTCGAGAAAAATTCTTTAAAGAATCCATTTCTTTCTCTAGTTCTTTCATACGTGAGTTGGAGTGTGTGCCCTTTATATATAGATTGTTTGGTTGAGTGCAAGTTTTAATTCATTGAAATCATTTTTAAGTTGAGCTATATTTTGTTCAGTTTGGTGCTGATTATCATCTAACTTTTTTGATAATTTCTCACCTTGCACTTTTAGTTGTTCCTCCATTCTTTCTAAGAATTTGTTGAAGGTAAATTCGTCCATAGTTCCTGGATTTAGTTTTACATCGCGCACCTCTCTGCCAGTGAGATGAAATTGAGAAGAATGACAATGCGGATCACATAATTTCGTAGCTTGAGTCCCTTCATTCGTTGCCTCGCAATGTCAGCTTTTTCCCTGAGAATGATCATCAAGACTGGGATAAAAAGTCCATTACCCCAAACTTAAAGAAAATGTGCACAAATAGATTCGCAGGTGGATCGCATCCGCCGGCATGTTCCACAGAGTGAGAGAAAGAATGACAATGATAATGACTATTCTTTATTAGACATAGCTCGTGCCTCTACTGATACAGGTGTGAAGATTTATTAGCACTGGAAGAGTAAGTACATTCAAACCTTGTAGTATTCTGCACAACATGCACCTGTTGGGCTTTCAGAAGCATAGGGGAATCCTTGGAGGAAAGGTCGGAATGTGAGGCAGCTAACAAGCACAAATCACTGTCACATGTAAATTTCCTATTTCGGCTCTTGCAGCAGAATCCCAAAACTTCATCAATGTAGGTCCGTTGCAGCGACATGCAACGAATTTCTCACAAACCTATCTTATCTCTTGTCCTCAGCATTAAACAATTCACCATCATATATCGTTTATATGTTATAAAACATTATAGAACTGTTCACATAACATCCATGTCACTGCAGATGTCAACATTAGCTGTTAACTACAAGGTATTTGTAACGATTCGCGATTCAAAGTGAATATTGTTTCTTGTTTCTAGTTGTTTGTGGTCTCAGGCCATAGGTCTGAGCTGTGATACCAGGGGAGAGCAGTCACGCGTCTGATGACGCCATCTCTATGTGAATTATTTCCCGTCATTCAATGAGTTTTTACAAAAGAAAATATGGTGAGGCGTAACCACGGCGACTACAGTTAATCCAGACGGGATCCATGCCACTTTAACGCTTTAGTTACTTTTCTTTCTTGCTCACACGTGCATGTACACATGAATACACACGTTCACATACACACCTTGGAGAGTGAAATAAAACAAGAAGCATCCAGCCAACAAAAGCCCGTGCAAGGTAGCCTGTGCGTCCGAAAACTTTAATACCATCCCGATAAAGGACACTCTGGCTGTAGCAAGGATCAAAGCACTGAGGGCCAGGATCTAAAACATTTGAAGTGCGGTAACCAGAGTGCAGCGGCCCTGCTTGATGATGTTACAAACTGAAGACAAAAGAGGAAGGTTTCTGGTGTCAATGATGCCCGCACACTAGACTACTGATCTTTTTTTTTTTCGTTTTTGTTTTCCCAGTTTAAAGCTAGAACAAATTCCTCAAATTATTAATGGTTGAGAAGACCTTGTGCATATAGGCATGTGTGAGCATGCATGTGTAAGAAGTTACTCTAGCGGAAACATAAAATGTCAAGTATTATAATGCAAGACTAAAAACCAAAAGACAACACCAAGTCCTAGTGACGGAATTGCAACAAACAAACAAAAACAAAAACAAAAAAAAAAAAAATGCAAAAGGCTGTTGATGTTGTTCGTCTTGGATTTATCAGAATTGCAGACCTTACCCTTGACAATTACAGCTGTCGGCCAGTCTGCTTATTTTGAGGTACACTGGATCAGCGCTATCCGCCATGTTCTCTCTGCACGCGCTTGCGCCGCTCTTGTCTGTGCGTTTGTTATATCTCGGGTTGATTATTGTTACTTATTACTAGCAGACTCCCCTAAACACCTAATACATAAACTACAGAAAGTACAGAACTTCGCTGCATGTCTGGTGCATAGAGTTCGGAAACGGGACCTTGCCACCCCGATCTCCTTCGTCATCTGCACTGGCTTCCCATCCGTTCTGGTATCCAGTCCAAACTATCCGTGCTGTGTTTTAATTTCTTTGCTGGCTCCTTCTGTCCTTCGTATCTGTCCATCTCTCCTTGTCTCAGTCGCTGAGAACATGCATGACTGTGAGCGCGATTATATATTACAGTAATTACACTATAGAAATTACACGTTTATTATTATTAAAGGGCTGTACCTGATGGGAAGCCTGCCAAGTGTGATTGACTGTCGTTGACTGTCCACGTGTGTTTATGTGCTTTCATATAAAAAGAATGTTGTTACACTGCCTGTACTGGTATGATGCTGTGAGCACCTTTCAGTATCATTATTCATAACGGACTGCCTAAGTGCAAGTGTGTTTGTGCTGGTTAGCGCGTTCTCGTGCATCCATAATTGTGTGTGCGATTGACTTGTCTTCGTTTGATTTTAATAACAGTAAATTATTTAATTGTTCTCAGGCAACTTGAGCATTACACCTAAATAAAAGTACCTGCTAAAAACGAATGAATGAAAGACCAAATTAAAAAAAGAGAGTGAAAAGAAAGAAAATTATTAGCTCCACAGCTACGGACAGTCACTAAAGTGTTTTTCAAACCGCTGTAACAGGACTGGAACCAGAATGTGGAGTGCACAGTCAGCCAACCATGTGGGAGTTCAATCATGTTCACCCATATTCCTGAGGCTTTGGTTATAAAACCTGACGATGTATATAATCACTCGAGGTACGTAGGGTGCGCTGTTGTATGTTGCTGGCAACGGGATCATGAATGTGGTGGTGGTGGTGGTGGCTGGGGGAAGAGTGGACAAGAACAAAGGCCTGGTTACGCACTACTGATTTCTGGGAACATGTTTAACGGTAGTATAGCCATTACATGTATAAACCTGACACTGTTTCTTACGACGTGTAACTTAAGGAAATGGTTCGTGTTCTCGTGACAATGACTGAACAACCATTATAGCAGGTGGGCGCTGTTTAACAAATGGCATTAACTGCTGTTGTTTATGTGATATGGCTATGCTCTGTTCTTTCTTCCTTGTGGACGTATTTTTAAATAGAGAGAGAAGTAAAGTTTGCACGCACTCACTGAGCTCGTTAACTGGTTAGTCGCTCAAAATTAAATTTTAGAACCACGAAAAGAGAGATGAGTAAAAGAAAGTAAGAAATCAACATCGAAATAAGACAGTATGTGACCAAAAGCAAGGAAAGTACACGCGCAGACGATTACAAACCACAAACATGTAAATTCTAACCCTTCTGATCCATAAACAGAAGCATGCAATGAGGATATCGCCAACTTGGCAAGGTACATTTTTATTTCATTAATCATGCATATATAGAGTCGTTTACATTGCGGTTATACATGCAAATCTTTTGTACAAAAATAACAAGCAGTTTATATAGGATGAGTTCAGAAGCGCTTACCTGCAAAGTAACTGTAAGATGCGTGTGGAAAGCTCTAGACACCACACAACATTTACACCAGTTACTGCAGAAAAGTCAACCCGTGCAGTGTTCACTCTACACTGGCTGCTACACAACAACCAGCGAAATGCGAAGACTTATTCCCTCTCTTGTTTAATGTACACATGCAAAGAAAGAAAGTTTCTAAAAAACAAAATATAATTTCTTCAGGCTTACATTATTAAGACTAGCGTGGAGTGTAGACGAAATCAATTATATTATTATTTCTTAGATGGGAGAAATCGCCACCAGAAAATACGCGCAAATTGTATTGGGACTTTTTAAAAAGCCTAGATGTATATTGAGTTCCCAAAAGTGTACATCAAAAGATAAGGCTGGTGTTCAGTAAAATAAAATAAGTATTTCATGAGTTCAAAGCTTACGGGTGGATTACTGACGGTTGGAAAAGCATAGCGTGCAACGATGGACAACGAAAGCAAAAGGGTATGCAAACATCATGTTAGGGATTGAATATAAAAATACATATTCATGTTGGTCATACCAAACGGTACTTTTGACAGAGTTCTTATAGTTACTGATAAAAGGTTTAAAATTGGTTTTTGTGGGCTTCAGAGTATTTCTCTTTTGAATTAACATTATAAAAGAGTCAAAAGTCACTTTCGGTTAAAAAAATAATATGTAGTTTCTAAAATGTGTACAAAAGTTTAATCCAGAAAAAGTAACATTTCCTTACATGAGGCGACAATTAAATTGCCGACAGATGCAACAAACAAAGGGACATCAGCGTTAGTACAACAAACAATCATGCAGGAGTAGTCTGCACTAACAGTCTCGCAGCATTCTCAAAGTTTTAAAAAAGTGATGGTAACTCTTTTCTTATATAACACGAATGGTAAATTCACAAGCTTACTGTAGTTTTAACTGCACTACGAGCAAACGATTTCCTTTTGTAACAGCTCTAATTATTCGTTTGGTTTCTGATTTTAAAGACCTCATGAAGAAAAATATTTACAGGAACTTTGTTTTATTTAAGTATCTTTTTAAAGTTTTAGTGGCTGTAGAAAAAGAGGTGTGCAACCTATGAGCAGAGGATAAAATTGTTTTCTCGTTAGCTTTGAGATCCAGCACCCAACTGTACGTGACTTATTTTAGTAAAGTTAAAAGATAATACTAATTAACACTGGTTGATTTCAACTTGCACACAATCATAGCTCTGCTCCACGTATCCATTTTCATTTGTCTTCAACATCCCATATCAGTATTGACATTACAGAAGTAACAGAAATAGTTTAAGACTATAATAAAAGCAACTCGACTTTATGTAAAAATGTCCTTTATTTGTATAAAAGTAAATGTGCAAAAGAAATAGTGTCCATAGACACAAAGGTCAGTCAGCATTTTCAAAAACAATCCCCAGGGACGTCTGTTTGCAACATCCATCGTTAGCCTTCCCTTTGGACTTTGCTGAGATTAAGCAAGGTTAACAGAACACGGTCACCGACGTTTGTCTTCTCAGAAATGACAAGGAAACGACTGCTAAAATAGCATAAAGGCATCATTCTTGTACACAAAGATTAAACTGCTGCCATTTATTTGCGGAGGCAGTTACTGGCAAGATGAGTTAACAGCTTGAATGACATCAAACTAACACAATGTGATCTTTTTGGCCGTTTCCAAACATACTGAAACAAGGCCAGGCTGAAATAAGCCTCATTTCGTTAAATGTACACAGCGTAAACTGTAACATTTAAAATCTGGCATTTTCCCTTAAAAAGAACAACACAAACGCTTCATCTTAAAAAGATCTAGTAAGTAAGCTGGAATGAAACAAAATGCCGAATGTGCAAGAAGTCGGAATGTTTTACAACTCTTCGAGAACAAAATTGGACTAAGAAGTCCCAAAAGTTCTCCGTTCACAACCTTCTGTACCTTGTATTAAGCAGATCAAGTAACTTTAAAGTTAAATATAAACTGTTTGTATTTCAATTATATTGATATCAAGTACTTTTCTATGATTACATTTAGCACCAAACTGAAACAAGTGCTACTCGCAACAACTCCGAAACGTTTCTTGTTACAGGTTGTTTCCTGGCTAATGTTGGTTACTTTGCCGTTACATGCTGTATGTGTTTTCCACGTAACCATCAATCAGTCGACTGTAACCGACGGTAACAAAAGATTTTCAGAGCCGTTTATGAGAAACATATACTTCATCCAAATTATATTTCTAAAATATTCTTCAAAAATTTGCACCAAAGTAATGTATTTTTTTCATTTTTGTTCCACTGTGATTTACGAGACTAAAAGCAGGCTCGTGTTTTATAGCAAAAAAAGTTAATAATAATAATGCACATACTGGAAAAACGCAAAGGACGAAAATAAATGAAATTATAAGCATAAAACAGTTTCACGCCATCGCCATTCAAACCTCTTCATGAACTACTCAGAAGATGAAGGGGAAAAACTCGTTGTATGCTTGTATGCACAGCCACGTAAGCACAGCTATGTACTGCCTACAGCTAACAAGCGACAAGTCCTGCTGTCAATGGTTTATGATACCGAAGCCCAATGAAATGCCTACACGTCGAAAGAAAGCAACATTCCCCACTGACGACTGCTGGTCTCCATAAATAAGTAAATGTACATCTGTCGGGGAACTGTGATAGAGGAAAACAATCACAGTGCAGTTAACTGCCCATTTCCCAGTTTAGGAGTACAGGGTCTTCTGAATGTGGCTTGCCTTCTCCTAGAAAACAAACAAAAAAAGGAGAACATTAATCATGTGCGCATTAAAAGTTCAGTGGCCAGACAGACACTAACAGATAAACAGATCAGCTATAATTATAAATGGTGATAAATATACTGATGGGGATCAAATCAGAAGGCGCGCACACTAACAGGTTTGATACCCGTGTGGCGCAGTGTACTTCTCCCCTCCCCTAAATACCCCGGTTATAAAAAGGGTACTTGACCAGAAAAGGTAAGGGAGCTAGGCAGAAAATCTGGCTGCGAGAGAAATTGGATCTCTAACATTTCATGTTTCAATGAAGGTTCTGCCACAGAGCTATCCTTAAACCTTAACCTAGGATAGATGTGTATATGGATAATGCCTATGGACGACAAGTATTTTCTTCCAGCAGCAGTCTCTCAAATATATGTTGTTAAAAGTAATACCACTTTACTGATTCCCAGGGGCAAACACACACTTTTTTCTGTCTCGGTCACTGTAACTCTCTCACACACAAAGGCTTAAGAGCCGGCACGCGATGTGTGTTAGTAGTGTTGCACAAGTGTGCACCCTCACCTCGTTCTTTTCGTTGTAGAGGGAGGTGGTGATCTGGGACCCAGTGCCCCATGAGCCCTCTTCGTTGAAAACAAGATCACCGGCCCCTCTCTCGGCACTGAAGTCAGCAGCCCAGATCTGTCGAGACATACAAGCTTCCATGAAGATATATACGAATACGACAGCCCTCAAGGGAAACAAAACAAAAAAAAAAAAGCACACAAAATATGATCATGTGTGTGGGGGAAAAAACCATCGTTACAATGATGAAAGAAACGGAATATTGCAAACGCTTGCACCTCATGCGTGGCGGGTCATTTGGAATCTAAACTTCAGCCACAAACATTTTATGCGACATTAGGGTTGATGAGCTTAAGGTGATGTACCTTCAAGGTCTTGCCCAGCTTGATGACGGCGTTGGGTGGGAACTTGTAAACAATCTTCCGCTTGTTGTCCAGCAAGCGCTGTAGGGACCAGTTCATCAGGTTGACGTCCTGCGGAGAAAACACCACAGTACTTGAACTTCGAGTACCGAGCAGACGGCAATAACTAATGTGGAATTCGAATTTTATAATAGAGAAAATAACGAAGAGGAATCGATTCGTCAAGAATAATCCAGTAAATAATTAAAATGTTTAAATGTCTTTTGTCATAGCAGCTTTTCTGTTAAAGTTTAAAGAAAGAAAGACACGAAGAAAGAAAGAAGAACAAAAGAAGTAAGAAAAAAGGAAAGAAATCAAAAAGATAGGAAATGCACTTGTCAAACTGCTTCTATATTTGTCACGCGCTGGTGCAGCATCTCATTTAAGGTACGTCTTCAGACAGGATCAGAGGTCGAGGGGTCGGTGACTGACCTTGCGCACGCCGCTGCTGGGGTTGTTCTCCAGGACGATGTACTTGCCCTCCGGGTGAGTCTCGGCGATGGCAACGGGTCCGTTGGCGGTCCGCTGGTAGGTCGTCTTAGCCGAAACCTCGCCTCGCATCATTTTCATTGACAGCTGGGATTCTACGCGTCACGGTAAGCACAGCTTGCTAAATGTTTGATTATTAGAGCGGGCCTGACTTGTCTTTAGTACAGTGCCGCCTTTAATAGCAATATAATGAATGTATGTTTGTCTGTCTGTTCGTAGATGCACGTATTTCTTGGTTTTGTAT
Source organism: Pomacea maculata (assembly GCA_004794325.1). NCBI lineage: Eukaryota > Metazoa > Mollusca > Gastropoda > Architaenioglossa > Ampullariidae > Pomacea > Pomacea maculata. Next base: position 11,298 of record SRHC01002737.1, read on the forward strand.
GCTTTTGCTGGACTTTACTGCCTAAAACTTTCCAGCAGACCTGCTAATCAAAAATAGTCTATTTCTTTATTCTACTTAATGAATATGTCACATCTATTGTTTGAGCATGAATACTTCTTCAAACTAAAAACTCAAAACAAAGTTTATAATAAACAGAGTTTGTTCTTTTGTTAATATACTACCAAACAAAATTCAACTTTAAAAGTAATAAAACTAAGTACAACAATCATATTTTAGAAAGATAAAATGCATGACAAAAGGTAGCTCCTCTGTGTAATGTTGAAAGCAAAAGATGATAATGACGAAAAATTATAAGAAACAAAATGACTACAAGCTCAAGTGGGCACAAACTAAGCAGACAAATCTGAAAGAAAACAGCTAAAAATTATTTGAAGAAGCCGCACCCAAAGCAATATAATTCAGCTATGATTTATTGAATGCTGTGTTAGCTATATTCAATATATATTTTTCAAGTTATTTGTCTGAAAGTCTGGCTATATGGTTATTAATTTACAAATACTATTTTAATTTCATGCGTGCATGCATGTATTTATGTGCGTGTTAGTATTGTACATATAATTTAACATAAGCCGAACGAACACACGTTATAAGAAAACATTAGAAAAAAGAGTTCACAAAAAAGGCCAGAAAATAGTATAGGGTGTTGTATGATTTATTTCAACAGAGACAAAGAAAAAGATTTCAAGAGCATGTAGCAAGGAAAAAGTAAGTGAAAGATTTTTCTTAAAGCAGAGTGGAAATTTAATTAACATAGTGTAAATCCGAAGAGACTTGCGGGGTGCATACATCAACATTAGATTTTTTTTTTCGATGAGCAAAGGAAGCACAACACTTCTACAAATACTTTGGTATACATACTTTTCACAGTTTAACAGCATATTTTGTATCATTGCCTTCGATCACAGTGTATTGCTCATACATAACAACAGGACAAGATAAAGACTAAAATCAAAGCCCCCTCTCCCCCCATAAAAAAAAACAAACAAAAAACAATGCAACATGAGCAGACGACCGCGGGTCCAGCTATCACAAAAATGTAGTGAAAGACGTGGCATTTGTAAATATGAAGATAAATCTGTGACAATAAGTTTTAAATGTCTACAGAGATAAGCACCAAGTGTGAATTAAGAGACAAAGCAATTTCTGAGTAGCCGTGCCATAGATATAAAGCCCAGCTACTCTGGTAAAACTGTGAGAAACCGCTATGTGCACTCTATATGGCGCAAAAGGTTGTTTCAAAAGATTAGCAATCACATTCTCTCCACATGCTAATTCTTCTGTTCTTTTAAGTGTTTAAAATGCTATTTTGTTATCAACGGTTGGTATAGCCTTTTAAACCAAGACTGGAATTTTTTTTTGTAAAGCGGTTCAATAACAATTTAAAGCTTGTTGCCGTAAAAGTTGATTAAATGCTCTATGTTTCGTGGGCACAATGTAGACTGAACAACGTGAGGTAGGTGATCAAACAAGAAGACATTTACTGACAATACATTAAGCCAAGGCAGCAATATTCCTGGCCAACACCTGGGCTCGGTATCACTTTCAGCTTGTAGGCTTTTAGCGCAAAACAATGGCAATCACAGGCGCAGTTAACATCCTAACGCAGTTCATTTAGCTCTGAGCTGATAGAAAAGAGAGGAACAAAGTGGCCAGGCAGGAAATGGACACTCTCATTATGATCCTGTATCACGAATGGTTTTTCCGTTATAAGTAACTTGAGAATCAATAAATGTAATCTTTTTCATGAGTATAACCATTTTACTTTTCTGACTGCTTTCAAAAAATCGGGTCCCAAAACAGTAAAATTCAACATTAGCGCAAGATAAGTTGTCAAAGAAACAATTTGCTTTTTTAAATTGTGAAAGACACGTAGTTATTTCGTCTTTTTAACAACTTTTTATGAAGATACAATTTTGATAGACAAAAACAGTCGATTTGAACACATTCAATCAGGGGAAAAAACCCTTTCAGTCTCTAATCGACCAAAATTTTAAACTTCATCTATGGATTCTTTGGCTACTCTCACACATCTATATTTGAATTAATAATACTTTACTCGTATACTGTATTGAAACAGATTTTGTGTCAACCACAGCAAATTGGAAAATCAATAAAAATAAATCTTGACTTTCTGATTAAATTTTTTCGTACCAAAGCTACCAAAACCCAAACAAATCATATTCCTGATTACAGTAACCATGTAGGTATTATTTAAAACTAAAGGATATCTTACACGTACATGACAACTGTTTGAAGCTTTCAGCAGTCTGCACACGGCAGTATCAGCAGATAAACTGTTATGTTTGCATAGCAAAAGGTGAGACTATTTGAACAATGTCTAATATCGCGACTGTTTATTGAAAATTTGTGGTACTCGACGCCATGATAAAACACAGTTCGGAGCTACATAGAAATATTGAAATTGATTAAATTGCGAAATTTAAGGCGAACTCAACCATATTGCTTTAATTTTTTCTCTCGGAAAACTGTATATTGCTTTGGAAAATCGCAGCGAAACTGCTAAGTTGTAATCTCTTAAGTTGATGAATTCTTTACACTAATCATTTGCTGAGCATTTTCTTTAAAAAGCACTTTGTTATGCTATAAATGACAGGACACCACACACATCTGATTGTCTGCTCATAAGATTATGGATGTCGGTCATGTTTTTGATTGTTTGCTCTTTCTACTTTATCAACAAATACTTTTAACACGTTTCTATTATATGAGTCATCTTGTGTGCTAGACATAACCGTTGTGGAAAGAAGTAAATGAGAACTGAATGATAAATATAAGAAAGACTAAAAATTGGAAAGCTAAGCTATGCCATGAGCAAAATAATAATTTAAAAAACACTTCAACACACATGCAACAACATGTAAGCAAAGCGAAAACTTGATCACTCAAAAAGCAAGCGGAAGCTCTGTATGAAGGTTAATAAATAATATTTGCAGCGCGGGCAAAAACGATTGGAAAGCACCACAGTATTTTTTCTTATCTTTTCCTGCTTATATCCTTCCTTCACTCGCTTGCTCACGCACTCTCGCACTCATCCATGCACGCACATATTTGCAAGCGCACCCCACAAACCACACACACACACTACAACAGACGCCTCAAAACCTCATTGAGGTGCTCCGCCGTTGTCCTTACTTTGTTCTGGTTCTCGCGTTTTTTCACGGGAGGTAACATCGCGAAGACACGTCAAGCCTACAATACTGAGGGATGGAGAGAACAACTCTTTGCAACGGATAAAATGTTAGACGCCCTAGTTTCTAGGTGAACTACTTAGTCGTCTTCTCAGCAACACGCAATATGTTTCTCTTCTATTCAAAGGCAGCGACTTTACAGAGGAAAGGCTTTTAGTGGCGAAAAATGAAGCTTCTTGCACAGGTTACAACTTCCAAATATTGGAAAAATCGAGTAATTAGTCATATGAACATTGCTGTAATATTGGTAGTTTTGTCTTTTAGGCGACAGAAAGCGGAAATGGTGTTAGTATGGCTCCCACCAAAGTCGAAGTTTGAAAGATTATTACTGAAGATAAAATGCCAAAACATGACTGAGGGGTGCATATTGGAAGGGAAGGGGGCGTTTAGCAAGAGAAACACGTCACACGGAAGGCCTAATCAAGAGAGCACGTGAGAGCTACTTCTGGAGGTCACGCCGTGCACACCAAGACAGATAACTTGAGAGAGAGTATATGGTGGTTATATATATATCGCAGCTAGCTGACCAAGTCTTACGCACCCCCGCCTTCGAACTCTCCCGTCTGGCTGATATTTATCATGTCGGCGAGGCGCGCACTTCCGCTGCTGCGCACACCGAGGGTCTGCTCTACCACGGACCGCAACCCGACTCTGTCGGAAAAAGGGTTAAGAATACGGCATGTGAAACTGCAGGTCAGGTGACATTTTCTTTCTTAATTATCCCAGGAAGAGTCCTCTCGCGGCATACGTACTGCAAGCAAAACCATATTCGACAAACAAGAAATAATAATCATAAAATACAAATTAAAAGAAGCAGAAAATGCCCCACTTCTTCAAACAGCAAATGGTCAAAGTGAAGATGAAACCAAGCTCCTTGGGTCATGCTATTCTAAGGGTGAGGGTAAAAGGCAGGCTCTTAAACTATGGAATAGGGTTGCAAACTGATAACTGATGAAATGAAGGTCGAAGGCAGGAAACCCGCACGCTGCAGCTAGTGAGGATGGTGGCGATAGTGGTGGTGACGATGATGGTGATGATGATGGCAATGACAACGACATACCCTCAACGTCATCAAGCTCCTCCCCTTTTACTTCATACACACGTGAAGTGAGAGTGGACGATTCCTCTCTGTCTCTGTACGTATGCAAGCGAGGTCATAAACAGGCCAAAATCACGTGGGACAAAGTTTTTAAAAAAACAGCGACAATATAGAAGCCAAAACATCATGCATAAAAAGGCAATGTACACAAGGCGCAGCTCATTAGGCTTATTCTGGCATGCTGGCGTGAGAACTGGAAAGAACAGAAAATGAATCTGACGGTTAATATATCACTTCAGTCATCACATACAGATCAAACGCCACGCTGCTAAGGGGAAAACCATTTAAAGCCACTGCGTGGGCAGGTGCACAAAAACAGAAAGAACGGTAAAACATGCTCAGGAAGTCGGCGGACTTCTACAAAAAGCAACTAAACTCTGTGACCTCATTACCATGTCCTGGGGAGAGTTGGGATGAGTGAAAACATCGATGGGCGGTGGAAACAAGTGTCTAATTTTACACACATTAAACCACTTCACTCCAAAATGCCTTTGTCCTCATATTCAGCCACTCTGTCGACTGCATTGTCTTTTAGTTCCATCACGCCACTGATTTCCTCCTGTCCTCTCCGTCCGATTCGTCGTTTTCTAAAGTTGTGTCTTTGGCGAGGGGTCGCTGCTCTCCCTGAACGAACTTTTCGTCGTCTGCATCCTCACAGTTCACGGCTATCATCTGTTCTTTCGCGTTTTCAGCATCATCTAACTTTGCGTCGTCGGTTTCGTCCACGCTCACCAGTCTGTCTATTTCTTTCTCTGCGCACTCGTCAACAACTCTAGACTGCGTGTCGGACTCTAGGTTGCTGTCCGTCTCGCTGTCTTTGCGCAACTCGACGTCTTTTTCTTCACAACCGTCGTCAGCAGTACCTTTACCGTCCTCGGAAGCGTCTTTTGAAACATTCTCAGGATCTTCGTCCTGTTTTTCAAGTTCGGTGACTAAGGACTCGTCTTCCCCACTACCCAAGACTAATTCTACTGTCCTGACAGCATCTACGTTGCTATCTTCGTATGCCTCTTTCCCCTGTTCTATACTATCGTCTACCTTATCGGGAATATTGTCTGCCACTTCCTCTTCTCCTGTACCTTCGGAAACATGATCTTCCTCAGCTTCTTCTTTTAATTCGCCCTCTATCTTCTCTTGCTCTTCCGTTTCCTTCTGTATTATACCTCCTTTGTAGTCTTTGGTGTCTTCATCAGTTTCTACCTCACACTCTTCTTTGTCCAGATCGGCTTCGCCTGCTTCCTCGTGTTTTTGTTCTTCAGAATCTTTCTCGCCATCGATACCATCTGCGGCTGTCTGTTCTTCCTTTTGAATGTCAACTGTCACAGATTCATCTTCAGCTTTGTCTTCTTCCTTCTTCGGTTCATCCTTTTCTGCAAAAACTTCCTCATTTTCAGGCTCTCTCGTATCTTCCTGTTTTTCTGTCGTTTCTAGTTCTGTTTCCTTTGTTTCATCGTCTTCTCGTCCATCAGGATTTTCTAATTCTTCTTTGTCATCTGTTTCACGTGGTCCATCTGTGTCTTCTGGCCCTTCTGTTTCTTCTTCCGGTTTTTCCTCGATGGCCACTCCAGAGTCCGATTCCAGGAGATCGTCACTTGTCTCAATGTGCAAACCTTCTACCGCTTCCTCTGCTTCGTCTTGTTCTTGCTCTTCATCTCCTGCTTTCGATTTTTCGTCTACGCCGGGTATCTCTAAGGAATCCGCCACGTCATCTCCTCTACTTTCTCCTCCGACCTCTTCCTCTCTGATAGCCCCCTTGCTGGCGTCCTCGTTCTCGTCGTCTGTGATGTCCTGTTCTGTCACGGTTCCTTCATCTCCGTCGTTGTCCTCGTCGACCTCTACGACCTTGTCTTTCTCGTGCGACTCGTCTTTCTTCTCCTGCTCATCGTCCCTCACGTTCTCCAGGCTCGCAACTATTTCCTGATCTTCCTTCTGGTTTTCTCTGTTTTCTTCTTGTGGAAACAATCTGAAGGTAGTTTCTTCGGGTGCCTTTTCCTCCAGCTCTGCCTCTGTCGCAACTTCTTCTGGAACGCTGGTCTCCGTCAGTAATAATTCTCCTTTTGCGGTCTCTTGTGCTTCGTCCTCAGCTATTTTATCTGTCTGATGCTCTTTCACTTCCTCCATTCCTTCTTCCGTCTCTTCGACAATTTCTTTTTGCGGTTCATCCGCTCTGTCCATCTGCACTGTGATTTCTTTTTCTGTCGATGCGTCGTCGTTCTTTTCTTCTGTTTCAGCATCGTCAGCGCCTTCTTTCATCTCGGAAATTTTCTCTTCGTCTTCCTGTTTGGTCTGATCTTTCTCCATCGTTTCTTCCATCTCTTTCTCTTCCTTGTCGTCCGACGTTTCCTCTTTTTGTTCTATCGTCAGATCTAATAGTTCCTCTGACTCTGTAGCTGCAGTTGTCGCCATTTCATCTTCTTTTTCTTCCGCCTCTTGTTCTCCTTCCTGCAAGGCGGACGCCTCTCCTTCCGCGATTTCTGTTTCTTTGATTTCAGGCGAAGGTAAGGTGTCGGCGAGTTCTTCTGTTGCATCTGCCGCGGTTTGGTCCCCAGCGACCTCTGTGTCCTCGGCATCTTCCTGGGTGGCGGCTGAAGTTTCAGATTCTTCCACTTTATCAAGAATTTCTTCTGCTATTCCATCCTCTTCGCCGATCTGTTCGGGTTTATCCATAGCTTCGGCTACTTGGGCTTCGTCATCTTTTTCAAGTTCTGACGTTATTTCCGTTTCAGCCTCTTCCTCTTTGTCTGCGGCTTCTTCAAAGATTTGCTCTCCTCTTTCCGAACTACGCTCTTTGTATTCTTCTTCTTGCTGGTCATTTCCTTTTTCACAAGAGTCGTCTCCCTCTTGGACTAAGTGATCCTCCACTGCATCTAGTTCTTCAGCAACGGCCGCTACGACCTGAGCTTCATTTGTCTCTTCCTCCGCTGTTACTTCTTGTCTGTCTTCTTCCTCTGGCAATTCAACAGCTTCGTTCTGTTCTTGCTCGAACGCTTCTTCTTCCTTTTTGTCGGATTCTAGAGCTTCTTCAGCTAAAATTTTGCTTTCACTCACTTGTTCCTCTTCAACCTCCTTGGTTTCTTCTTCAGGTAGTACTTCACCTCCTTCCGGTACATCTTCTGCAGGAACGCCCTGTTCTTCTTGGGGTTCGTCTTCATCTTCTTCCGCAAGCTTTTGTTCTTTAGCCGCATCTTCCTCCACCTCTTTTTCTTCATTGTCTGCCTCTTCTTTTTCTTTCTGTACTAATTGTTCTTCTTCTGGTGCTTCTATGTCACCTGACGGTACCTCTGTCTCATCTGCTGTCGTATCCTGTTGTACCATCGTCTCATCTGCCTTTAACTCTGTTTCATTTACGGGTACCTTCGAGTCATCTTCTGGTATCTCTGCAGTATTTACCGGCACCGTTGTATCTTCAGTCAGCTCCTCACCATCTTTCGTCTCTTCTTCGTTTCCAGCTTCTGGTGTTTCTTCTTTGCCAATTTCCAATGCATCGTCAGCATTTTCCGACTCGACCACGTCTTCTGATGTTTCAGCATCTTGCAATACGTTCAGAGCGTCTGGATCCGCATCCGGAGCCTCCTCTTGCGTGGCCTCAGGTGCATCTTGCGCCAAGTCTGACGGCTCATCCGTCGCGGTCTGTGTCACATCTGACGACTCAACCTTGTCCGGAGTCTCCTGGTTCTCTTGCTCTTCGGTTGTCTCCAAAACACTGTCGCCAATGTTACTATCTGTCGGGACTTCTTTGCCTGCGTCTGCCACAACAGTATCTTCACTACCATCGTTTATTTCTCCCTCCTTATCGTCATTTTTGGCTAGAACATCCTGTTCATCTTGTGGCGTTTCTTCTTCTTCCGCTTTGTCTGTTTCTGTCTCTTTCTGCGTTTCTTCAGCATTTGGATGTTGTTCGATTACTTCCCTAAACTGCTCCTGTTGTGTGGTGACATCTGCCTCCACCTGTGACACTTCTTCCGTTATCATTGGTTCCTCCTTAACTTCTTCCAAAGCTTCGTCTTCTTCATCGCCAAGCACTTGACCTTCAGGGTCTTGTGTCTCCGGATCTTTAGATGCAGCTTCTGCAACGTCAACAGCTATTTCAGCTTCGACTTCTTCCTTTCCCTTTTCCTCTTCCTCTTGTTCTATTTTCCCCTCTGCCTTTTTATCTTCATCGTCATCCCCATTTACTTCTTGTTCCTGTTTATCTTCTGCGTCTTCCACCTCATCTTTTACGTCGTCTTCAATTATCTCTGATGCCTCGTGAACCCCTGCCTCTTCCTCCTCTACCTTAACTGTCTCTTCTGCATCAACTACCTCTACTTCTCGTTCCCCGTCTTCTGCATCTCCCTCTGTAACCTCTTCACCTTTGACCTCCGGCTCCTGCCCCTCTGACCCCCCTTCTGGGCCTTCTGTCACCTGACTAGCCTCGAGGTCTTCGACTACTGGCTCATCATTTAGAACTATGACCGTCCCGCATGTCACTTCACTAGCTTTCTCTAGCTTACATTCCTCTTCAATAACTTCTTCGTTTTCTAACACTTCACCTTCTAAACACTCCTCAATCACTTTGTCTACCACATCTACATCAGGTTTGTCATTTTCTTCGGGTTTGTCTGTTGTTTCTGTCTCGGATGACTGATGCTCTATGCTACACACTCCACCTTGCGATTTCACAACGGATTGTTTCTCTTTTTTCATTTCACTCTCACTAACTTCAGTTTCAACTTCTGATCCATCCGTTGCTTTTCTTTCCTTCTCTTTCTTTCCATTTCCAGAACGGCTCACTCTTTCGTCTAGCTTCTCTGTGCTGTCTCTAACGCCGCTCAAACTTTCGTCTTTCGCTTCGCGAAGGCTAACACTCGCTTGTTTCTCAGATGGTGTTTTAGAGTCTGGAATGGTTACTTTGGCAACGGGAGTCTGGTTAGCTTCTCCCGGTTTGGCGACAGCATCTGGAGCGATGGCAGGAGCCAGTCTGCGCCGACCTGTACCAGTTCTGTAGAGAAGAAGCCGCCATATTGTTCCGATCAGTGGATAACCTTTAACCTGTAGGGACCATATTCACTGACAAGACATTGAGACAAATCACGCTGAAATAAAAATAAAAATCGTGACAGAACACTCCCCTTCAGAAGTTACAAACAGAAAAAAACAAACACAAAAAAAGAAATAAACATTCGCCTCCATTGGTGTTTTAGGCAGATGAATCAAACATCTTTTGGTGAATTTTGTTTCTCTGTTCGCTGAAAAATAAAATAAACTCAACATAATAAAATGAATTTAATGAGGTTTTTTTCCGCTAGCGCACTTGTGCGTCCTTTGGTCAACGCGTGTTCCCCAAATTTTACAATAAACAGTCACATGTACCATTCAGGATATCATAACAGGAAGTATTTCTTGCTCTGAAAGCAAAATTTTATTAAGAGAGTAAAATGCGCTTGGTGACTGCTTGATTAGCCGTATAACAAGTTAAAGGCTTCTACAGTACTCCTACCTGGAAAGCAGGGCAGGATTTTCAGTGATAACAATACCAAGAAAACACACAATGGGATTCCGGAGAACCGACAAAATTATCTGATCGTCATTAACTTTTAAGAACAATGTTTTACAAATTTTTGACAATGCAAGAATCTTGGAGGCAGATGAATAGATAGTTAAGAAATCGCTGTCTTATGGGTCACCGTACAAGTTTTACACACACCAAGATGTGTTTGGATTCTTTAATTCTGCTTCTACGCTCCAAAAAAAAAAAAAAAAAAAAATTCATGACCTATGACACAAAGGGAAAAGCACCTCTAGAAAGAATGTTTGCAAACAGCAATTCTAAAGTTAATGGCCAATAACGTGGAAATTTGCCATAGAACTAGCTAAAAAATATATCGCTGGACATCTGGATTGCAAATATTGACTAGAATCTAGACTACCTCTTAGTAACAGAATGCATCTCAAATATTCCAGTTAATTTCATCATTCCTAATAACTACAGCTGTTGACCTAGCTGATCCATAATTGTGCGCTGTACTCAAGAAAACACACAGAAAACCTCATGGCTTAGAACTCAATTCCCCCAGTAATCTTCAAAAACTTTTACGAAAATCAAGTTTAAAGTAAAAGAACTACAAATGCTGCTTCTACTTCATACAGTTAAGAAAGTTTGAGTTTAGCCTAAGAATATGCATCACTAAAGGTATCAGAAGATTGGTGATCGAGATAAGGCGTTCCTTATCGACCAACACACTAAAATGTTAGCGGCAGATCTGATCAGTACAGCTGTTGGTCCAAATATAAAGACCAGCTGACAATCGTTTCTTAAAGATATCGACTGGGTCTCGAGCGATAAAACTGTACTACGCACAGACCACTCTTTTCTACAAAGAGAAATGCACATCGTTGTAGGGAAAGTTCTGTAAATGTGGTTACTCTGAAAGAAAAGTCCCGTGAAATGAATACTTCAGGTAATGTTACATGCGGCTAGACTTCAATCAGATGTAAACAATAATACTGTATTCTGCCGCTGAACAGATTCGGCTAATTTGTTGTCAAGCACAAAAACTTATAGAACAGTCACGTAAGGTAAAAACGAATGCAAAGTCATGGAATGTAAAGTAGTATTAAATATAAAAAGTAAAAAACCGTCATTAAGAGATACACATTAATATGCAACAAGCATCTAGGTGGGGATGGAGGGAGCAGTATACAGTAGAAAAGACAGCAAAGACCAAAGATGTCTGCACTTATCTGCAAATATCGACATCACCGGCTAAACCAGAGCTCGAAGGAGCTCGGTATTATGCAAAAGGATGCAAAAGGGGAAACTACTTGTCGCGACCAGTGCCCGCTAGATAAGCTCTCAAGCCGGTAGGAGTTGCGTTTCCTGACCTGCTTTCCTCGCATTCCAGCAGCTTGCGGTAAGCGGCAATCTCCAGCTCCAGGGACAGCTTGGCATCCATCAAGGTCTGAAGAAAAGAGAAATGATGTAATGCACGTCATCTTTAACGACTGGGTTTAAATGTAATGGCGCAAACATTTTGTTATTATTTCAAAATGAACAAAACGGTTAATTAAATCTTCTGTCAGCTTAATAGGTCTTGTATCTGAATACAAAATAATGGACAAGAACAGTTTTCCTTCAATGTAGTGACAAGAAACAAGCAAACATCCAAACTATCTCGTGTACACGCATTCGCTAGCGCACACACACACTTAAGTAATAACTTACAAAGGGTGAAAGGACAAAAAACTGACCTGCAGTTCCACCAACATGGCTTCCATCTCCGCGCGAAGCTTGTTCATCTCGTCCTTGAGTTGGTTGACTTCCAGCGTGTGTTCCTGTTCCTTCTGATCCAGTTCGCGCAGCAGGTCTTGGTACTGCTTCTCTAGTTGGGCGTTCTGCACAGACCGACACAAGTACATGCCAACATGGTTCTAAGCTACGCCATCCTTGAACTTTCACAAAGATGTGAGCCATGTAACCAACCATCAAGGAATGTTCTCATCAATTAGTGGAATTGATGTCCGCAGCTTTTTCAGATAATAGGAGAGTGTTTTTCAAGAGACAGATTTATTAAGCCGTGTTACTTACCCTGGCCTCTAAGTCCGCCACTCTGATCTTTGCGTCGTTCAAAATCTTCTGGAACTTCTTGGTCTCCTCGCGTGCATGAGTCACTTCCATGTTCTGTTTGGTGGCTCCAGTGCGGAACTCTTGCACCTGCACAGCATAGGTAAGAAAATCGGTGATAACACTGACACACCTACCACGATCGCCTCAAATACAGGGCTCGTCCCCATACTCTGCTTATCTCCCTTTCTTCACGTCAAAGTAAACTTAGACCCCTTACATAAGTTATTTATTTACTTATCTGTTTGCTTTTTTTTCTCCTCTTTCGCCTTTTTTTCTTTGATTGGAACTATAAATTCAAAATAAAAAGTAATACAGGTGTAAAATATTTGCATTCTCCAGCTCAGAAACAAATAAAGAAAACGAGAACAAAAAGCTAAAAAAAATTACCTTGAGGTTGTAGAAGGTCTCCATCTCGCCGCGGATGGTGTCGATCTTGGAGTCGTACTCGCTTTGGATGTCGCGGATGGCTTGGGACAACTCGTTCTTCCAGAATTCGCGGTTCTCTGCCGTTGTGTCGCGGTACGCCAATGCTGCCAGTTCCTTTAGTTCCTGGTGAACGGAAAAATGACAAAAATATCAAATAGATGTTTTCGTAGCCCACCCTTCCCACCAAAAATACAAGAAAAAAAAAATAAATTGGCTGCATCAATTACGTTATCCTGTTCTTCTTCACAATACGTCTACTGATTCTATGTTCTCTTTCCCTGTGGATCCTTGTCTCGGCACTGTGACTTATCCCTACCTGCTCGTGAACGCTCTTGAGGAACTCCAACTCCTCTGCCAAGGTCTGGGCGCGGTTCTCGGCGTCCAGTCTCAGGATTGTCTCGTTGCTTAGGTCCTGGAACCAACAGAAACGGACAATCAACGGCTTTGCTGGATGACTTGAAAGTTTGCAAAAAAAGACTATATATATGCAAAGATGCTCTTTTGTGTCGCTACACTAATACTTGGAATCATTTTCAATCTGCGATTAATTTTTTTTCAATTTTAAAAAACACAGTTTAAAAAAAATAAATGTTTCGCCGGTATTTGGTCAAGCGTTGGCATTTACGGCACTGAGTTTGCAGAAAATCGATCTCTTTTTGGAATCAGTAAATTAAGAAGAAATATTTGATTCTCATCAAAGTTGTCTTCTTTCTGCTCGTCAGGTTTCAGTTCATTTTTAAGCAATGTCGGGGAGTGTATAACATTCTAGTATTTAAGGTCATAATCTTTAAGTCCAGACCAAGGATTTGAGTCATACGAAGTTAAGCAACTATCATTATATCATTCACAAACCTACTTTTTTCAAGCATCAAAGACTACAAGAAAATTAACTTAGACTAAAGACAGCTACAATCTGAAAAATATTCCACTAGACCCATCGCAAAATACCAGATCGTTTTCCACCCCCAAACGCAGTCACGCCACGCTAGGCTAGTTCTCAATAGTTCTCTATGTACTCTGCTCATCTGCCAGCTGCTCAAGTAGGTCACAGTATTAGTACTGACTAGCTTTTCTGTAGGATCTTGCCCACGTAAGTCGATCCGTTTCTAAGTCGATCCGGTTTTCCGTCCAAAGGTGTGAGATAAAATACCCCAGATCATCATAGAACTTACGTTCTGCTCCTTAATCCATCCCCTAGACAGGTATTTGCTTACTGACGATAGAATACTTAAATGTGATATTCAATTACAATTCAGTTACTTCAAACTTGGACATCAGCTTAGCTGTCTAAAATAGTTTCTCTTTAATTAACTACTTCTCAACCCACCAGGCTTTTTGGTTTGTTTTATTGTCTATTAACAAACTTCTAAAGGCAGGATTTTTATCTATCATCTATTACTCATATATGACCAAGTATTTATTAATTATTTTTATTACTAATTTTCTGTAATTGAAGCTTCTTGGAATGTAAACTACGCCTTGCCAGGTATCTCACTGTGACTAACAAGTTGGGAAGGTGAAAGCACCCCAAAAATTGAAAAGACCGTAAGGCGAGGTAAGCACTACTCACGATGCGCAATTTATCCAGCTCCTCGTTGAGGCGGGCGATGGTCTGTTTGTCGCGCTGCCGCTCGGTGTCCAGTGAGTCGTTGGAGCGGCGCAGCATGCGGATCTCGGCCTCCAGCTCTGAGATCTGCTGATTCAGCTTGTTGATTGTGTCCCGGTCCTGAGCACGCCATTTTTTGGCCTCGTCCAATCTAGAAACAAAAACGCAGCGCTTTAGTACATCGGCAGAACAACGCTTAACTTTATATTTGTTTTATTACTAAAATGTGCTTTCCAGAGTGCTTTATTTCAGCTTTTGTGGTCTGGCAAGTGCTGTATTAAGAGGTTCTCATAACAGATGACACGGATTGAAGCATGGGGTCATATACACACGGCAATTAGCGAGAAGGAATGTGAAAAGTGTGCAAAAGAAGAAGAGGAAATTGTCTGCTTGGTGGGAGAGCACATCTGATCAATCGGTACATGAACAAGGCATCAAGCGAAAGATCGAGAGAAAAAAGAGAGAAAGAAAGAGAAGGGTTGATAGCTTGGTTGGGTGCGAAAAGACAAACGAACGGCATTTAAGGAAATTCCCATCATGACTAGAGATTCATGAAATGGCCCGAGACCACATCATTAACACTAACTAAATGAACGAGTGTGAATACTGAGCCAGACCCTAGCATGAACAAAGGAGACAAAACTGATGAGTCTGTCTGTTGTTTGAGGATTCATCATATCTAAATCAGGTTGGATATGAAACTGCCTGTCCTTTAGTCCCTCACTCTTTTTTTTCTTTTATTATGCTGCCGTTTAGTTAATCTGTTTGGTTCAGGCTATGGATAAAGACAGACACACAAAGTACATATCTGCGGGTGGCCCTATCTAAATTATTCAGATCGATTAAGTGTAATCATTAGGTGCTAAAGGCTTTGACGAAATACGTCGATATAGTTCTATTGATATTTTTCTCAGCCTCCGGCCACAAAACCTAGTGAAGCGGAAATTGGTTACAGATTGACACATTTCTGTGGAAAAAAGTTTTTCTGTTGTTAATTTCAGTTAAATTATGCCAGAAAGTGCGTTTATATGGGGGGCCCTGCTCTTGGCTTCAAGGCAGTCTAGAACTGAAAGCCAGAAAATTGAATTGCATGCTACTTCATCTCCCCACACCCAACATTCCACTTCAGCAATACCAATTACCATTTCAGAGATAACCGCAGACAATGTTCCCTCAGGGAAGAAGGAGGATTTGCCGATAAAGTTGCACGTCAGTAAAACGCAGCTGTAGTTAACTCCCTTGTTTCATGACAGGAGGAAATAAAACATAAGACAGGAAAATATACCTCCCAAATAAATTAAAGAAATTGCTACTATTAAAATCAGAATATATCTCATTTTCTCTCCGTCTTCGATCAGCCCAGCGGTCCTTAAAAAAAAAAAGTGCACAACCATCTCTAGATGGAATTAAAGAACAATGAATCCTATCGGTCAATTTGCACTCGTTCGCCCACCTACCGCTTCACCTTCCCTCCCTCGTACACACAGGGCGACACTCCTAGGCAGGATTGGAGCGAACTTCCTACACTGGGAGGAATGTATTAAAAAGCCGTGTTTGTTCGGCTTGCAAGTATATCCCACCGCTTAAACTTGTCCGTCAGGTTTTGTTGTTTTTCTTCTTTCCATTCTTCGTGTCTGGATTTTTACTAATGACCATGAAAAGCTGAAAAACGTGCTTGCTCTCTGAAGCATCGGTTATTTCCGTGGTGGTGGTGGTTGGGAGAGGGGGCGAGGGGAAGGAAAATAGGCCCTTGCTAAAGTTTAACCGAACATCTCTTGACTTTATGCAAATTCCTTCCGTCTTCTAAATGTATTTTCTCTTTATACCAAACTCAGTGCTGCATGTTATTCTTTCTTAACAGGAGAGAGATATTGCCAGACAGGGCGCTCTGAGAAAGATCTGTTATGAGGCAAAGCAGTGTTTTTGCAAATGTCTTCAAATATGTGCACAAACAGGTTTTGTAAGTTGTTTCTGATCGACAGTGGTAGATGCTCAACCAGTTCGCACAATAGTGAGGATGCGTGAAACATGCTAAAAGAACCATATTAAAATTTTGCCGTGTAAACTGTTCAACTGCTACTATGTTTATTAATTAGTAGTCTGAGTTCCGTACTGGACGGTAGCTAAGGGACCTAAAGAGAGTAGAAGGGAACATGAATTTCTCAGTAATGATAAAGAGGTTGAACAGAGATATCGGGGGTGATATTCCACTACACCGGAGTCATTCGTCTATGGACCGGTACCTGTAATTGTGTGTGGGGGGGAAGCACATGGATAAACGTGGCAGCTGACATGGCCACCACTCTTGTCTATTGTGGGCAGGTCTTGTACAGGACGACCAGTCCAGTCTTTGATGTTTGTAAGCAAGTTCTTCTTCTGGCCACCGCGGCGTCCACTGCCCTCCAAGTTACACTGAAGGATAGTCTTCGACAGGGAGTGCCGGATCAAACCCCAAAGAAGACCAAAGAAGTCGCTTGACTGTCGCAAGTAGAGGTTACCGGTGTCCAAGAGTGTGGAGATGAGCAGACTGAAGATCAGGGAGTGGGGGGTGGAACTGAATGCCGTTAATGAACTACCTTTAATCAACCGAATGATTTCGATATTTCGGTTTCTTTGAATCGAGTAAAACGGGAAATGTTTTTACTGTACTCCGATTCGGTCGAAGATGCGTCTGATGACAGTTTTTCGTTTCTTTTTTACTTTTTTGTTCCCTCATGCTCTAGTTACAACAAAGGA
This sequence comes from Pomacea maculata, assembly GCA_004794325.1. Classification (NCBI taxonomy): domain Eukaryota; kingdom Metazoa; phylum Mollusca; class Gastropoda; order Architaenioglossa; family Ampullariidae; genus Pomacea; species Pomacea maculata. The sequence continues at coordinate 28,001 of SRHC01002737.1, forward strand.
ATATTAACAGACCGTCACCAGAATTGTGTATCATAAATTGGACTCGTTCGTAAAGTTCCAAGTCCGTTTCGCTTCTTAGCATTAACATGCTCTCTGGAATAAAACCCCAATATTTCCTGCAACATTCTTCTCCCTCTAGAAGTTCTGAGGTCAGGATGAACTTTGATCAACTTTTCACTGCTTTTTCAGCAGCCTCCACTCATCCAGCCTCAAGCGCACTTTAGCTGATGACTTATCGACCCGAAACTTTCAAAGGT
>SRHC01002738.1:0-28209 GCA_004794325.1 Pomacea maculata
GGGTACTACCTGGAAATAGGCATATGAACTTTATAGAAATTGATTCTGCTTTTGAATGTATCAGTTTCTTTCTTTGTACACTTTATCTTTCTCAAGTTTCTTTTTTAGTCATGTAAGCATAGACAAAGTCAACAAACGGTTTGCACTCTTCTCAGAAAGGTGTTTCAAAAAGTTATAACTGTGGTAACAAAATAAACATACTATGTACTTGTATATGCTTACAGATATCCTGGTTTTGTCCTTTATGACTTTATAAGTCATGCTCCGCCTGATGAAACAGATTTTTGCCGGATCTCTTCTGAAACATCAGCATCTCACTTCAAAGGTACATTTTTACGATTATGAAGTTAAGGTACAGAGAAACAGATTAAAGTAGCTTTCAGAAGTAGCGTCTTTGAAAATTATTTAACCAGTATGTGGTTGGTTCATGTTTTAGCAATTAAATTTCACGACTTCTGCTCTCTTAGAGATCCTATTCTTCTCAACCTCTTTCTTATCTTCATTCTGATTTCAGAAAAAACAGAATGCAAATAAAAAGGGTACTAATTAAAGGAAAGGGTGTTCTATCAGCAGGGTAATACTCACCCTTTAAGACATTTCTAGATACGTCTCGTTACTGTCTGAAGTCGAAACACGTGTTTCATATATTTCTAACAGAATATAACCACACAGTATCTAACTTTTAACTACCTTGTCAACTAACCCTTTTAACTAAAATTTCAATAACTTTTTCCTTTCTGATTTGTTTCCGTCTTTCTCTCTCTCTCTCTTGTCAGATCGTCCAGGCCAACAGAACGTTTCCTAGAGCATGCAGACGACTAACAACAGTTGCAGTCTTTTCCACGGGTGTTGGCTGGGCTATCGTATGAAGTTTCTTCTTCTCGTATCACTTTAGTACTATAACTAAGTAATGCATAGAACATTGGCTGCCGCCAATTAGAAACTTACCTTGGTTTTTCTGGAACATTTTTCTGCACATCTGAGTTATCTGCAAAGGTATATAAGCCGGAGAGGATTGAATTTTGTGCTCATGAGAGACTGACCCCTTTACATCTCACAGATTTTACGTAGTCTCTCTCTAAACTCCATTTTTACTCCCATAAAGAACGTACGTCTTAAATGTTTGCGACCTTAATTATTTCAGTAAAAAACATTCCAATGTTATCTTGGTTAAAATTATTTTCTGTTCTCATTAAATTGTTACAAAACGTTTCCTATCCCATTTTTGACAATGGTAATTTGATTATAGTTTTGAGTTGATTAGTCAATAAAGAGTCTGTTATTATCTGTTTAATATTTACTGCTCATTGCATTGTTTCCTTTAACATGTATACATCTTTTAAAGGCATCGATTAACTTCAGTAAGAATGAAGACGTCCAACAAATACCAAAGGAACTTCAGCAGCACTGGGCAGTTGATGCTATAAGTCTGTTGAAAGAACGACTGCTTTCGTTAAAAGAGGCATTTTGTAAAGGGTAAATGTCTCCCACGTAATTCTATTAATTTATAGACTTGTAACCATGAATTCATTATAGCTATCTATGTTTGTTCTTTGATTTTTTGAAATATTTTACAGTAAATATTTCTCCTTATATTCAAGATTCAACCAAGATATTGAATAGTTTTTATTTGCCAAGTCCTAAACTTTAAACACATCCGATGATTTTGCGCTACTGGGGCTAATAATTAAAGACAGTTTCCTGAGCAAATCATATATTTTAATGAGTAACTTTAATCATGACTTCATCTTACTCTTTTGAATCAGAGCTTAGATACATCGTGATACTTTTAGTAGAGAAAATTGCCGGCATCGCAGGTTTCATAAGTCATTGTAAAAACAACGTAAGAAACATTAATTCACAGAATTATTAGTATTAAATATCACCAGATAAGAACAACGTAAGGAAAAATGTTTCTCCACAAAGCAGCTTTTTCAGGGATATCCAGACAGACAAAGAAAAGACTGAGTCTTCTTGGAAGGTAAAATGTAGGATTTGGTTTTTTTTTTGTTGTTTTCTTTTTTTGCCCTTGGTAATAGAAGTTGGTGGTGATGGTGATGGTGATGGTCACGATGGTGATGGTTGTGGTGATGGTGATGGCTGTACTGTTGGTTGCGATGATAATGACGATGACGATGACGAAGATGACGACGACGACGACGACGACGACGATGATGATGATTTATAACGCGCAGGTGTTTCCATAAAAAATATGTTTATTTCATTACGTAGTGAACAACAAACGAAAATGGCTGCCAGAAAGTAAGCATGGGTTGAAAGATGGCTTCCTATAAATGCTAAAAGAAAAAAGAGCTTGCATTGACAGGCTAGTTGAGTTTTTCTTCTGTCAATTTGTTTTCCAGTTGAAAGTGTTTAACGACCCGATCCATGGACACATCGCTCTCGACGAAGTCTGTGTAGAGATCATTAACACACCCCAGTTTCAGCGACTGCGCCACCTCAAGCAGCTCGGGGGAGGCTACTTCGTCTATCCGGGTGCCTCACACAACCGCTTTGAGCACTCCATTGGGTTAGCAAACCTGTATTAAGCAATTAAATTAAAAACATCAGAATTTAGAAATGTTATCTACAGAACTTTAGACCTTGTGTATGGATACTCTTTCCATTCTTTAAAGCTTAACCATTAAAACCTGAATATTACAGAGTATGTCATCTAGCCGGAGAATTGGTGGAGACCCTTCAGAAGAGACACCCCGATTTGATCAAAGACGAAGACGTACTGTGCATCAAAATTGCCGGCCTTTGCCATGACTTAGGTCACGGGCCTTTCTCTCATGTCTTTGACAGCAGAGTAAAACCAAATTTTAAGGTAAAATTCATGTGCATTTAAGTGAGGGAGGGAGGAGTGATTGAAAAATAAGGACATTTCTTTAAACAATGTTGACACGTATTACTTGATTTAAAAGAGTTCCCATAATTGCTTACACAGACTTCGTAGAAGGCTAGTTCATGTTAGGGTAACAGGCAAAATCATTCAGCTATAAGAAGGCTAACATTTGTGGTAACAGAATGATACATGAAAGCAACACCAATAAAGAAAGAGAGAGCAAGAGAGGAATACTTCTATGCACGCCTACAAACATGAAACTGCACTGACTGTTACGTATATTATTGATCACTGTGCATTTCTGACTTTCTGGAAATATGTTTTTTTCATTACTTAAGCACGAAGATGCCTCTGTGGCCATGTTTGATCACATGATCAAGCAGAATAGTCGTCTGAGAAAAATATTGATTAAACATGGGATAATGGAAGAAAGCGACGATGAACTGAAAGGAGAACATCTTAATTTCATAAGAAATTTGATCAATCCACAAGCTGACTTCGAGAAGGTACGTGTATCAAATATATACTATTTGTACATGGAGACACTATATTTTGATAATGGTTCTGTCACCGATTTTTATCCTTTTAAAAACAGATGTAGGTCTCTATATATGTAAGCAATAACGTTGGAAAAACAATGCAGATGTAAATAAATGCAGAAACACACGCTTGCACAATGTATAAACATGATGTCATTGAGAAATTACACATCACAAACAGGAATTTGAATCAAAGTCGGAATTCTCAATTGCATAATAAAACAAATGTCAAAATGCTATGCACCAATTAAGTTCATGCAGCCTTTTCTAGCCCTCACTATGCTTTCCAATTGACTGATGTGTTTTGCTCTGCAGATAAAGCTTCATGATGGCCGAGGATCTCAGAAACACTTTCTGTATGAGGTGTGTAGAGATGTGTACCCTTTAACTTCCTGGTCTCCCTCGAATCCTACAAACGCTTATTAAGGCTATTTTAGCTAATGTTGAAATTTGAACGCTGTAGCTTTAATGTCATGGACTTTCTCCATGCAATATAGATCGGGTGGTCCGGTGGTACAACGGTTAGCCCCTGTCACCAATATAGTGAAGATTGGCTGTCTTGGATTCAGATCTTGTCTATGGCACGATATTCTTTCTCTGCATGTGACATCTGTTTACAGAGCTGGCTGATTTATCATTATATAGCTTTTGTTGCTTGATCGATTTCAAACACAAATCGCTCCTCCCCCCTGCATTCGAGATGAAGCACTAACATTTTTCCTACCTCTCATTCTCATTTTAACCATCATCATAGCAAAATCTTGAAAATTGCACACACCTAAGATTTGTCTTGCAAGTAATCTTTAGACGATGTAATAAAAGATAGTTAATAAAAATTATTTTAACAGATCGTGGCCAACAAAAGCAGTGAAGTGGATGTGGACAAGTGGGACTACTTTGCTCGTGACTGTCATCATCTGGGCATGCGCAGTAGCTTTGACCACAAACGTTTCATTCATTTTGCACGAATTATTAAGCACGACAGGAAGTGGAAATTGTGCACCCGTGAAAAAGTAAGTTCTGTCAAACTTCTTGTTATTGTGTCTTTTGAAGTGAATTCACAGACAGACAAACTGATGGACGATGAACGTGTGACTGTGCGCATTCAAGTCAGGCGTGGAAACGTCCATCCCGGGGGCAGAAAACGACCAGCGAAATGATTTGATCAGGCCCTCCAAGGCAATCGCATATTTTAATACATTTATAATCTTTTTCATAGAAACATAAATGTATATTAAGGACATCATAACAATAACGTAAATTTTGATGGACAAGCAAGCATCATATGTCGGTCGATTCTTTTGGATATTGGGGGTCAAGGCTGTGGTACGATCCATTGTTCACAAGTGATTGAGGAGTGGGACATTGATGAGCCACCTGTAATGAACCAAATGATATGTTATTTTAGATTGATTGCATCGGTTTGTACAAGTAAGATATTTAAAATAAATGTTAACATTAGAAAAGTTTATCCCTATCTTTTGTAAATTAACTGCTTTAAACTTCAGTCAGAAAGGTAATGTGGATCCCAAATATATTCATGTAGCGTTGAAATTATTTTATAAATTCTCCACGTTTTCTTTCAGGAAGCATTCAATGTGTACCAGCTTTTTCAAACGAGACATGCTTTGCATAAAAAAGCATACCAGCACAGAGTTAAAAGTGTTGTAGAATACATGTGAGTCCCATTTCAATAGATTACATGTTTATCTATGCTTAATACTTTTGAGCCTTTTTATTATTTTTATTGTCATTTATTAAATACATGCACATTTGTTTTCGTCATGACGTGATTAAAAGATTGTTTCCCATATTTTAAAGGCACATTTTTAGCTTTAGCAAGACTATTGATACAACATCCATTTCAAGATTGTCTAGTTTATTGACTTTCGGGATATTTAATAACAAATGGTTTAAGTATAATATATCCTTTTACTTTACACAATCCATTTTCTAAATAGTCAGTTTCCTCGAGTGTGTGAAGTTTCCTATCCTACAACTAGCTTTAAATAAAAGTTTTATGAAAGTTTCTGTGCGTTATTTGTAGTACTAACTGCGTTTATGTTAATATGTTCTTTAGTTAAAGGTTATTAAATTTGTTTTAGGCTCGCAGACATATTAAATGAAGCTAAGGATGTGGAGCTCATCCCTGGAGAAAGTGTACATGGACAAGGGTACGGTTTTTGTAGATATTTTTGTAGATATTTTTTAGATTTTGTATTTTGTAGATATGGGTCACATTTTCAATATTAACATATTGATGACACTACTGTAAGATTGAATCCGATGTCTTTAATTATTAATTTGTAAAATGTCAAGAATAAACTAAACTAAGTTTTAAGGCAGAGCTCTAAGTGATTTGTATTTCTTTCAAAGTGTTTTAAGTTTAGCAAAAGTGTTTTTCGTTTACATTAACACCTACCGGTATACTAAATTTGAATGAGGAACAATGAAAGCAACGCCATAAAAAGTAGAACTGTTTCCCTCCACAGTACAAAGAAGCTGAAGATACAAGAGTGCATCAAAGACATGCACGCCTACACCAACCTTACCGACGATGTTTTACAGATGATACGAGTCAGTGAAGATAAACGTCTTAAGAAATCACAAGAACTCATCAAGGCCTTGTACTCAAGAAATCTGTACGCCTTCGTGGAACAAACCAAACCTTTTACGTTACACAATGTTCCAGAGGTGACACTATTTAATATATAAATGTGTGTTAGTAAACATGAAGTGTTGAATTAGCACTTAGTCTACGACGAAACATTTTCCGATATCTATTTTTTAAATTTTGATTTGATGTAAGTCACTGTTTGGTAGCTTGATCGTCTTTGCAATAATTGTATGTTTCGGTGTCAGCATCCAGCAGCAGGTAAAAACCAAGGGATTAAAAAAAAGACTTGATCAACATCTGAAGTCTTAAGACAGACTTGACCAACATTAAGAAGGGAAAACGGAAGACATATGTATAATGGTATCACACTATTTTCATATGATCTTTCGATAGATTTCATCAACATTAACATAGATTAGCAAATAAGCAAGCCTCACAGACTTTTTTCTTACAAATAAATTTGATTGAAAAACCAGGTTGTTCCCAAGAGCGTCGAGCAAATAAAACAGTTACTTGCCAAAGAATCAAAGATACCGGAAGAACGCATCATAGTGCAGGTGAGTTGCTGAAGACACTAAAGTATAATGCACCACCCCAACTAGCCAACAGAAAAATAGTAAACAATTAACATTTTTAATTATTGACATAATCTGACATTAATATGATAGAGGATGTATGTCGCAAATTCCCTTTTCGCAATTCAAGATTCGCGTGCTTTAAAATAGACAATGACTATTTTTGTATTAACGACAGGTGAAGTAAGCAAGACGTTTTTTTCAGTTTAGTCCTCACCCTTTACGGCATAAAACAAACTAAATACCATCAAAATAATCAGTAATTAATTGCATGAATTAAAAAGAGTGAGGTCGGGGAATATGTACAAAAGCAATAGTTAAAACAGGTTTTTACAAGGGTCTTGGAGTTATGGAGTATCTCCTATGTTGGTTCAGTCGTCATCAAATTTCCCTACATTGTTGTATAACTGTATATTTTAACAAGTGGCGTCGAATGCAGTTCAGGGAGTTCAATTGTTTAAGATGGAGAGGGGGGCTATTCCACAGCACACTCTCTGAGTTTTTCAGACTTGATTTGAAAAGGTATATTCTAGGAATGGGAAAATTAAGTCTTATAGAAGTTTGACTATTTTTAGAGGAAACCAGCAAATAGAGTCTGGGGGCAGTTTACTTGTCAGTACTTTTTGTGAGTGTCGAGGAAATGTTTCTTCTTGCTGGTAGACTTTATTGGAAATACTTGTGGTAGAGATGCGTTGGGACCACAATAAGTTATTGTCGATTGTAATACCCACGAGTTTGTGGAATTGTACCTGGGGGGAAGGCATCCGAATGAACTTGAACATAGATTGTTTACTGTTTTTGCTTTTAAATCGACGACATCTCACAGCACATACATATGTAGTTATTAATTTCAATATGTTACAAAATAATACTTGAAAAGGTATAAAGATATATAAACTACATGTATATAGAATTAAAAATTATATAAAATGCATTTTTATCGAGTTCCATTCTAGAGAAAAGATGGGCTATAGATGTCTAGATGGTTTGGTGATTATATGACTTTCTTTTGCATGCTTTGTGATGTTCAGGAAGTCATCCTTGATTTTGGCAAAAAGAAAAATAATCCTGTGGACCAACAACTCTTCTACACAAAACGAAAACCTGACAAAGCCCGATACATTTCTCAGACGGAGGTAATGATAAAACAACTTTAATGTGAACATGTGGAAACTTATAACGTCCCAACCTATTTTTGGTAATTTTCTTAAAAGATTTGTCGGGTAGCATTTTTAAATAATTGGGTAAAGATTTAGTGCCAGATACTATTTTCTAAATCTAGTTGAATACTTTAATTCCGTTCTTGAGAATACGACAACAAACACCACCGTCCACAGAAAGAAGTCAGTGTTGTACATGAGTATGTTTACATTGTGTAGCCCTCACTTTTTTCGGGATGGGGGGATCTGAAGGAACTTGAACATAGATTGTTTACTGTTTTGCCTTTAATTTCATTTACTTTCCTTTAAAACATTAAAGTTTTTATTCTCATTTCTCATACAGTCGAAAAGAAATTTTAACATACTAATTGCTTAATCTCTTTATTGAAAATCCTTGCTAATGACATTCAAAAGAAATCTTCAGGATTGGAGAGTGTATGATTTATTTTACCATTTTATCATTACAGCTTTATAAAGATTGAGATTTTTGTGTAAAACAATGTAAAAGAATGAAGAATTCTGTTACGCAGGTATCATATTTGCTCCCGAAAGAAGCTTTTCAAGAACGAATAATTCGAGTCTATCTTAAACAAGAGTGGACACAAGACTCAACACTTGCTGAACACAGCGCTGAAGAGAAATACCGGCTCAGAGAATCCTTCAAAAAGCTTTGCGGCAGTAAGTCGTTTTCTCTGGCCGCCTCTGTGTCTTCTGTGCAAGACAATTAGGAATAAGACAAAACTATATAAGAAGTACGTTTTAAAATACGTCTTCTTATTTTGATGGACAAGATCGTGTGATCGTGGCGTGGGCGCACTTAATTAAGAAGATGTATATATTGGTTTATAATCTATCTATATTTTAACTGTGTGCGTCCCTGTATGGACACGCGCTGTCTAAGCTGTAATCGTAGTTGTACGAGCTTTTACTACATTTGCTTAAAATAACCAGCGAACTATAGGTTAGGCTGTTCGTACATTTTGTGAGATCGGTGGGTGGACTAGTGGTAAGGGGTTTGTGAACCCATGCATTTGCCAGCGTGTGTGTGTATGTCAGAGAGAGATAGAGAGAGTGTGTGTGTGCATGTGTGTGCATTATATATATATATCTTTTATTTCTTTCCAAGATCTCAACCTGGTCGGGTGAAATAAAGAAGATAAAAAGGTAGGCAACCAAAATAGAAACTAACCTTTTCGGAAGACTTGTAAAATGAAAAAAAAAACTTGTCTGGTGAGAGATCCAAAAGGGCAGAAGTGAGCCAGAAGACATGTCCTTGAGACGTCGATGGAGCGTGTGTCATCAAATGTGATTTTTATCTTGATATAGCAATGTGACATGCTTTTCGTCTCAAACATAAAGCATATAATCTGACAAATTTCCAAAATTTTAAAACGAGCGATACTACGATCTATTTTTAAAATAATGTATTTGTATACATGCACTTTTTATTTGTTGTTACCTAACAATACATTAATTCAAGAAGAACTTGATCGCAAATTTATTTGATTTGACCAAATATTTTCGTGACAAGATTAGTAATAAAACACCCGTCAATGATGCGTTGTTATTGTTGTTGTTATTATTATTATTATTACCTTATGCAGACTTTAAGAATTTGCGAACGTAAAAAATTCCGCGTATGTTGGGGTAATTTATAGCCAATAATGCTCTGCATGCTGATCAGTCTATCACTGAAATATTAGTAATAATATCAATTGTAATGACAGGAGGGAAGTGAAGACAAACACCATTATTTTGTTCTTTTCCACAATTCTTTAATAATAAACTTAAAACTGTGCTTTTATTATAGTTCAAATATCTTATTACGGATTTTGTTTAAATATGCTAGCTGACAAATGCTAAATCTAGTCAGTGATATATAAATTTAATTAATAATGTGTGTTCGTATTCGATATTTCACAGTTGTTGTTCTTACATTTTTCTTAGTGGAGATAGCATAAAAACACATGGACTTTTAATCAACTGTGGTGTGCTCTTCTATTTACTTGTCATTGATCGTAATCATCAAGGCTTTGCTCTGACTTTAAATGTTTTGTCATACCAGATGCTTCTACTATTAATGTATGCGTAATTCGTTTCTGTTTACTTTTCATTTGAAAAAAAAACAATCATTTTTATCCTTTTTCACACCAAATCATGTTTTGTGTGTGTGTTTACTACTTCTAGTTTCCTAACTACTTCTATGCCATGATGTTTCCATCATTTTACAATGGTGGTTGCGTCATGCAGTAACACTACATCATTGTTTCCAAATGAGGCCAACTGTTATGCAGGCACAAACGTGCCTCTACCCTGCCTACTACAATATCCACATGTCAGCTGTCTGATATATTCCGTGAATATTTTTTAGAACGAGTCTCCGGTCGCAAACTCTTCTAAGAAATCCTACTCTCTTGATCCGACTCTCGCTAAACTCATGCACAAATGCCTCGACTGAACGATTCCAATATCAACTACTCCTTTTCAATGGGTACTGTACCCCCTACCCTTCCCGTTGCTTAAGAATCCCACTTCTAAAGAAGCCTAGCCTCGACTTTAAAAACCAACCTGAACAGTTTGCGGGGTTTTTTTTTCATACATCAGTAGATATAGGCGATATAAAACTAACCTGTAAATTTTAGCCTACAAAACCCATACGTTAATTAATTATCTGCTACAATTCATACCTGTGATCACTGAGCGCTGATAACAGTGTACTACGTCACGTTGGTACACCATTCACAACATTGCCAGCAGTCACCAATCAGAGAGAATGAGCCCCAGTTCGGATTATTCAGACGGTGACTGCATTTCTAGTGGTTCTGAAGAAACTGCTACTTCATCACGAGAAATGCAGACTTTCAGCGCCCGAATGTTTTACTATGTCGAGGTTTTCTGACTTTATCCCGGGATTGTTGTTATTTATTAGCTGTTTCTATTATGTTCTTAGAGTAGCTGTTTCTTGCCTCCCCTTAAAGAAAATCAAAACTCCCCACAATAGAAAAAGTGAAGCCCATGGATAGATATTTGTGATTTGTTGTGAGAAAGAACACGTGTGGGACCCAGTGTTTGCTGGTGTGTATTGTCTGCATTGTGTGTCCCTGACAATGCCTCGGCACTTTATGAAGCATGTCTAATGTATGGAACAATGTTGCATGAACCAAGAGCAGTTGCACACAAGACAAGTGCTGTTTTATAGAAAAAAAGACGATCTTTGCTGTTTATGAAGATATAAGTCGCCTTTATAGACATTTCAGCTGGTGTGCAAATGTCAATGCAAGGTAACATTAATACGACATTTAATGCAAGGTAACATTAAAAGGACATACGTAGGGACAACAGAATGGAGTTATAGAAAACACGGTTAATGGTTTTAGAGTAGTTATTGTAAGAGGTGTGTGTGTGCGCGCGCGCGCGCGCGTGTCTGTTGTGTAAATTCTTGAATTTTTAAAATATCTGATTTCTGAGAATTCTCCAGACCTAGAATAAATCAGGAGAAAAAAAAACCACTCGTGTCACCTGGCGAAAGAAGAATGGTTCTCAATGACGTCACTGCATTTATGTATTCCTGAGCTACCTCCGCACTCTACTTCTCTCCCATACACATTCACGCACTCACATGGACACGTTCGATCGCTGATTCAGTTTATCGGTGTGTCTGTCCTTACAATACTTTAGATACGACAGGTGTGTCCCACTGGTTCTATGGTCCAGAAATCATCTTCCAAATGGTTAAGTTACCAAACACTCTTACTCAATGGGGAAGGAATTTAAACTAATGCAACCTGCTCGATGGTAAAAATACGTAGAAATAAGGTAAATTTCCTACAATTACTGTGTGTTCCGCGATTAAATAGTTTACGGCTTACCTCACACTTAATAAAGTCTCTGTGATTATATCGTGATACTGAATTCCCCCTCGTATACACGCAGACCCAAGCTCGTGAACAATTCTTCGATGTTATTAAATTAAAGCTGAAGACCATCATTTTGTTTATTGGTCAGATTTCGGTGCTGATGTACCTGCAGCCTGCTGAGAACGTTTCTCCTTTTCCAATTCTGCAATATAGGGAAAATGCTAACATTAGACTATAAGAAGAGTTCTTACGAATTCTTAAAATTACTATCCCCTTCATCTTTCTAGTTCAAACTATTTTTGGATTTTTCATGAAATAAAAACGCTCAGTATGTCAGGCTCTCTCTTAAACTGACTTCAGTTGTCTCCTCTAAAAGTACAGATCGTGTACATCGCATGCAGAGAAAATACAGTGTCCGAGGTGAGTCCTGCAGCCATGACAACCGGTCCTCAATGACAAACGTTAGACTTTGACGCCGCTTTCACTTCACCTGGATTTGCACCCAAAAAAAGTCACTAACAATCAGACACTTGAGGAAAATTAAGTGATTTTCTATGCATTGTTTGTTGTGCAGTTACCTAGCGATGCAGCAGATTCATTGATTTCCATTCGTCAAAACAGGGTTAGTCCCAGCAGTCGAGCTATACGACACTGCTGTGTTCACGTCTCTCTCTCTCACACACACAAATAACAACAAAAGAGCTCACAAAAAGCATACATAAACCAAACGCGCTCGCACACACGCACGGAGTCATATTACTGTCAATATGCTGGTGATAAGCGAAGGAGTGATATACCGGTTTCCGAGTCCCTCCACTGATCGAACGAAATGTATTTTTATATCAATCTATACCTATATAATAGTTACATACATTATGTATCATTGCGCTAGCGAACGAGTTTTCCTTTTATGTGACTTTTTATACACTGACGTAATATTTAAATATAGGTAGCGTAACTGGTTTCTCGGAAATGTTTCAGTGTCACGTGTTATGATGTCATTTTGTTTATGTTACACCTTGGCAACATAATATATGTAGGCACTCATTTCTCCGTTAGCTCACTCACGGAAGGCACTGTTACATAATCTAGCCCGGTATTTATTTTCAGCTAGCTGTGAGCACAGCTACTGTTTTCTACGATTTGACCAGCTACACAGTCTACATCAAGGTAATCAATCATGAATAATCGAGATAACCACGATAAAACACTCGTGTTAACAATGTAACAGTACTCTTAATTTAAGTTTTCTCCAGTGACGAGCTTTATTCATATTATATCTTTTATCCAAAAGAACCTGAAAGGTTTTTACAAACGTTGTAAGACAAAGACTTACACTCAACCGTCTAGTTAAAGCATTGTTGTTTATCAAAACTTAATGTATTAGGCCCAAGGTTAACGCAGGGTAATTCGAACTGTTAACGCAAAGTAGTTTTATTTTATAGAAGGCCTTTAAAATATGAAATTTAATGTGTTGTGGTCAAGTCAAACGTTATACTGTTTTAAACGGTCATAAAATGTCACGTATGATTTGTGGCTATTTTTTTCAAGCGCGCTACGTGAGAAGTCTTATGTAATAAGTATGAGCTTGAAGTGTGCTTTATCAAAACTATGGCGCAGATAAAGGGGCGTTTCTACTCGTGGGTTTTCGTTATCTTTTTGTGCCGAGCCTGATACCTGCCTATATACTTACATATGTTTACAGCTGTGTATGACGGAACAGACGTTCCACAGTAAGGTCTCAGTTTTATTCTGCCAGGAGCACCCTTCGTTTACTTTCTACTTCATCAGGGTGGGCAACACCCGTAACACAGTTTCTGGACTTGTCTTTCACTACACTATGACTATTTTCTTGGAGTGCTTGCTACAGAGAGTCTGCGATGTGTGTGTGTGTTTCTTTTTTTGTTAAATCCTGAAAAAGTTACAAAGTTACATTTCTGTGTCTCGCCTCTGCTGAAAAGAATTTAAAACAGTAGTTCATTTGAATATGAAATAATAAATGAGCACCGCATAAAACAAAAGTGAAACAGTAAAAGAAAGGTAAAACATTGTAAAACAGATGAGATTAACAATATCAACACTAAAACTATCCTTGTGGCTACGTTTAAGTGATTAAAAGAGGGAGGATGCAGCTACTTTTCTGTGCATGATAATAGGTGTTCACAAATATGTTTCTGCATATAAAAGGAGACACTACGTTTGCAACTAGTGTGGGTGACTGTGGAATAGAGAATTTCTCTGGTTCTAGGCCTCCTTCTCTGACCTATGATAGGAACTCTTCTGGCTATAAACTGTTTTTTTACATGAAGTAATAGTAATACTTTCGTATTAGCGTTGCTTATCTGTGTTAAGAACTCCCTAGGATCACTATTTTCGATGTTTCACAAGTCGTTGGACTGAGGCTGCCCGATTCCAAGGATTACGCCGATGACAGGACACCAGGCGAGGCTGATGCATTTCCATCACATCTGAACACATACCTGGGCGTAATTTTCTCTGCACGATGGACAGCGACAGCTTTTCTTGGAAGGTACTCTTCTCAAAATGCACTGTGGTTGTGTGATCCTCAACTCTGAATAGAGAAAACATGTTTTTTTTTTTTAATTTTGTCTTTGTGCCAATGCGACAGCCGTATCTGATGTGAGAGCAGTTTTATTTTTAATTACTTTGATGACCTGACATTCTTCTCTCTGTCCATCCCCAGGTGTTTACTGACCCAGTGCATGAACATATTTCTCTCCATCCCGTGTGTATGGCCATCATCGACACACCAGAGTTCCAGCGACTGCGCGACATCAAACAGCTCGGAGGAGCTTATTACGTTTATCCGGGTGCTTCGCATAATCGTTTTGAGCACTCTATCGGGTTAGTTGCAACAGAAAAAAGACTACCTACACGATATTTAAGCCTCGTAAAGCTCCCTTACTCTCTCTGACTCTCCCTCTCACTGTCACCGACCAGTCCGTGCCCCAAGTTATTTTAACCCTGAGCGAATGTAGTCTGCCATTTGAACTTGTATCATGGCGCTCCTTGAAAGTATTTATAGACTTTCTATATTTAGCAACATAAGTGAAGCGTAAAGGACGTCAGTTTGTCTGAATGCGTATGAATGACGTCAAAAGATCTTTGACGCAAGAGAGAGAATCGTTAAGCGGAGTCAATGTGAAGAGGCGGAAGTGCGACCGTTGGATTTTAGGAGTGGAAAATATTTTGTTTTAACCTGGATGCGAAGTGCTAAGACTTGTTTTTATCGTAATATTGAGAGAAGGGAAGTGGTTTATCATGGATGATATAAGGAAGACTGCAGTATGCGGTTGTGTTGTTTGAAGTGAAGAGGAAATGCCGAGACATTGTGCCTAAGTTGGCATATAAAGAACTTGAAGAATGCTTTGCAGATTGTAGTTGCGTTAGTTCAACGTATCAATGGCAAGCAGGTGCGTTTTTAACTGTATTAATACCCTAAGGATATTTTGAAACCCAGTTTTTAATGGGATTATCTGTGTTAGTACCGATCAGATTTACATGTGCTTGGACATCGTCGAGGAAGATTGAAGTGTCCCGAATTCTGACTACTACTAATGTCAGGAGGATCGTTTATTTAAGGATAACTGAACCGAAGAATTACGCTAAGTTGTTGTCATGTGCTAACATAAATGAGTAAGTAACGATCGCCCCAATTAGGGTATAGTGTGGCTTGTTGACAAACCTGAGAGGGGGCGTATGTGCCAGTGTAGAGGTGTAATGAGAGGTAGGAGCGCAGAGAAATAGCAATAATGTAAAAATTTAAAGAAATATTTAAAGTTACATTTTATCTCACACCTTTGTGTACTTGACCAGTAAAAGAACAGTTGGACATGTAACAGGGTATGCCACCTGGCGGGAGAGCTGGTGAAAACCCTTCAGGCAAGACAACCTCAGTTGGGCATCAGCGACCAAGATGTTCGTTGTGTGGAGATAGCTGGACTGTGTCATGACTTGGGCCATGGCCCCTACTCAAACGTTTTTGACCGCATGTTTATTCCTCTGTATCACCCAGAATGGAAGGTACTTTCTGGTAATTTAATCACAAGGATGGGGAGGACAAGAGATACATAGAGAGAACAGATACATAGAAGAAAGAAACTAATTCATAAAGTAGTTGTAATAATTGTGATTTACTGCCAAGACGTGATAAAAGAACTAAGACAGTAAATTCCAGATAGTCTTAATTCTTTGTGTAAATATTTGTATGTGTCTTACGCCGTATAAAAGTGTATTAAAAACTACGCAAATACATTTGATGTTATCTGCAAAGTCGACATTTTTAAGTTGTATCGCGAAGGCCCACTGAACATCCGTTTTGGTGCTAGAGGTTGTTCTTCTCATGATCCATTCTGTGACGATCAGGAAGATTGTCGGCGACAGCATGCAACCTTGCCTCACTCCAGTCCTTACTGCAAAGGGGTCGGTCAGCTTCCCGTTGTGGACTACCTGGCATGTCGAGTCCTTCTATAGCTGCTGGATGATGGCAATGAACTTTGGTGAAAATTCGTACTGCTGCATCAACTTCCAGATGGTTTCCCTGTCTACGGGATCAAAAGCATTCGCACAATCAACAAATATCATGTAGAGTGGTGACTGCTATTCGATGGACTGTTCAATAATAATTTGCAGCGTAGTGATATGGTCTGTGCATGATTTACCCTTCCGAAAACTTACCTGTTCATATCTCAGTCTATTGTCTATGGCATTTTTCATTCTCTTCAGGATGATTCTTGTCATCATCTTGGTGGTAATGGATTTTAGCATAATCCCGCGCCAGTTATGGGTTATGTCGCCTTTCTTGGGTACCTTTATTAGGTAGCCAAGCTTCCAGTCCGCTGGAACTTGCTCCTGCTCCCAAATTTTCTGCGCCAGAGGGGTGTAGCATCTCTGCTGCGGCTGTTGGGTCTGCCTTGAGTGCCTCTGCAGGAATGCGATCTGGTCCTGCCGCCTTGCCAGTATTTAAGGACTTGATGGCTTTGATGATTTCTGCCTTGGCTGGTCGGTTGGTATGCACTTGGAGCTGCTTGGCTGCTGGGGCAATGTCCAAAGTGGTTGTTGATGGTGGCCTGCTCAGTATTTCTTCACAATGTTCCTCCCAGGGAGATCTTTGTTCTGCATCCCCGGTAATACGCTGCCATTGTTATTTTGTATAGTCTATTTGTGTCATTTTGCCCAGTTGCTGTTTATGTCTCTTTTGCCATCCTGTGTGCGAACTGTCTCTTGTCGCCTCTTGCACTCTTCTTCCCTTCTCAGTTCATCTCCCTGTACTTTGCTCTGAGCTCTTCTTTTTCCTGCTGTTCTTTACACTGGTTGATCTTCTGCTTCAGCTTTTCCTCTTTCTTTTGCCATAAAGTCACTAAAATCATCCATTGACCTTAGCTTTATCTTCATGGTTGGCACAAGCAGGTGGAGGTCTGTGGTTGTATCTGCGCCACGCCTTACCCTGACATCCAGCAGACTCCTTCTAAACTGGCGATTAATGGTGTTGTGGTCAGTCTGGTTTTCTTATGTCCATGTGGTGAAATTCAGGTGATCTTGTGAATGGTTTTGTGGGGAAAGAATGTGCCTTCGACTACAAGGTCATTGAACAAGCAGAACTCACAGGTGTGCAGCTCACCATTTTCATTGAAACTGCCCACACAATGCTTTCCCATTACGTGTCTTTTGTCTGTACTGTCATTTCCAACCTTGGCATTCATGTTGCCCATAGTGATCTTCAGGTCTTGTTTTGGATTACGATCACCCAGAGATTTTAGGGAGTCAAAGTCTTCCTTTTCCTCATCTTCGGCTGTGTTGGTAGGTGCATAGCACTGGATGATGGGGATCTTCCTTCCTTTGGAGTTGAACCTTGCTGACATGAGTCGTGGGGAAACTGATTCCCATGCTATTAGTGCTCTTGCAACCTCTGGTGTCATCAGTACAGCTATTCCTTGTGTGTGGTCATGGTCAGGGTCTTCATGTCGAGAGTAGATGATAGTTTCCCGACGAAAGTCTGGTCTGGCCGTTGCCATTTCACCTTGTCTCGCGCAGGCCGCGGAGCTTGAAGCCATAGTTCTTCATTTCTTGGGCTACCTGAGCTGATTTCCTCTCTCGTACAGTGTTCTGATGTTCCAGGTCCCTATCCTGGTTTTTGCCTCGGCCGTGAGAAGATGGGTCGGCGAGCTGACTTCCCGAAGGCTTTTGCCAACACGAGTCATATGTCATTTCGAAGAGGGATCCTCCCGTCCAGGCTCTTGTTGTGCTTGTGCTGCATTTGCGGCTTCTGTAGCAGGGTTTTTTTTACAGGGTGGGGTTGCTAGCCCCACGCCCAGCCCTCTTCCTCCATTCGGGCTTGGGACCGGCAGATTACCCGGGTGGTTTCCAGGCTGAGTTAAATAACATATACATGTATACACATTTGCAAAACAGTAAAACTTTTTTACAGACAACTTTATCTTCGTGTCTATGCGTAAAACAGGCTTACATCAATATTTTTCTTCATTCCAGTGTGTTTTTAAAATGTTGTGCCACAATTGCCTAAGATTTGAAAACCTAAGTGTAAGCACCTGGTGATGATGAAAGACTTCGATCTCTGTTCGATTCCCTCTGCTACTACTGCTGGAGATTATTGCAATTTTTTGTTATAAAAGCACTTTGTTTTTTTTTCAGACTGAAGAAACCTCCGTGAAAATGTTTGAGAGCTTGGTCAAAAATAGTGACGATGTTAAAAGGGCCTTAATGGAAGCTAAATTGAGTGATAAAGATCAGCAGTACATCAAAAATCTGATCGACCCTCCACCTCTGAATGAGCGAAATAAAGATGTAAGTGATAATAAATAATACCTTCGTTATTTGTTGCTTCATAGCTGTTTCTATATCTTGTCATCGTGCCATATCTGTTTGAATATCCTGTATGTAATATTACTTACAGCAGAAAAACGAAGTGACTGGCTGTTTAAATTAGCGTTTATTTCAAAAAGACTTTTCTCATTCTAATTGTGCGCAAGTAATTTTGTTTATTTCGTCTAATTTTTCAGTTTTAATAGGTTGGTCACAACATCGTTTATACAGACTCAGACATTGTTAAAACAGCATCATCTTTTTAAACTATTTATGTTTTGTTTTTTGCAGAAAGACGGTAGAGGAGATGAGAAAACGTTTTTGTATGAGGTGATCAAATTTGTAGCACGCATAACCCTTGTATACGTGTAGCTCTCTGGGGCTTTGAAACACAGATACATGCATGCGCACTCACACGTTCACTCACCTTTGTGCAAATTTATCAAACTGTAATATTGCTGTATTTAGGAATAACGGTCATCTAGCCTACCGAGAAAAATGGCATTACGATGGCAATGAGAGTAAGATTAATTTATAAGAGTTTAAATGAATCAGGGCATCAGCTAGATTACCATCTGGAAGCGTTTTATATATTTTTTAAAATTGGAATGTCAACTAAGCTAGTTACGTCTATGTAAATGTGCATTTATGTTCACGCTCTTTAATCATGGGCCACGGCCTACACCGAATAAAGTGGAAGTCACCTCACTCACTCCGAATTTCCGTTTTACTCCTTTTAATGAGACTAACACAGTTGCCCTGTTCTATAAGTTAGTAAAATGTTACGGATTAGTGCCACTCCGTCCTAGAAGAACGTTAGGCACAAAAATAGCTAATATAAATGGTTAAAGTTAGAGGTGACACATAGGAAATAACAAAAACTGAAAATTGAATCCAGATTGTGGCCAACAAGCGGAATGAGATTGATGTGGACAAATTTGACTACATTCTCAGAGACGGCCTTTACCTCGGCATATATAGTAACTTCAACTACAAGCGTTTTTTTCAGTTGGTGCGAGTTAACGGTCATGGGAGTGAACAACAGCTTTGTGTACGAGATAAGGTGAGCTTGAAGTAAATTCTTGCTATCACCCAGGCGGTTATCTTACATCTCCATCTTTTCCTTCTAAAATTACAACAACAACAACAACAACAACAACAACAACAACAACAACAGAACAAGATTAGTGAGCTTCAACTTTTTGACCCAATAACCTCAATAAAATATTAATAGAGCTATCGCTATACAGCTACACGAAAAGGCAAACTATAGACAAGTATATACAATATATGGTAGAAACTGTGTCGAATTTTGACACTTTGCAGGAAGCATTCAACGTGTACCAGTTATTTCAAAGTCGACATGCTCTACACAAGAAGGCGTACAAGCACAGAGTAACAGTTGCAGTGGAGCTGATGTAAATAGAAATAATCGTTTGTGGGTGCGCCTGTGTGCATGTTTATATATGCGCCTGAGTGAGTGTGTATTCTGTGGCTATCCACTAATAAGTACAATATCTTTAGTTTTTTTGTGTCTCGAGCTCAGCCATCTGTCCTTTTGACTTTTTCTAATCGTGTAATGTCGGCTTTCGTTAGAGGGATTCATACTATATGTTTAACCACAGCTACACGATATAATTAATATGCTTATTAATAATTAGTATACGTATACGGTTTTCAAGAGCTGAAACAGGGTTGGTGTCTTTTGCCGTACAGAGATCTTTCAATGATATTACAAAGATATTATGAAGATAGCAATATGATGAGGAGAAAAGAGATTGTATGTTGAAGAGAAAAATTATGATATCTTTAGACATGATGATGATGATGATGATGATGATGATGATGATGATGATGATGATTATTATTATTATTATTCAGTTTGAACGCTATAGTAGTTTATAATTATTACTGGGATTATAAATATAATTATTACTTGATGTTATTTCAGGCTTGTAGAAGCTCTGGTACTGGCTGAAGAAGTTCCCTTGGTTCCAAGACAGGGGTATGATTTGGTGTGAGTGAAATCTTTTGAGCATTGAGACATTTCCAAGGAACTTTATAGCAGCTATTTATCCTTGTTTTAAGATGCCAATAGCTTTTGTTGTTTCCCTATGTTCTTGTCAGGCTTCTTGCCAGAGCAGCAGAATTTTCTATTACATTTTTAAAAATTTTTTTAATGTTTTTATTACTGGTACCGTGGAGGAGGGGGAAGTCATGAGAAGGCTGAGATGACTTCGTGAGGCCTCGATGGATGTCAGATCATGTAACCTGATAGTCTCCGTTGAACCCTCCGGCTAGTGTCTGTGGGTTCGGTTTATGTCCCGGTTACCACAAAATATTTTAGTGTAGACTCTAAATGCTTGCTAGTTGAATCCTGGTCAAGCGGCCACACCAAACGATTTCCTGGATGTGCTGGTGTACTGATGTGGCACACATCATCTCTGATTTCTTTACGTTTCTCCTAGTTTTTTAACTTCCCATTTCATTTCGCATGCTGTTATTTTTATAACCTTGGCCTTGGTTAGTGTTGAAGTCTGACAGATTAGAAAGGGCATACATATTGTGTTGATAAGCCTTGCTTTGTTTTCTGATAGTGGAGGCAATTACTGTATACTAATAAATCAAGAACTGCGACAGAGAGCAAATTTGATGGCCCTTATGATGATTCCATTTCCTTTGCTCCCTTATACTAGGATTCGTAAATAAGAAGATAAGCAAAACAGTATCAAAGAAATATTGATGAAACAATGAATGGATTTGCTGTAAAATAAGACGGGATTGGTTTTAGAATTATTGTTTGTGACATTTGACTGTTTCTGCATTCAGAGTACCGTAAAAGAATATTGAAACTCGTTTAGATTTAAAAAAAGAATGTTTGTGACCGTTGAGCTCAGCCTGTCCATGATAATGACAGTGTATTTCTTCTGCTCATGTATTTTCAGAGATCTAAAGGTTTCAGAGTGCGTTACAGACATGGCGGCTTATCTAAACCTGACTGACTGCATTTTTCGTCAAATTCGCGTCAGTAAGAATGAACAACTACAAAAATCTCAAGACCTTCTGAAGGCTTTGGAAAAGCGGAAGCTTTTCCCTTGTTTAGCTGAAAGCTGCCCAGTTGGAAATACCGACTGTCCAGTAAGCATGTTTATGCCTTTAGATATCTCTACTGAGGGCTTTAAACATGCGTGCAAAAAATGTAGTCAACAAACGTCTTGCCCGGGTATGTGTGTCTTCCTGTCTCTTTGCATGTGTGCATGCATGCATGCTCTAAAGGTGCAATAAGTGTTTAAACTCACGTGTGTATTCCCTTCGCCTAGGTCTTTACAAGAACTTTGACTAAAAGCGCTTTATTTATCTGATACGAGCCAATGAACATGCGTCTTCCCAGTTCTTGTTTCCTCACTTCATCAAAGCGTTTTCCAGGCCCAGGCTGTCTTTCTGATGAGATTTGGTGAGATATTTCAAAATTGATTTATTGTGATCTGAAAATTATATTGTTCACAATCAGTTTCCTTATTGTTTTATTAAGTTCGTAAATGTTAAGCCAGTTAATCTGGTTTTTGAACAGACTCGTGTGTATTATGGTTCAATTACAGATTTTAAAAGAAAACTCCTCCAACATGGAGAAAGAGAGAAAAATCAAGGAGGCACTTATGAAGGAAATACAAAAGAAATACCCAAGAAAGTATCCATTAGATCCCATTGCAATCCAGGTAAGGCATAAAAAAATCCAAATATATGGAGTTCATTTCTATAAAGTGGTGGTCCTTGTGGACCGTTTTCACATATTAACAGACATAATATACTGAATCGTTAAATGAAAAAAAGTTTATGCATATTCTTTCTCTCGATGTGTAGAATGTTTCAAAATTCATGTAATCATTCTCTTGCAGAACTTTCGGCAGCGCATACTCAGTTTGAACTCTTTGTGTAAACAAAGCTTTTTAATTTGCAACCCGTGATTGTGCACATCTGAACGGTTGTACTTTAAAGTAAATTTTGCGGGAGATTGCAGGAATGTTTGGAAAGTTTGCTTTTTAACGTTGAAGTGCCTGTAAAGAACAGCCTTGAAAGTAACACTTTTGTAAGCCTCACTTTTCCCATAAAATAGTTCGTAATTTTTAATGACCTACTCCGTCATTAATGAAGCAGAAGAGCGATGCCTAGTTTGATTATAACCCTCATAAAATACTACTGATTACTATTTGTTATCAAATCATTGCATGACATCTGATAGAGGTCTGCGATAACGAAATTTCTTATCTTTTCCACAACACTGTCACTGTTTAGGTCGTGACACTAGACTTTGGAAAGAAAGATCGCAACCCCGTTGACGAAGTCCGTTTTTACACCAAACTAAAGACTGACGCTGCTGTGCAAATTGATTCATCGGAGGTGAGTGAGAGATATTTGAAAATAAACGCGACTGACGAGAATTATTCTGCAGTTTATACTTGTCACACCCATAACGATTACGTTTTATCAAGTGTCTCCCTATCTCTTTTCTCTTTCTTAAATAGTTAAACGTTGATTGATAAGACTCGTGATGCTTTTGAGACCTCACAATCTAGCCGTGCATGGTACAGACATGTACCTACTTGTTAACAAGAGCAATAATAGGACAACTCCCAGTAAAGTCAGCAGTTTCTACTCCTGAATGTATTAGCAATTCCTTGTTACTTGTTTCTGTGCATTGTTTCTCAGTTAGGAGATTTTTATGTCTTAAGTGAATAACTATACACTTCGATCTTCATGTTTACCAAATCCGTAGCCAACATACAAACATCGTCAGCATTATATTACAAATCACTTAATTATAAACTTGAAGTTGTGAAATGGATTATTTATAAAATAGTGTAGTTCATTGCGCATCTAAATTTGATCCTTATGCTATATCACAGCGTACACAGTTACAACCATTCCAACTGTATAAAAGACAATAATACACGCCACTGCATTTACTACACTGTGTCATTCACTACAGTAAATTGCACGGTTCTTATTATGTATTTCTCTTAAACAGGTGTCCCATATGTTTCCGAAAAAAATGTTTCAAGAACAGGTGGTTCGCGTCTATCTCAAGCACTACTGGAACCAACAAGGGCAGTTTGTTTATGAACACGATCAAGACTATAAGGAGCACATCGGGACAATCTTCAATGAATGGTGTCAAGTTGGGGGTATTAAATGTAAGGTAAGTCTGCTGTATCGAATGGAAAGAGCAGAGAGCAGTCTTTAAAAAAATATTTAGAGATCGTTTCCAATACTCTCTGCAAATCTTTTCCATTACTTTCCATTGCCTGAAATCGGTCAATTAAAACATCCCATGTACGCTCCATCACGTGCTTTAACGCGAAGTTTTGAACCAAATAAATGCTGGAATTTGACCGTGGTTTCACTTTGGGGAAAAAAGTGTATAGATACTATTTTGGGGTTCAGGTAAGCAGAGCCTCTTAAACTTTCGTTCATTGGTAAGTGTGGTGATGAAATCGCATTTGTTTCCCAGGCATATTTGAATATGCATTTATTTCACCAGGTCGACGGCAGAAAGTTAAAACGTGAAGGTTATTTCTGATAAGGAGAAAAAGATAAAGTTCCATAAAGATAGAACTCGACAGAAGCGAGCGTTCTTAACTTTACTCTATACATTATTCTTTGTCTTTTATATTTACAGCTGTTTCATCAGGACTGCCAAACTCCTGTTCAAGCTACATAAAAGCCAGACAACTTGATCAATGCTTCATAAAGCATATAAATCAGTTCTAAGTAAGCTAAACGGTCAGAACAAATGGTATGATACAAACATGTTTTTTCTGGCACTTTATCTGAGATGATTAGACAATGAATGAATTCACCAAAAACTATATGTTTCAATGTCATTTTCATAAAGCACGTGCCATTGTTGACGTCTCAGTTTTTCTCAAACTTTGTGCACATGCACTTATTACACTGCTATTAATATAATACATCGTCAGAGGTGACTGCAGTCACAGTATCAACAACAAATATTTTCTGATATGTTGAAATCGGATAAGTGAAGGGGTGAAGAAAAAGGCTATTATATTCCGGGTACACGACATGTTTTGCATCCATGTTTTCAAGGGCTGCGTCAATAAAAGTGTAAAAACGTGGAAAGGGAAATCAAGCGGTGAATATAAAGCAAAGAAATGTTTGAAGTAGATGCTAGCAGATATAAATCCAAAAGCATATATTATTGTACAACAAAGATGCAAATGCATATTGGGCTCCGCCAAGTTAAGTTTTAATAATAAGCTGTATTGTTGTTGTTGTTGTTGTTGTTGTTGTTGTTGTTGTTGTTGTTGTTGTTGTTAAAAAGTTCATTTATATAGCACTTTACACCAACATCAAAGGCAGGCTCAAAGTGCTTTACAAAAATAATAATAAAATAAAGAAAGAAAAACACACTGACATTAATAATGAACGTTGATTTTTAGAAAGGCGAAGGGAATCCTAAATGAATAGTTTAATTTAATTAATTCCAACTGCGTGTTACATTGGGAGAAGATGTTGCCTTCCATTTACCATCTCGGACAAAATTGGATTCGTGCCGAAATAAACGATATGCTTAATTAGCGTGACACAAAGCACGACATTAATGTAACGGGAAAAAATCAATGTCTGATGGGTGATTAATGCGGACAAGGTTAGTATAGGCTGTAAACACGGGTTCAGACAGCAGAAATTGGGAATAAAGAATGGTTCTTAAAATCTTCTCTTCGGCTTGGACAAAATTTGGCTAATAATATGCAAACAAAACTGTGCAAGATAAACGAAGATAGCACAGTGCTAAACCAAGGTTTTCATGTGAGTATTTTCTTTCTTACATTCTTTCTTTCTTTCCATTTTGAGATTTTCTTTTTTACGACGCAGATCTGTAGAGGGCTAAATTAACATGATGTAGCTATTAAATATATTGATCGTTGTACGATACGATATTCTTTAATAATACAGACTTTTCATATGGTGTACAACATAATAATACATAGGTATAGTGCATATATTTAGTACGCATACCACGAGACTTTCAGTACACACGGTATAAATAAGGTATGCATCAAGCCATTATATTTATGCATTGTAGTACATACGGTAATGTTATCGCAGGACATGTTTCTTATTAGCTGAAATATGTAAGAAACTATGCTTGGGATCGATGTATTATCTTTAAAAGGTATTGAAATATCTTTTAAGATCTACTTCTTTACTCTTTTCTCTTGACAATGACAATAGTTTATTCATCCGTGCGAAAGTATATATTCCTCCAGAGTTCATTTCAATACAGTTTCACTCACACCTCCACTCCACACACACACACAAGTTCATAGGTCTTACTGCTACTGGAATAAAAGAGCATCTAGTGTCTAGTTTACTTTTCGAATCTATGCGTTTATGGGATATGCTGCTTTCATCTGAACTCAAATTTTAATTATTTGATGTGAATAGCACTTGACCCTTTTAAGTGTGGAGTAATAGAAAAGAAAGTAAAATCTATAGTTTTAAAAGCAACAGTTGTGTTAACCAACGAATACGGTGAAGAGAAATGTTGCTTCTGTCATTTTATAAACTAATTATGTAGCTATTTTTGTGATTAAGCACAAATATAACTGGCAAAAAATAAAATGTTTGATGTAATGACTTTGTGCGTGCGTGCGTGCGTGCATGAACAATGGGTGTTTATGACAAAAAAGGTGATGAGTTCCATAGTTTACTGGCCCTCGGGCAATTAAATGTTTCGGTAACATTGTGAAACCAAATGCTCTTTCTTTATTCTTTATACCGAACTTTTATTTGGGTACATGTTTTAGCTAGGGGAGCAGCGTTTTCCATTTACAGCCTCAAACAAGGTTTGTATTTGCCACCGTAAAAGAAGCTTTATCAGATAAGCTACACAATGATTAAACAGATCACACTGAATAGATAATAGTGAGAAGTCGCAAATACAACTTTCCTGGTGACATTTTTTAATAACTCACGCTCGATATAAAAATTGCGCAGGTAACCTTGAAAGATTAGTCATTGCTTGATTCAGTCATCTTATAAACAACACTACTTTCAATTATTTGTAAAGCTAAAAGGTCTGCTTCGATAAATATTTTTGCACCATACAAATACTGTAAAATGTCAGTTTGGTTTAATAGTGTCGAATATGTCTTAAAGTATAGCACACTGCAATCAGAAGAATCTTAGTTTTATTAATTGCCAAATAAATTACCGAAATGTGACTGAAAATCAGCAACAGGACTAGCGCGAATAAATTAACTGCTCATAAAATATAACAAGCTTATAAAACTGCTATACATTAGCCATACTGCAAGCTTATAGCGAGCTATACCCACTGTGTACTTGGGCCTGGTACGTAGAAGTTACAGACGCAAACCTCATGCCCAGCCTCGAAATAACATTCTAAGGAACAAGCAATCAAATGCCCTTCCGCACCGTTGCCCTAGATATATAAGCAAACCCTGAGGTCACACCACAAACAGAGGTATTAATTTATTGCGCGGATTGATAACTGCGTCGACTGATTTCTGTGTATAGTTCTGACCTGATTACGGAGCGCGTGGTGCCCTACAGTTCAGACATGCGCAGTATTGATCCACATGTTGACGCAGAAAGCGTGCACGCCAGCCCGTCTCCCACAGGGACGTTCAAGGTTCGAAACATGTTCAGACACAGTATATACTCTACACACTGCGAGAGAACGAATCTTACCTTTCCCTAACGGTTCAGCTTATGTCGTAAAAGTGAACTAAAAATAGCAACTGTGGATTCCGTTGTGGCGGCTTCGCTGCACTCAGAGTATGAACCTCACCTTGACTGACACTTGGCGAAGGTAGGCAACTTTTGTTCTCTCTCTGGCGGTCATTTTACTTCCACATGATAGCTTCATGCTGCGTATCAGTTCTAACATTAAGCTTTAGCATTCAAATCCACAATAGGATAGGAACCTTTGGTTCAACAATATTAATAGCAAATAATAGAAAAAGACACATTTTACGACTTCTTAGCTTTTCGTTTCTGTAGGTTATACATGGGTTTTTAATTCCTGGCAATTTCTCATGTAAAATTGTAAGTAATTCCTCAGGCAAATTTTTAGGATAAGTGTCTCAGCAAGTCAAGTTTTGGTTCAGTAGTAGACTTCGACTACACCGTCAAAGCAGACGACACGGGAAGTGACGATCGACCCATTCTTCTGCTGGAAAAGAGCGAAGAGGGTCGTATTGACGGTCTGCAGCTAGTAGTGAGCATTACGCTACAGCTTGCCTAACTTCCCTGCATGTTCATTCGTACTTGATTCATTCATTATTTTCCAATCAGTGCAGTCCTTAGATTCTGCGTGGCCATTTACAGATAAATTCTTAAATTAAATGGTTTATTTTATTTTCAATGCGAAGAGTTTTTCCTTAGATGGAATAATCATATTAATTTACAATTATCATCAGAACATTGTTCATGATGTTTCTGTTCAAGCATGACTGTCACTTTAATTCTTTGAAGAATATATGTGCGTGCGTTCGTGTGTGCGTGTGTGCGTGCGTATCATAAATAAAGCAGGAGTGTGGCGATGTGTTTTTGAAACGTTCTTGATACCTCTACAAATGTATATACATTCGTTCCATTCTCACGCAGATTTACAGGAATATTCCTATTCAGTGTAGTTCAGTCAGGGACTATGGTTGGTGTACGCTGCTCCAGGACAAATATATGTTTGACGTTTATTTTTTTCATTCTAAGATGTTGCCACT
>SRHC01002739.1:0-15305 GCA_004794325.1 Pomacea maculata
CATGGCAAACATATCTTTGTGCTCTCCAAAAATTACTGATTACATTTATTGTCTTTTGGGTAAAAGTACTTTTACACTTACTGTAGACTAACTTTCCATGAAGCTCAAGATCTCAGCTTCATCAACTCTGTTTTTTCTAGTGACAACAGAAGACCTCCTGAGTCTGTTGTAATCTTATCAGACCTGAAACGTGACAATTGTAATGATTCAGTTGTCATGGAAATTGTAAGCAAACATCTAAAAGGAAGGGAGATTTCACTTAGCCGCTCTCTCTGTTAGAATAAAACAAAAAAGCTTTTACTGCTGCGGCTTTTTTTAAACACGTTGGTTCATACTCAGTAGGAAATTCTGTCAAATTACTGAATTTTACGCTTTTTTGTTAATCTAAGATTATGTGGTACTGGCTACAGTATATTGAATAAATCCGTCGCCATCTTTAGTGGGTCGGACACACTGCTGAAAATCAAGGCATGTTAAACCCTGCCTCTCAGAACAGAAACAAGAAAGTAAAATAAATAAATAATGTCTGTCCGTGCTCAGAATTAGAGGAATGAGGCATACCGTGTAGGTGGAACTTGTGGACGTAAAAGTGTAGTCACACCATGAAACCATGTCAATAGAAGTTTCAAATGTTTAGATCTCTAACAACTCCGAATTTTCTTTTCACAAGAGTTACCGCCCATGTGTTGAAATTTGCATAGCGGTCCCCGACGATGCGTATCACGTGGTATACATTTCAATGGCCGTGAGTCAAGTGGAGGACAAAAAAGTCTCCTTGCCATTGTCCGAAGTATTGAGAGCTCTCGACATTCGCGCTAATAACTCGACAGTATTGGCAAGAAAAAAACTTCGTCTGTACCACAACAATCAGTGTCGTGTACGGAGCAAAAATAAATGCGATCGATAGTGGTGACCCATACGAACTGCCAAAACACTTCTTTCCCATCGACCACGACGATTTTCCGTGCACCAGAAATGAAAATATTGTGGGGGACCTTGTTTTTGCTAAAATAATGTTGTATGAAGTGGAGAGAAATCTTTGCAGAAACAGAATATTTCGTGATCAAACAAATCACATCGATTCATGGGATGATTTAGCCCTCTATTAACGATTAAGATTTCGATGTAATGACATCCTGACGATCGTCGATGACATACAAGGAGACTTAAGTAATTACAAATCGGGGACGGAGTGTCACAACTATACATTGCAAGTGTGTCTTGATCTTCGTTTTTATGCAACAGGTGCCTTTCAGAATATGTGTATGTGATCTGTGTGTGTGTGGTCTGTGTGTGTGTGTGTGGTCTGTGTATGTGAGTAGTCTGTGTGTGTGTGTGTGGTCTGTGTATGTGAGTAGTCTGTGTGTGTGTGTGTGCAGGCGTCTCCCAAAGAACGTTTTGCCGCATTACTAACCGAGTCACTAGAAACTGAAAATAATACAAACCCTACAAAGACTACATTATTAATTGGATTTAATATCACTAATGATGGTCTGATATCTTGATATTTGGGTGATGATGAAATATATTCATTTTTGCATTCTAGGAATTTCATTTTTCTGTCTGCCTGTAAGTTCCAAGCTTTTTTGTGTTCACTGTATGCTTCTGTGTCAGTCTTTATTATGTGGCAACGTTCCCTCATGGCCATTCTGTCTTTACTGGGTGAAGACAATGTTGCTCACTTTTAACTGAAGAAGCAGACTCTTGAGAGTTGTACTCAACAACATTCATAACAACATTCTCAAGCTTACAGTTGAATGCTGAGACTGTGTAGCCTGATCATTTTTTCAATGTTTGAGCTCAGTTTTATTTAAACAAGAAGCATCTTGAAAGTTTTTAACAAAATCAGTAAAACAGTGTCCATGCAATAAACGTAAATCACTATATCTAAAACCCACTGTATTAGATACTTTAAATAAAAAGTAATTCTTTCTGTTTCAACAAATGCTATAGGAAGAACTTCATTTTGCAGCAAAACAAATAATTTGAAAAAGAAATAAAGACAGAACAATCCACAAGAAAATAAATACAAAGAAAAGTCAACAATAGGAAAACCAAGAGGAATGCCTCAATGTCTACAACATAAATTATTATTTGCTCCCTTCAACTGTCTGACTTCCTTTCCATCAATTACTATTTTCTTCTCCCCCCACCACACACACACAACCCCAGCTCCCATCCCTTAATTTTAGCACATTAGCTGTGATTAAATAATACAAAAATGTTGAATATACCTGGATATGTCAATATGATAACATACTTTAAACAACTGCAAATTTTAATCATTGATAAATTTCTTAAAGCCAGGTGATACCTGTATCTGATGAAGGACAAGTCCCCTAAAGCAGCTTTACACTCACTGCAGAGGTAAGGTTTAACATCTCTCATCTCTGTAGCTTATGATATGCATTTTCAAATACTCTGCTCTCAAATAGTCTCTTGAAGTGAACTGAGGAGGCTTAGGATCAAAGTGAATCCAAATGTCCTATTTTAAACCAAAGAAATGACATGAAACAGCTTTACACAAACGGCACTGGTGAGGTGTAACACAGCAACAAATGAGCATGTGTTGTTTCAAATGGAATGACCTAATCCCAGCATTACAAATATGGCTCTAGGAAGGTTTAACACCTCTATGGATCAGCCCTCTTGTTTTCAAAATACATCATCTAAAATCAGCTTTCCAAATTTTTCAAGGATGATGACTTGATAAGAACTTCAAAGCAGCTTTACCTAGCATGCACGGGTAACAGCAAAGAGCACCATAGGTCATCATCTGTGTTTGTAAAGTAGATGAATACATAAAAGCAACTTTACACACAATGCACTTGACACATCATTGTAGATTAGCATGTGCATTTTCTAAGCAGCTAAGGACCTTAAGGCAACTTTAGACACATCACAAACTGGTGAGGTTTAGAATCATTGTGACTCACCTTGTGTCTTTTGAAAGTAGAAAAAAGTCTTAAAAAAAAGCTGTACATACACTGTACGGGTAAGATTCAACATAATTATAAATTAGATTGTGTCTTTTCAAACCAATTGAAGAAGTTAAAAGCAAATTAACACACACTTCAATGGTAAGATTTGTTATTTCCATGAACCTGCATAAGCTGTTTCAAATGAAATAAACTTTTGAAGGCAATGTTATACACACTGCACTTGTGAGGCTTATCACTGTGAACCTGCATGTGCTGTTTAAAAGCATCTGATTTTTTTAAGGCAGCTTTACATATGCTGCACTCGTAAAGTTTCTTGTTTCTGTGGATTTGCCTATGTTGTTTCAAATAGGATAATGTTTCAATTACAGCTTTACACACCCTGCACTGGTGAGCTTCTCATCCCTGTGAACATGCATATGTCGTTTCAAAGTGTATGATCTTTTAAATGCAGCTTTACACACGCTGCACTTTTTAGGCTTCTGATCACTGTGAACCTGCGTATGTTCTTTCAACTGTGATAATCTTTTAAATGCAGCTTTACACACACTGCACTTTAGAGGCTTCTGATCTCTGTGAACATGCATATGTCGTTTCAAATCAAATAATCTTTTGAATGCAGCTTTACACACACTGCACTTTTCAGGCTTCTCATCACTGTGAACCAGCATATGACTTTTCAATTCTGATAATCTTTTAAATGCAGCTTTACACACACTGCACTTTTGAGGCTTCTCATCACTGTGAACCAGCATATGATTTTTCAAATCTGATAATCTTTTAAATGTAGCTTTACACACACTGCACTTTTGAGGCTTCTCATCACTGTGAACATGCATATGTTGTTTCAAAGTGTATGATCTTTTAAATACTGCTTTACACACACTGCACTGGTAAGGCTTCTCATCACTGTGAACCTGCATATGTTCTTTCAACTGTGATAATCTTTTAAATGCAGCTTTACACACACTGCACTTTTGAGGCTTCTGATCACTGTGAACTAGCATATGACTTTTCAAGTCAAATAATCTTTTGAATGTAGCTTTACACACACTGCACTTTTGAGGCTTCTCATCGCTGTGAACTAGCATATGACTTTTCAAATCTGATAATCTTTTAAATGTAGCTTTACACACACTGCACTTTCCAGGCTTCTGATCACTGTGAACCAGCATATGACTTTTTAAATCTGATAATCTTTTAAATGCAGCTTTACACACACTGCACTGGTGAGGCTTCTGATCACTGTGAACCAGCATATGACTTTTCAAATTGGATAGTGTTTTGAAGGCAGCTTTACATATACTGCACTGGTGAGGTTTACCACTGTGGTCCGACATGTGTTTTTTGTGCAAGGATGGAAAACAGAATGAAGACATACACACTTTGCACTTATCAGATTCAATATCACTAATAGGGTGCTGTTTTTCTGACTCAGTACTGAAGTTTGCTTCTGTCACATTTACATTTCTCTCATGCTGAGGACTTTCAGTAACAATATCCATCACCTGTGTATTTTTACATCCAGTAACATTCACATCTTGAAGTTCAGGTGATGATATACATGCTAAAATATCTTTATTTTTCCTGCAATTCCACTCCACCTCCTGTGGTACACTCTGTGCCTTCAAGTGCTCCATTATTGTGGACTGAGTGTGTGATTTTGTCTGCTCTGGCTTTACTGCACAACCAATGCCTTGACCAGAGTGAGCTTCATGCTTGACCTCAGAAGTGACTGGTCCTTTTGCATACTGTGTCTTCACTTCATAAGTATCGCCTTGGCACATCCAATAAAATTCATTATCACTATCAAGTTGAGAAATTGCATCCTGGCCAGGCCATGATCTCTCAGTCTTTACTATATGATGATGCTCAGTCATATGTGGCCATTCTATCTTCACAATGTGACTGTGCTGCTGTTCAATTTTAATAAAAGAAGTCGAATCTTGAGAATTCATCTCCACTTTCGGAACATTCTCACACTTCCAGTTTGTGTGTGCAGCTGGATCAATTTTTATATTATGGAGTTCTTGGCCAAAGATACTGCCATGCTGCATGAAATCATTCTGTAAACATTTTGTCTCATTATAATCAGAGCAAAATGAACTTTTTGCTTTAGGTATTACATTATCACTTAGGTCTTCTTGTGCCTCAGCACTATATTTCGTTTCAGTCTTTATGAGTGTACATGGGACCTGCATCTCGCTCTTCATGGCAAGCATATCTTTGTGCTCTCCAAAAATTATTGATTGTATTTATTGTCTTTTGGGTAAAAGTACTTGTACACTTACTGTAGACTAACTTTCCATGAAGCTCAAGATCTCAGCTTCATCAACTCTGTTCTTTCTAGTGACAACAGAAGACCTCCTGAGTCTGTTGTAATCTTATCAGACCTGAAACATGACAATTGTAATGATTCAGTTGTCATGGAAATTATAAGCAAACATCTAAAAGCAAGGGAGATTTCACTTAGCCGCCTACTCTGTTAGAATAAAACAAAAAAGCTTACTGCTGCGGCTTTCTTTAAACACGCAGGTTGATACTCAGTAGGAAATTCTGTAAGATTACTGAATTTTACGCTTTTTTAAAATCTAAGATTGTGTGGGGCTGGCTATATTGAATAAAACCCTTGCCATCTTTAATGGGTAGGCTGCTGAAAATCAAGGCATTTAACCTTTCAGAAAAGAAACAAGAAAGTAAAATAAATAAATCATGTCTGTCCGTGCTCAGAAGAGGAATGAGACATACCGTGTAGGTGGAACTTGTGGACGTAGAAGCGTAGTCACACCATGAAACCATGTCGATAGAAGTTTCAAATGTTTAAATCTCTAAGAACAACAACTCCGTATTTTCTTTTTACGAGAGTTACCGCCCATTTGTTGAAATTTGCTTCGCGGTCCCCGACGATGCGTATCACGTGGTACACAATTTAATGGCCGTGACTCAGGTGGAGGACAAAAAAGTCTCCCTGCCATTGTCGGAAGTATTGAGAGCTCTCGGCATTCGCGCTAATAACTCGACAGTATAGGCAAGAAAAAACTTCGTCTGTACCACAACAATCAGTGTCGTGTACGGAGCAAAAATAAATGCGATCGATAGTGGTGACCCATACGAACTACCAAAACACTTCTTTCCCATCGACCACGACGATTTGCCGTGCACCAGAAATGAAAATATTGTGGGGGACCTTGTTTTTGCTAAAATAATGTTGTATGAAGTGGAGAGAAATCTTTGCAGAAACAGAATATTTCGTGATCAAACTAATTCCATCGATTCATGGGATGATTTAGCCCTCTATTAACGATTAAGATTTCGATGTAATGACATCCTGACGATCGTCGATGACATACAAGGAGACTTAGTAATTACAAATCGGGGGCGGAGTGTCACAACTATACATTGCAAGTGTGTCTTGCTCTATGTTTTTATGCAACGGGTGATTTCAGAATGTGTGTGTGTGTGGTCTGTGTGTGTGTGTGTGTGTTTTCTGTGTGTGTGTGTGTGGTCTGTGTGTGTGTGGTCTGTGTGTGTGTGTGTTTTCTGTGTGTGTGTGTGTGTGGTCTGTGTGTGTGTGCAGACGTCTCCCAAAGAACGGTTGGCCGCATTACTAACCGAGTCACTAGAAACTGAAAATAATACAAACCCTACACAGACTACATTATTAGTTGGATTTAATATCACTGATGATGTTCTGATATATTGATATTTGGGTGATGATGAAATATATTCATTTTTGCATTCTAGGAATTTCATTTTTCTGTCTGCCTGTAAGTTGCAAGCTTTTTTGTGTTTACTGTATGCTTCTGTGTCAGTCATTATTATGTGGCAAATCAATGTTCCCTCATGGCCATTCTGTCTTTACTGGGTGAAGACAATGTTGCTCACTTTTAACTGAAGAAGCAGACTCTTGAGAGTTGTACTCAACAACATTCATAACAACATTCTCAAGCTGACAGTTGTAATGCTGAGACTGTGTAGCCTGATCATTTTTTAAACGTTTGAGCTCAGTTTTATTTAAACAAGAAGCATCTTGAAAGTTTAACTTAAATTTCACAACATTCTCATGATTCCAGCTGCATGCAGCATGATCAATTATTTGTGATGCAGTTCCTGATCAGAGATGGTCTCAGGCTGCACAAAAACTAACTTGCAAGGAATGTTTTTTCTTTTGTCAAAGCTAATTGACATTTCTGTTTTAAGCATTACATGAGTACTTAGGTCTTCTTGTGTATCATCTACAGTTCTTGATTCATTCTTAAATGTTGACAGCACATTGGACCTGTGCCTCTCTCTTCATGGCAGACTTTGTGGTGTCCTAGAGATGTTCGATTAAACCCATTGACAATTTGTTGAAGTACTTTCACACTTAATTCTGGTTTACTTCTCATCAAGCTGTACACAGGATATCAACTACTTCCAGTGTATTGTCTTAAATGATATTAACACGCCCTCAGAAGTCTGATGCACTCACTCCACTCTGTGTGAAAAGACCTTTATCAACCTGAAACATGACAGTTTCAACACTTAATTTTCTTTCATACAAATTAAAAAAACAAAAATTTAAAAGCAATGTAGCTTCCGTGAACTCTTTCCTAGTATTAAGCCATGAACTATTTCCTAGTATTTTAGTCTCATTTGAATGCATTGATGCAATGCCATGAGTCAAAGGTCATGATAAAATTGTTGTCAGTCATATGAAGATACCCATCTCAATGTCTCTACCTGTAAATGTTCTAGAAGGTGTCGTGTAACCTTTAATCTGTGTCAGAAGATCTCGGCATCTGTACATCACCTGACAGAATGTGTTTTGGTGCCACGCCGGGTAGCAAGGGCCGTCCTCCATTGTGGTGTAATGTGCACCGGCGCCGCACCCGATGTTGCTACTGTTGTATGCCCTCCCGTCAACGCACCACACGTAACTGTTGCAGTGGTCAGGGAAGGTGTCAGGTCGTGGGATGAACACGTACCCTGATGGTGGACAATGAAATAACTCGGAAAGATCTGTGAGAAATGGAAGTAGAAATTTATTACTTCCTATAGTATTTAGCTTTTATTAGTTTGAATGATTTTGATCTTAAAGCTTTTTTGTTATTTTTATTTATTTATTCCTTATTCGTCTCATTTTGTATTTGTTATTTTCGTTGCTGGTTGTGCTGAAATTTTTTTTTTTGGTGGGAGTCACATTTTAGTGGTAACCCTTCTGTTCTCAAAATTAATGAATTATTTAACTTTCGAAAAGAAATTAAAACGACGCCACCTGCTGACTAAAGACAGGCACACATAACCTGTGTCCTCATGCACATGGGCAGACAAAGAGACATTTTCTTGTTATATTACATCCTAATAGTAGAAGTAAACGAAGGCTTTCTTAACACAATTATTCTTACTTTTGTTTGCTAAGATCGTTGAACATGGCAGAGATGTGGACTGGGCAACCGTTGTTTTGACTGACACGATGTATGATGACATCATAGTGGTCGTGTTGCTCCAAAGATTCGATTCCGAAGTTGTTGCATCTGTCATTGCGTTGGCTTTCACCGTATCTGTCGTTTCGGTTGTTGTCGTCGTATCTGTCGGTCTTGTCGCTGTCGTCATCGTTGTTGCTACATCCTCTCTCCTTCGCTGACCGCAATACGTGTTTTCTGACCGTCTCTCGCACACTGTGTTGTCTGTTTTCATTTGAAGAATCGTAAGAAAACTCAGAGTCCTCAGGACATCGAAGATATTTTATTCCCGTGGAAGTGCAAGCCTGATATTCTCCACAATA
The DNA here is from genome assembly GCA_004794325.1 of Pomacea maculata. Classification (NCBI taxonomy): domain Eukaryota; kingdom Metazoa; phylum Mollusca; class Gastropoda; order Architaenioglossa; family Ampullariidae; genus Pomacea; species Pomacea maculata. The sequence goes on from SRHC01002739.1 coordinate 8,707, forward strand.
ATTTGGGTAGGTGTAAGGCAAAGGCAGAAATGATTGGGTGCAATCCACTTTTAAAGTGTAGGGACCAAGAACTGTAGAATCTGCATCATTGTTGACACATTGAAGTAAACAACTGTTAAGGTACACAACAACATTTTATAAGATTCTTTAGCTAAATCGTTTAATTTATTTCTTACACCATATTAAATAGAACCGAAAAAATGTTTGATATCATAAACCCTTTCTAAAAGATTATCCGCTTTGTGTATACTGTGAATTAAATTGTTAGACATACTGTATGACAGAGCAGGTAAAGTTTCAAAGACAAAGAAAGGATAAAAAAAAAATTAACAGAGAAGGGCAAAATAAAGGCTTACACTGTTTTGTGGGAAGAAAAATAAGTTTAGTTTATTATTAGGTTGGGATAGATTAGATTTGTTTGCTGGTTAGTCGGCTGCCGAGATAAATTTAACATTTATGTTCTTTTTTAGAATTTTACCTGATAATTTGGACTTTATGGAGGCAACGCTTATCGAAGACCTATTTATTCGAAGATTGAACCAGTAAGTGAATCCATCATCCTGGGCTCCAGAATTTTGCAAAAAGTCCTTGAACCAGTCACTGCTCGTATTAAAAGTGGTTTGCAGTTCCAAAGTGAATGTTGTCACGATGCTACCTTTGCTGCACCAAATACACATATACAAAACTAAATTTATTATTGTTAGGTGTATGAGATCAGTCACTTTGGTCAAAAGACCTCTTGCCTACATCGTCACAAATCATGTTTTAGCTTAGTAAGTACACGTGTAACTTACCCTTAGCCTATGACCAGACCTGTGGCCTTCAGTTACGAAGAAGGTAAAGAAAGGAGGAGAAGGAATGAAATTTAAATCGTAGGACAAGCAACACAGATAGAGAGAGCTGTACACGAGACTATTACTTCACCATCAGAGAATTCGGTTTTTATTGCTCACCTTAGAGAATGTACTGTACAGGCTACAACATCCACACTGTCACTCTCCCCTAGGATGGTACCAGCCTGAAATGGAAGGATTAAATGCATTTTTCTATTTTGAAACTAAAGATATTTCGAAGAACTGGAAGACTGTTGCGTTCTGTGGTTACTCTGATTTGTAACGCGCCTTGAGATTGTCCATAGGGCTGAGAAACGTCACTACATAAAATAAATGATCATCATCGTCGTCGTCGTCGTCGTCATCGTCGTCATCGTCGTCGTCGACAATCATCAATCATCATCAATCATCAATATCAATCATCAATCAATCATCAATCATCATCCTCCATCATCCACCATCATCCATCATCATCAATCATCATCATCATCCATCATCATCCATCATCATCCTCCATCCATCATCCATCATCATCCATCATCCATCATCAATCATCATCCATCCATCAATCCATCATCAATCAATCATCAATCCATCATCAATCATCATCATCCATCATCATCATCCATCATCATCCATCATCATCCTCCATCCATCATCCATCATCATCCATCATCCATCATCAATCATCATCCATCATCATCCATCCATCAATCCATCATCAATCATCATCATCATCATCCTCCTCATCATCATCATCATCATCCTCATCATCACAAGTATCGTAACTCACGCTATCGCAGAACTTTTTACTGAAAGCACTGAACTCTTCAGAAGAATTATCAGCCATGGATGCTTTAAATGTGTCATCCACAGACACTGAAACGAGACCTGCAAGTGGAGGATATTTAAAAGACAATAAAATACAATTGAAATGCAGTGATCAGGAATGTTGCCAGACCGCTTATCATTAATTAAACAAAGGAGTACAAAAGTAGCATAAGAGGACTAACTGGATCACGTGACTACATTAATTTTTAATTTGAATGTCTGTCTCCGTCCTTGCTTGTCTATAAGAAGTCAATGACCTGTCTGTCAAGAGATGAGCGAAAGATGCAGGTAAAAACTGACGATAAAATAGCCTAATGGTCGGCAGGTAGAGCCCGTAAATTAGAACTGGCTTAGTAATGAAAGAGGGGTGTGTAGAAGGCCTCTCCTTCCATCTCTTAATTCTTACTGATAGCTGAGGAGAAAAAAGTTGTTGACACCGATCCGACTACGAGATACATGTACCCAGTGACTGAAGTCTTCAGTTCCGAAGTCGTCCGCATTGATATTTTATTCTCTTAAAGATACCTAAGGTTTTTCAGTTTTTCTGAAATTTTAAAAATTAACATACCTGTGGTCTGGTATATCTTTCCGAGATCTGCAATGAACCACAAACATTTTTCCTTTTTTTCCATGAAATAATACTCTAAACCATAATAAATATTATATTTAAAGTCCCTTACATCCCTTCTTTAAGTAGGATAAATACGCACAACAATAACGAACTCAAATAATTACAATCAGACCATGATATATCAGCGTATACAGAGAGATATATTAAATTTTACAGAGATCTACCAACAGATATGAATGCAAGAAAGAAACATGCAAATGGGGCTTAAAGAAGTTAAATGGTTGTAGTAAATACTTGTCACAGTGTGTAACAAAACGAGATGGCCCCATTTCTCGATAGTTAAGACAAATAAGAGATTGCTCTCACCTGAAGCTTTCTGCAGTTCGATGTACACGATTACACCTACAATTGCAGCCACCATCAAAAGTACTATTACTATGCCAATAACCCAATGTGGCTTCGGAAAAGTAGTTTTTTTCAATGTCTCTACATCACGATCAATCTGCAAATCTTCCCCACGCCTTTCGTTTCCTAGTCTTGGAGTTTCTAAAGCAGTGGACCGTCCACTTTGATGTTGAACCTTCGTCGGTTGGAGAAAATCTTGTCTGCAACAACACAATTTTTACATTTTTTTTCAGGTTTGAACAGATTAATATTCATTGGAGAGGGAGCTTTGAATAGTAGAAAAAAGGCTCAGAATTTTCATTGTGTATCAGAAGACTCAGTATATGTCTTGAAGCAATTATCATTTGTTATGGGCTGACAACATTCCTCTGTGTAAGTCTAACATAAATATTTTTGAATGAGAAGTTTTATAATATAAATTTTGTGTCTGACCATGAAGATCATGAACTTAATACTTGATAATAGAGAGATTAAGATTTAGGAGACTTATTTCAAATGAAATTGTTTTTATAACCTCCTAGTGATTTCTAAGAAGGAGAAAAAAGTAAAGTTTAAAGTGGACAGGGATCACGTTCAAAGAGGACGGTTTGATGTCTAAGGTCTAGCAAAGATTGGCTGTCCTAGGATCAGATCTCTTTAGGGGCACGCTGTTCTTTCTTTGTATTTGTTTACAGGGCTGGTTCCTTTGCTGTCTTCCCACGCGCCCGTTCAAAGAAAAGTAGGTGTGGCACGAAACAGGATCCAAACGTTGGAGATGACGAACGTGATAAAGAACACGTTTGTAACCACCACACCGTTGGGCACAGTGCCCCTAAGATTGGGAAATAATAAGGTTATATCTTGAATCACGTTCAAGAATAATTTAATGATAAAAAATATATTCAATGTATAAGTGAGTAGCTATTTTTATTATTCAATACCTGTGTGGGTTTGATGGTCCTTCATTCTCTGTTTGCGCAGCACCAGTCTCTCTAATACATACATCGCGGTCTGTCCTGTTCGGGATTTTCCGACAAGGATCGGAACTCGGCGGACTTGACCCATGGAAGTTTATGCTGAAACTGGGGTTACTGTAGAGTCCTGCTGTAAACATAAACAAAAGTACATCTTTCTGGGTCTGTCACGTGTGATTAAACTAAATATGGTTAGTCCTTTATTATCACTCCTAGTTTAAGAATGTGTAGGACATTACCTGATCATACTCATCATCATCTGTCTCATAATGCCATCTGATATAAAAGCACCAACCAGAGCAAAATAGGGCGAGAAACTATGTCATAATTGCTCGTATTTATCACTATTCACAATAACACAACACTTACAGCCGTTAGAAGAACCAGACGACAGACTTATCTCCCCCGTGCTTCCGTTGAGTGGCTTCAGATGATAATGATGTGACCATGGTAAGGGATCCTGAAATACAGATGAATGTATATAAATGTTCAGAAATATAAAATTAGGTTATATATATATATAGAAAGATACTCCACACTTACAGAATAGATGTAAAGACAGATTCGTCACAACGAGTGGATAGTAAGTGTCTTCCAGTCCCGGACAAGAAATAAAGAAATAAGCCCATACATACTTACATTTTCATTACAACCACTAGACACAGTGGACCCTGACGACACGCTTGACTCTCCTGTGCTGTTGTTCAGTGGCCGTAGATGGTTCGGTGGTGACCATGGTAAGGGAGGCTATTACACCAATAGAGAACCATGTATGTGAATGAGCATGTTTATTGTATCATGCGAAAACAACAACTTTTTAAATTCATTTGTCTAGCATTTCTGTGAGAAAGTTCACAGTTAAGATGGCAGCCATACCGACATGCTCTGTCTGTCCAGCCTTGTCTCTGAGGTTCTCGATTATAGTTTACTGTCAACCGACCAATTCACAGAAAATAGTTTGTGATCAGACAGTATCATATCAGCTACCTGGCATTGGCACCATGTCCCTTACTCCCTACCTGCTTCACGGTATCAATATAAATCTTAATGTTTTCTAGTTATCTATCTCCCCCTTCGCCAAAGACAGCTTTTGCTTCTGGCCACCAATAGCCAGCCATCAAGATGTCACAAAAGAACAAGTCAGTAGGAACATCTCACCGACATTATACAGACACATGTAAGGTGCAACATGCTCCTCGACCTCAACTTTTCGAAAATGCTTTCCTACCTACTCTTTTACTGTTGTGTCTTTCGTGATTATTGACTATTGAACCATTGAACACTTACCTTTGATTCCCATGAGCCAGTAGCCATAGGCTAACGTATACGACCGCAAGGCAGCTGTGAGCTATTCGGGTAGCTGTCTACCCGGCGAACATAAAAGCCAACGCAGCAAATGGTCAACTAACCACAACCAGGAAGTCGTCGAGTTACCTCTGGGAAAGTCTTAGTCATATCCCACCCACTGCTCGATTTTCGAAGACACCTACCTGTAAGGGTTTAAAAAAAAAAAAGAAAAAAAAAAGGAAAGAAAGGTGGATGGATGATCTCGTCATACAAATGTATTGTAGACAGCTTCTACCCTGATTTTTATTCTCAGCTCTCACCTCTCTCAATATCTAGGAATTTATTTTTCCAAGATTATGCATGAAGCAAAAACGTGAAAAGAATAATTTTAAAAGCTTTCTTGTATATGTTTACACTACTTACGGATCTGTTCACGTGTAACAAAACACAGCACAGCCACATAAATATCTTGAAGACTTCCTAGTCCAATGTAATATGTAAGGATTATATTTCTCCGGCACAACAGACTGACAGCTAGGACAAGCGAACGTCCGCTTCGTACCCACAAAGCCAGGTATTCAAAAATGAAAGTAACTTTTCTCTTGACTCCACCCAGGGTGAAACGTGAGGTGACATAACAATCTCAATAAGCTTCCCCACCCCAACCCATCAGGTTCTGCACTCTAAAGGCATCCTACCTTTTCACATTTCTGCTACATATACTAAGCTGCCAGGCTCCTACCGTCCCCCTTCTCCTCCAATTTACCTTTAGTTTGTGGACTTAATCAAAATAAACTAGTTTTCTTCCAATTGTATTTATTTTGTAAAGATTTTTTCATGGAAGATAAGAATGTTTAACAAAGGTGTTGGAGCTTACATAAGAAAAAAAGATGATTTCTTCTCAGTTTTTATTGCTAACATCCTGCAATGGGGTAGATTCAGGTCAACTGACTTGTATACACCCGTCATGTCTGACACATGCTACCACCAATTACACTGCGCTACAGCAGGGTGGGTCTCACCTGAGCAGGTCGGGTGAGCATGCTATATTATATTTTATGTCGGTCAGAGCCGATCGCACCCACCCGACTTCATAGAAGGTGGAGAAAGGTGAGGTAGTGAGAGAGAGGAGGTGCTCACCTCCTCACCAAACATCAGCCCCGAGAAAAGCTCTCTCTCTCCCTCGCCTCACTCCCCAACGAGGTCACATGACTACCTATGTCGTCAGCACTGGCAGCCATTTTTTTTTTCGTGTGAACTGAATATTCCGAGATGTTCTAAGAAAATATTTGCTACCGCATTCCAAAATAAAAATGTTCATTGTATTATGTCTAAAACGTCACATGACATCATGACAGTAAATAAACATTTATTCTTGACACATTCTTAAAAATATTTTCAGTAAATTGATGTGTTAAATATTTTATTTTATTTACATCAGCTACATTACAGAATTGACAATGTTATGCATGCAGTATGCAATGTTAGTGAGGAGAGAACCCGTTGCTATCATCAACACCTTTATTTCTCGAGCGATGGTAACTGAACAGGAGGGTTGTAGCGGTTTGAAATAATAAAGTTTTCACTCATTTTTATCGTAGCTTCGATGTACGGCATATTATTAATTAGCACAACCATATAGCCAACTTATTAATTATAACGATTTTAATAACAAATAGTCTACAACATTAGTTGATTTTTTTTTTTTTTTTTTTTTTT
>SRHC01002739.1:15315-28167 GCA_004794325.1 Pomacea maculata
TTTTTTTTTTTTTTTTTTTTTTTTTTTTTTGCACACTACATAAATTTACTTAACTGATACAGATTGCTCTTAATGCAAGGAAAAGTATGTTTCCTTTCTTTCTCTGTGTGTGTGTGTGTGTGAAAGAGAGTGTGTATGAATATGTGTGCGTGTATGTAGGAGGGCTGGTCGTGAAAACTATAATACAAGCATGTGTAGGTGTGAGAGATTCAATATACATTATGTTCTGGCAAGCACATCAAAGTGGAATTTCAAGGCAAAAGCATCCCTCTCCACACTTCGTCCTGTAATTATAAGACACATTTCTTGATATTTATTCAAGCATATCTTGAAGCAGTGCTAACTCTCACACTTACAATGTTATTTTAGAATAAATGCCTGATGCTGCAACACACATTTTTACTCTTCTTTTCTCCAACACAAAGATGGTGTTTGTTCGTTGCAGTTTCGCTTGTCTGTTTGTACTGGCTTCCACGATGTAATACTGGGATCTAGCTGAGTGAAGAGGCGGTCATTTATTTGAAAAGTTGGTTCAAACTGTCAGCCACATATTCCTGAGTTTGATGTGAGCACGAGGTTCTCCCTTGTCACCACGATTTTCTAGATGTTAGGCATTTATCGTAGCCATCGGGAAAGTAGATAATTCTGACTTTTCTCCCGCCTTTTATAAATTCCTAGTTGAAACATTTTATAACAAGAGAGTCATCTTTTCCACCATTTCTTTACGTTCGTATTTCTCGGAAAAAAACAGCTAAGTGGCTAACTAGTTTCACTTCTTTCGTTGAACACCGTTGACCCTTTATCCACCGACGATTACACACTGCGCATGCGCTGAATACTTGACGAAATAAGTTGATACTGGATATTTGTTTACCCCGTTGCATTCTCTTAAACACTTTTTCAGAGCTCAAAAGACTTCAAATGTTTAGCGAAACCTCATGGATCCGACGATTTATACACATTTCATTTTTCCAAATCGAATGATAGAAAACAATCTCCAGAGGATATACACATCAGTACAAACACACAATATCACATGCGCCTCTTACATCAATATTCACGTATACAATATACACATATAAATACACATAAACACATAAATGCAGATGTTGTTTTCCAGAATAAAATATCAAAATTGTCATTCATAAATGTGACCAGCAAATTTCAGTCGAGGACCTTCACTTAGCTTTCTTCAACGCATGCGCACTGAGCATTCATTTATGTATGTATCTCCGTGTATGGCGAGTATTTTATGAAACACTTAGTCCCCTGTGGTCAGCTATCCAGGACTTTTTGTTATATCTGCACAGAGCACACAAAAAATACCAACATAATTTCCTCACTTTGTATTTCTGTTCTTTTTTTCTTTATCTATCATTCCTTTCTTCTTGACCTCATCATAATCGCAGTTACTACACACCCTTCTTTGCTACACTTTTATCTTTCTTCTTTTAAATAATAAAATCTATTAATAGCACATAGTTTCCATCTCTCTGTACTGCTATGCTTTACTCATTGACACCAATCTCCCCTCTAAGCCATGAACTCTTTCCTAGTATTTTAGTCTCATTTGAATGCCTTGATACAATGCCACGAGTCAAAGGTCATGATAAAATTGTTGTCAATCATGTGAAGATACCTATCTCAATGTCTCTACCTGTAAATGTTGTAGAAGGTGTCGTGTAACCTTTAATCTGTGTCAGAAGATCTTTGCATCTGCGCACCACCTGACAGAATGTGTTTGGGTGCCACGCCGGGTAGCAAGGGCCGTCCTCCATTGTGGTGTAATGTGCACCGGCGCCGCACCCGATGTGGCTGCTGTTGTATGTGACCCCATCAACGCACCACACGTAACTGTTGCAGTGGTCAGGGTAGGTGTCGGGTCGTGGGATGAACACGTACCCGGTTGATGGACAATGAAATAACTCGGAAAGATCTATGAGAAATGGAAACAGTACATTAAAACACCAATTGTATATTTGGAGACGCTCAGAGAGAGAGAGAGGAGGAGGAAAACACACACACGCTTGCTTGCTAGCCTGGCCACACACAATTCCTCGCTGTTTTGAATATATTATTACTACTTGATTGACTGATTGATGATGATGAAACCTTAGCACAGAGGCTGTGTCAACAAGCAGATAATCCTCAAACCGGTCAAAAGCTTTCTTAAGATCATAAGATCGTAGATAACAGCTCATACAGCGGCTTAACATTCTTCTTACTTTTGTTCCCTAAGATCTCTGGACATGGCAGAGATGTGGCTGTTGTGTCCTTAGTAACCGTTGACTCGACTGAAGTGGTCGTTGAGGATGCTACAGACGTCGTGTCAGTCAAAGGTTTCGTGTCTGTAGTTGTTGCAGCTGTCGCCGTAGTTGACACTCGCTCCTCTCTCCTTCGCTGACCACAATACGTGTTTTCTGACCGTCTGTAGCACACTGTGTCCTCTGCTGACGAATCGTAAGAAAACTCAAAGTCCTCGGGGCATCGGAGGTATTTTACTCCCGTAGAAGTGCAAGCCTGATATTCTCCGCAAAAATGTGGGTAGGTGTAAGGCAAAGGCATAAATGGTTGAGTACACTCCACTTTTGAAGGATAGGTACCCGGAACTTTCGAATCTGTGGCATAGTTGACCCATCATAATAAGCATCTGCTACAGTAAACACTCATGGTTATAATGTTCAACATTTTATAAGATTCTATAAATAAGTTTTATTCGGGTGTTTGATTTTTCTTTTTCTCACCAGGAAGATCCTACAAAACCGCCGACAATATCACACATCATTAACTCTGACTACAAGGAAGTTAGCTGTTGAAGGATTATTCATAGAACATGTTGGTCATACTGCAAATATAGTTTAGCGCGGGTAAAATTTGAAAAACAGGGAAACGATATATAAATACAATTTTAAAAATTGAAGATAAAGGTTTGTGATGCTTTGTGGAAAGAAAGATTTAGCCGTTCATAAAATATAACATTGAGTACGGTCGGTGGGTCAGTCGGTGGGTTGGTTACACAGACACCTACAGCCTTTATATATTCCTTCACCAAAGTTTACCTGATAGTTTGGACTCTAAGGAGGAAACGTTAATCGAAGACATTTTCACTCGAAGATTTAACCAGTGAGTGAATTCTCCATCATGGAGCCCAGAGTTCTGCAACAAGTCCTTCAGCCAGTCACTGCTGGTATTAAAAGTGGTTTGCAGTTCCAAAGTAAAACCGGTGACGATGCTTCCTTTACTTTAGCAAACAAAAACACAAATGACATTGTTGATGATAAGTGTATAAGTCGCTTTATCAAAGCTTTATCATAACATAACATGTACAAGTGTTACAGACCTAGTAAGGAATGATGCTGCGACAAATATTTTCTTGTAAATTAACCCAAGAGGAGAAAAATGTAAGGGAAGTGCTAAAGACAAATAATTCAAACGAAATTAAGCTTGCAAGCTCTTGTTGTGGAGCACGTGAGAAATTGCATTATACATGCACTCACTTTCTCATCTCCTCACACACATAATGAGAGAGAGATAAAGTTGACAAGAGTAACCGCATCTTGTTCCCTTCTCCTCTGTAATAGAAGACAAGTTTAGTCTAGAACAAAATTCGTTTCTTACCTTAGAGATTGTACAGTACAGGCTACAACACTGGTGTTGTCACTCCCAGCTAACATTGTACCAACCTGAAAGGAAAGAATGAAACTCTCGTCTTTGATTGGCCAAGATTTTGAGGCTGAGGATATTTAAAAGAACTACAAGACAGTGGCTGTGTGTGAATAAAAGAACTTTGTCGTTTGATAATTAATTTTACTAAAACCCTTTGTCAATTTCTCGTGATTAGTATCCCATGAGGTTCTTTCTTTCTTTCTTTCTTTCTTTCTTTCTTTCTTTCTTTCTTTCTTTCTTTCTTTCTTTCTTTCTCTGTGACTGAAGTAACTCACACTATCGCAAAACTTTTGGCTAAAGACACTGAATTCTGCAGAAGTGTTGTCAGCCATTGAAGGATGAAAAGAGTCATCCACAGACACTGAAACCACACCTACCAACAAGGAAATGCATTTTTAATTATCATCAAATCAAAATAAAGAACAAATTAAAACCTCAATTTAATGATAAAGAATTTAAGACATGTCTTATAAATAGCCGATTGACCTGTAGGGAATTACAAGTGGTTTACTGTGTCTAGAAAGTAGGTTGCGAAAGGCGTCTCCCTCCACAGTCTGGTTGTTAAAGAGAGAAATGTTTTAGTCACAGATACAACCGTGATGTACCCGGAAACTGAACACTTCTGTGCCGATGTCGAGTACACTTATTGCTTTTAAGATACAGGTAATCTTTCTCTTTATTTCAAACTTTCAAATGTTCACGTACCTGTGGTCCGGTATGTCTTTACAAGATCTGCAATGAACCACAAGCAGTTATTATTATTTTTTTTTTGGATGATGATGATGATGATTATGATGATGATGATGATGACGATGACGACGACCACACAATTAAAATCGCGATTTCCTCAATTTACAGTAGGCTGAAAACGCTTTACAAAAACCATAACCAAGTAAGTCGAAATTAATATCTTAGGTACACACATGTAAATTACTAATTGTAAATTATTCTATGAAGTATTTTGATGAGTAGTAAATTTGAAGCTGAGTTATTATTAGGTAATTAGTACACTTAGTATGTTCAGGGTTTTTTTGTTGTTGTTTGTTTATTTTTTTTGCGGGGGAATGGGGTTCGTATATTTTTGCGCCAGATCTTGCGGGCTTCGAGAAGGGAAACAACCGAGACAGACTATTGTGCCTGTGTTTCATATCGGAGCACTGGTCTGATGTAGTTTCTCAAAATAATAAATTTATAATTTCTTAAATACATCTAAAGAGCCTTTAGGATTTTTATTTTTTAATAAAAATAAGGGAAAATTGGACACAACAGTCAAAAGGTAAATTAATGCAGTTGACGGTGATTTGTCTCCCTTTTGGTTTATTTTATTTGGCTGCGTAGTTTTCGTAGGCCATCCTAACAGAAGTTAAACACGAAACTAGAATATCGGAATCATGTGCATTTAAGAACTGAGAGGTAAGAAAAATCGGATTTCACTCACCTTTCAACTGCCAGGCAATGACGCCTGCAATGGCAGCTGCCATGCACAGTACCATGATCACCAACACAACTGATGCCTTGTGTTTGCCACATCCAGCATTTTTTATTGCCGGCTGGTGATACCCAATCTCTGTATCCAGATGCAAGATCTCCCTTGGAGGAGTTTGGATCACATAAATTGGTTTTTGTTGATTGTCCTCTCTTATCTCGTCACCTTGAATGGCACTTCTGCGACAACACAGTGAACATGTGCAGGGTTATATTAATGTTCACTTTAATCTGTCAGTGGTCACTGTCGTCATTACCTATCGAAAGTAGGCACAATTTGAATTTTGCTGAACTGTGATTATTTTATTTAAGTATTATTATATCGTATTATAAGGTTGTAGTTTACCTGAGTTTTGAGAAATGTGCACTTTACAGCACCCAACATTGTATGACTATCAGACATTTTCAAAAGAAAGCTGAGGGGCAGTAGCTTGTTCGTGATCCATACCCTTCATTCCCTACCCAGCCATCACTGGAAATTTTGTTGTACTGCCGCGCTGCAACTTTGTGTCTCGGGAAAAATCTTTCATAATTAACTGTTCACGTACCCGTCTGTGGGTCCTATAGTTTGCTCAGTAGGGTCATCACCAATCTCTGCAGTGTCTCTGCTTTCCACCCCGTCAGTCGTTGTATCACATTCTTTTCGAGGCTTATCAGAGGTTTTCCGTCTGTGTTTGCAAATAAATGCTTGGTTAGCTACTACGACGACGTCAGTGTTAAGTACATATGCCTGTCCTGTGACTGTCACATTGGGTGAACATGACCCAGACGTTGATGAGCTGCCCTCTTCTGACCCTTTCACAGAAAGAATCAGCAAACGTCAAGCTTTTTCATCATCATCATCCCCACCACCACCACCACCACCACTGTCACAAGGTCGAACTTACCATAGTCACACGAGGACCCAGAGAGGCTTGTACTTGTGGTAGAGATGATGGGAGGCGACTGGTTTCCTCCCATGGGTATGTGGGCCGGTGTGTGATAGTCGCTCGACCAAGGCATCCTCTGCAGACAGCCAGCCTTTATTTCAATAAATAAATTAACAATATTCTCATACTAATATTCCCTTCATGCCTTTATACACAGACGCTTAGTTGCAAATAGCATTAAAAATATTCTTCTTTTTCTTCTTTCTTTCTTTCTTCCTTCCTTTCTTTCTTTCTTTGTTTCTTTCTTCCTTCCTTTCTTTCCTTCTTTCTTTCTTCTTCTTCTTCTTCTTCTTCTTCATCATCATCACCAAACAAGCAACAAGAAGTAAAAAGTTACAAAATAGTATAAACAAAAAAAAACAACAACACAACATCAAAAATATCAACAAGAACAGCAAGAAATCCCAAGATGATCGTTCTCCTCATAAAGATTAAAAACAAAACAAAAAAAAATCAACAAGAACAATATCAACAAAAAAAAAAAAAATCAACAAGAACAATATCAACAAAAACAAAAAAAAATCAACAAGAACAATATCAACAAAAACAAAAAAAAAATCAACAAGAACAATATCAACAAAAACAAAAAAACTATCAACGGACACACGAATACCATAAAATATCAACAACAAAACAAGAACGGTAAGTAGACTTGTTGACATTCAAACTACATATTTTTTCTTAATTTCGTTTGTGGTTTTCAGTGCACGTATAAATTTATAAAAATAATTCCACAGTACAAACTTTCAACGATTTCAAATCTCATTAACTAAACATGTACAGACATACGATCTTGCCTTTGCAATACTGTATGGAAAGGGATAGACCCAACGGGAATGTTAGAAATGAGATAATCGTATGAGTTTCCGAAAAACGATATGTGTTGGGAAACCACTGAGGTGTAGGCGTGTTGCTATTGGCTACTATCTTCTCCAGAAACTGGGCGACTATGTGTTCTTGCAGGAAAAGCGATACAGCCGGATGCAGTAGGGAATTCTTTCATGTATGATACCCTCACTTGTGAACAACACGTATATCCAGGTGTGATCAGTGTCAAGTTCAGTGTTACTGAAAGAAAAGTGTTGGATCAGAAGAAATGAAAGTACCCCCCTAGAGGTTTCTTCTAAATGATGTTTCTCACGCGATATCTAGATCCTGCTGACACTTGCTCCTCCTTAAACTAGGAAGAAAACTATCGAATGGCTGACATTGATTTCACCCAACCGTGAAAGCCGGAGACGAAGTACAATCGTCAAAAGAATCACCTAGTGGAACGCTTTTCGGAAAAGTAGGAGGGAGAAAATTATTCTTAGGCTCTGTCCATCTATTCACGTCCATGCTCTAGGTCTTCACCCTCCAAAATTAACTCCTTAACAATTAATACTGTCGACCATATTTAGACACACGCAGGCATATATTTATAGAAGAAATGAACAGGCTTTTATTTTAAATCATTCGGTCTTTTATTCATTTTAAAAAGATGTTTCCTTAAATGGACGGATTGCATTTATATAAATATAAAACTAATTCCAGAACGAGCAGTTAAAAATGGGAAAAGTTTGTCTAGCGACAACAACCAGCTTTTAGTTCATAGGCTCTGTTTTAACATTACCATTATCATTACCATTCTTATTTACTCTTACAACTGACTATGACTTTTCACGAAGAGAAGATTAAGGTAATAAATATAAAAATGTATATTTACATGTACATCTAGATTTATATATTTATAAATATACATTAATAAAGTCTTTCAAATTTTCATTGATATCTCATATTACAATTTAGGCGAGACAGTTGAAGTCTTTCCAGTAAACAAACAAAATTATCGTAGATGTCAGTCCACTGAAATAAGTTCTCCGTATTTAAAACAGAAAATTCTCTAGGTCCTTTGTAAAAATGTTTCTCTTCTAATTTCTACATTTGTTTTTATATACCTTTTCCTAATTCTTATTTTCCTCATTGATTAATAAACATACCTCTTAAGGACTCCCTTTTTAATCAATAGAGTGTTTATTTATGTCTCATATCTCCCTAATCTCTCCCTTCCTGATAAATCGACAGATATAAATAGACTCTGACTACTGCCATCCGTCATAGTCGCAAAGAATGCTCTTTGGATAAATATTATTTTAAAAGTGAAGACCATTCTTGTAGACAATGAATACTGAGACATTTTTATGTTGTAATCATTCCTCTCTGTTTAAATATTCATATTCCCTTTACCTGTTACGAGGGACTCTGTTGCTCCTTTATATGGATTACTGAGCAAGAGAGTGACCTGTTCATTATATTTTTTATTATTATTACTAAAGAATCGTTCCTGTCTACGAAACAGGACAAAGTTCATCGTTGTAAGGTCTTTTGAATTATCAAGTATTTTAAAAAGTTTTAAAGAAAATAAAGTGATCTAGTGTATCATTTGTCATCGTCTTCTAGTGAAAAATATAAACAAATCCCCCACCGTTAGAATATCTAATATTGAGGTAAGAATCAGCACTTACTCAAAAGTATCTTTTCGTCTGAAAACCGTTAGTATTCTGTCAGACTTTCGTCATTAATTCGTAAATTTGTATGTAAAAGCTCAAGTCTAATCGTGTTGACTCACCGTTGGGCCCGAGTCGTCGACGGGTGTTGCGCTAGGGTGCGCCATGGTGAGAGTGAGAGAACAGAGAAGTGACTGCTGACGTCAGCGAACAAGGAAGTCAAGGCGTCAGCGAATCTTCGGGTATCTGTCTGGCTCGTGTTTCGTGGGTAGCGACCGATTCACGACGAAAGAAAGGAGAAATGAGAAAAAGAAATAACAAAATAGACAGATACTATAGGATCTTGTTTACATTTTGTTTAACTAACACACACACACATTTCTCTCTAATACATATGTAGAGCAAAACTCTTTCTGAGAGTTATTTTGAATACAGTTTAACCCTCTACACCTGACTTCCTCATTCCACGGAGAACTATTTAGTCAAGAAGCAAATCGAGAGGATAATAATACACGCCTACAGGTTTACTCATGGCAAGAGGTATTAAGGTGATCTAGCTTACTTCTAAAGGCAAACCACCTTAAGATCAACGTCCTGACCTTTTTATTTATGCCGGTGAACCTGAGTAAGCTCTACCACGAACCCCTAGATATGGCAAACTGTCGGAAACTATCTCCAGATTCATCTACAGATGGACTCAAACCAAGAAGCGATTACAAAAACTCTCCTCCAGTTTTTCTTATCGCCATGTTTATATGTAAGGTGATAAATCTTCTCTTTGCCAGCACACAGTTAAAGGTGGGAGAGACAAACACGCACGTGGGATGCATTTTAATCGTTTTGCTTTTTTCTGCGACCCCCTGTCAACAATTATTAGTTCAATTAACAATAAGACATCGATATAAACGAATGAGCATCACCGAGGAATAACCTAGCTACACTAGCCCCATCTTCTGTGTAATCATGGCCTTTGGCTAGGTCCACCCAGAAATCCGTGAGGCTGGTGCAGGTTCAGTAGCCGGGTGGTGACCACCAGGGTCTGTGTGAGACATGGGTGGGCTTCCGGTACTGTTGGTTGTGAGGGGTGACCGCCGGACACTTCACAAACAGTGTGGGTGTGTGTGTATACGTGATTTCTTGGCGGTTTTACAATAGTTTTTCTTATAAACGGAGGCCTTGATAAGTGGGTGAGAGGCTACACATATCTGTGTGTGCGAGTCTATGTTTACTCTGTGCTACAGTTAAAACTTTATCTGCTAGTCTAAGAGAGGGGCTGTATTAGAGTACCCCATGTTTGTTGATTTAGGGGTGTGACTGCCGGATAGCTCATCGGGTGCGCACCCTTCTTGTTGGTTGAATTTTGAAGGGAGAACTCAACAGGACTGTATCAGATCATATGTGTATGTGGGTATTGGAGGGGAAAGTTTTTTGTTTCATGTTAAAGTCACCTGGTGACAGACGCTCCTTTGGTTTTTTTTTTCTTTTTGTTTTCATCATGTGGTCAACGAGGCAGCTCGGACTGTGGACCAGCAAAGGTTTCCGGCACACATCGGACAGACAGGGAAGTGATGGTCAGCGCCAGAGTCGGGTACACCCACAGAAAGTGAAGGAAGTGTAAACAGACTGCACGGTGTCTACATCTAGCGTCATGCCTGAATGACTCAGGGGCAACAACTCTGACAGTACAGTACCGCAGTGTATCCGGGTGTTACATCACTTTTCATAACATGATCTTGTTCAAGCCCGCATACATTCTTTTGTAAATGACAGTAAATCATTGTAACAACGGTGTATGTGTATATTTATATTTATTTAACAAAGGCCAGTGGTGGAGAAAACATATATAAGGGGGTAAAAGGACAGAAAATAAAAATGTTTAGAGAACTGAAAACTGTTGACACTGATCATTTGAAATAAAAAGTTTAAGATTAGCTGAAGTACAGTATTATGCCGCTTGTAGACAGTAGTAGTACCGAGGAGACCAAACTGCTCTCCAAGATACGAGAGCATTTTCTTGCTATTATAACTTGTTAACAAGATAATATAAATAGTTTTTAAAAAGTTTACATGTTTCAAAACACTACACAATATTTTAGTATCGTAATGTTCGTATTTTACAACTCCTGGTAGCTGATCTTTAAAACAAACTTACCTAGCGTGACGAACTTCAATGAATCGCATTTAAAGATAAACATTCTCACATGCAAAATTAGCAAAGTCATGATAAAAAGGGGTTATTTTCACCAATTATTATTTTTATTTAATTTAAATATTAAAAGATAGTTAATTACCGTCAGCCCTCAGTATTCGATGGCCTACGACCCCTATGAATGGGAACATTCGTAATAACTCTAGGCTCCGACAATCCAAAAAAAAAAAAAAAAAACCTTAACGATTAATACTCTCGACCATATTCAAACGCATACAAGCATATATTTATTAAGTAAATAATACATTAGTAATAAATATGTTTTATGGCTTACTGTATTTTTTAGTTTTCTTTACATGTACAATCTACATTAGACTACAAAACTGTGAGAAAAATTATTTAATTATTTAATTATTGAAGAGAAACTCGTGAATAATCAAAATCGTGAAAGTGAAACCCACCAATACTGCGGGCCGACTGTATTGACTGAAATACATCCGCAATTTATTGCATACCGGGGACTGGAGATTATCACCATTTGAGTACACAATGTGAGTGACATGTCAACAAACACACTCGCTGGTGTCACTGCACTTAGGATTGGTTGACAGGCTGTCTTATCACTTATCGACTGAACATGATTCACAGGTAAAGGTGGTTGCCACGCCCATGACTTGATCATCGCCAAACACATCAACACATACATACATATCGTTAAATAATATCATATCACACATAGGCAATTACTTTTCAAGATTGTCGGTCATGTTTCCAGGAACTTTCAATCGGTGACATACACTTTAAACACATTTATGTTATGCATTCGCGCAGAACATCAAAGCACAGCAAGGGAAAGACATGTCACCTCTGTTGTCAGGTATATAGTTGTACCCCGATGTATCGGTGTTTGGACCTTGGTTAAGGACAGTCTCCGATAATAATAGAAGGCAGTGTGATAAAGCAGATACCCAGCACCCATTGTGTCAAAATAAACACCAAAGTTGGGTACGATCGGCAGATAACTCTGGAACTGTTTGATGATGAGTTACCTTCTCTCAACTGTTCTGTGTAGACTGGAGGTTGCAGTCCCTGCAGTACTGTTCCACATCGCTGCAACCGTCGTAACGTTCTGTGTAGATGCATTGGCGGTTTTTGATGTTATTGTGCCGTTTACAGTCGCTGCAGCTGTCGTCATATTCTGTTCAGACGCATCTGTGGTTCTGATCGCTGTTGTACCTTTTCAAAACGGTATCACAGGTGCTTTTGTCGTCACAGCTGTCGTTCCACCCATTGCTGTACTGTTCATTGCCATTCCAGCTGTCGTGACGTTTTGTGTCGTCACAGCTGTCGTTCCAGCCATTGTACTGTTCATTGCCATTCCAGCTGTCGTGACGTTTTGTGTCGTCACAGCTGTCGTTCCAGCCATTGCTGTACTGTTCATTTCCATTCCAGCTGTCGTAACGTTTTGTGTCGTCACAGCTGTCGTTCCAGCCATTGTACTGTTCATTGCCATTCCAGCTGTCGTGACGTTTTGTGTCGTCGCAGCTGTCGTTCCAGCCATTGCTGTACTGTTCATTGCCATTCCAGCTGTCGTGACGTTTTGTGTCGTCGCAGCTGTCGTTCCAGCCATTGTCGTACTGTTCATTGCCATTCCAGCTGTCGTAACGTTCTGTGTAGTCGCAGCTGTCGTTCCAACCACTGTCGTTACGTTCTCCTTTATTTCAGTTGCAGTAACACTCTGTGAGGTCACAGCTATCGTTCCAGTCACAGTTGTACCGTTCACAATCACCGCAGCTGTGGTCACATGCTGTGTAGACGTGTCAGCGGTTCCAGTCACTGTCGAACTGTTCATCATCGTGGCAGCTGTCGTTGCATTCTGTGTAGACACGTCTGTTGTTCCGGTCACCGCCGTCCTGTTTACAACCTCTGCAGCTGTAGTAACAATAACCGCAGCTGTCGTCGCATTCTGCATAGACGGGTCTGTGATTCCAGTCCTTACAGTGTTCGTTATCATTGCAGCTGTCGTCGCATTCTGCGTTGACACGTCTGTAGTTCCAGTCGCAGTCGTTTTGCTTACATTCATCGCTTCTGTTGTCATAACATCCATTGTCGTGGCGTTTGCCGTCCTGTTCACTGT
>SRHC01002740.1:0-28148 GCA_004794325.1 Pomacea maculata
CGATATCCGCTGTGAGAGACAGTAATTACAGAAAAGTAAAAGTTCCTTGCCTCTGTAGTTAGGACAGAGTGTCGAGAAGTAAGGTAAAACACTGGCATAGATGCCCGATGGTAAAGTAAGGTAGAACACTTGTATAAAGGATAATGTTTTATAAACTTTTTAAAGCAAAAAAAAAAAAAAAGACCAAACACAAAAACAAAAGATATTACTATCATTACACACCTTCTGTGCAATTTACTGCTTTTTTATTTTTATTACTGCTATGGTGGATTGTAGCAGAAGGTAGCATCCTACAATAACATTTTTCTATTGTCCATGAGGTGCTGCTGTTCACTTCCCGACCGTCGCTCTGTCTGCTTCTTACCTCGTCACAATGTGTTCAGTTTTTGGTGATCATCTCCATTTTGTTTTATCTCTGATCATATTTTCCAAAGAACTAGTTCTAAAAAAAACTCTTCATGTTAAAATATAGTTAAGAGAATGTACTTTATAATATAGAGTTTTCTACTAAGTATTACTTTCGAAATTTGTGCGGTAATAATAATGTATTCTACTATAGAATTTTGTGTGTAATAAAATAGTTTCGAAACACTTAAAATGCCTACGTAGGCAATGAGACTACAAATTTCTGTAAACTACACAAAGACAAAGTTGATATTTTATATATCCACTAATGGTTGTATCTTGCTGATTACCGTTTTATGTGTGAACTGTTAAACTCTTGTTTTCTCTAAACACAAATACCACTAGCGTGCATAAAAATTCCTTTCCGTTGATGTTTATTGAGATTCCTCCTGACGATGCTGAGAATGGTAAAGAACTTATTTTATGTTGATCTCCTTGGCTTAGTACAATTTCATGTGACACTGAATAGATTATTTATATTTCAAATCAAGAACAAAAACAAATTATGAGTAAAATATTCCCTCTGTGTTTAAAGCACATAGCTAACAAGAAATGAGCAAAACAGACACACTTTTTCCTAAAAATAAAAACATCCGAAACAAAAAGGACCAATCTGATAAAGGGGAAAACACTCGTGGAGGTCTTATGACGCAAGGTTTATTTCCCTTTGGTAGTAATGTTTTGTATTTATCTCGTTATCTCGCATGTCCAGATGAAAATCGTAGGGTGGTTTAAACACATTCGCTGCTTTTTGTATAAACTCCTACACATACTGGAACAAAAAAGGCAATTAGTAAAACAAACTACAAATAGCAGACGATCAAGCAACAATGGAACAACCACAGATATTCCCTGCTACACCCTAGGTAAAAATATTTCTTGCCACATTATTGGAAACCTAATTGGTACGTGTCTTGGGGGATACGAGGTGGTGTGTACTGAAAAAAAAATACTTGTGTACTTGAAGTTTTTTAAAAACTATTTTTAATACTTCCTTTCGTCTTCTCATAAACTTATTCTTAAATGTCTAATATAAACCTGTAATCGGCAATTCCCCTTTAATTTCAGTGTAAAACAGAAAAAAAGCACTAAATGTTTAATAGAATAGAGGGCTTTACTTTCTTATAAAGCGGAATTTATATATATATATGTGTGTGTTTGCCGCTGAATGCTCAATGATCCTACCAGTGCATCCTAAGTGCAAAAGAACGGTTTGAACAAACTTCAGTGACTACCACGAGACTTGCGAGGTTGTTATCTCCCCTAACGACATCAGATCCCGACAAGTGATTATCACCAAGGAAGTGGGTGCTCGCGATAACCAAGGAAAAAAAAACCTCGTCACCAACGTCCGTAAGCCCATCTGTGATCTTCACTTTGTCCAGTGTCGGGTAACACCGGTTCCTCCCGTTCACCTGCTTGCTGTAAATACTCACTGTCAAACCTTACCCCTCCCTCCATTAAAAATAATCTCGTCGGACGAGTTATAAATTTATAGCACTTACAGACTGTCAAGAAGGAAGTGTATCTGAGTAACGCCGGACATGAAGCAAATCTTGGTGTGTGAGGTTGTAAAGCTCGGTGAGAGCTGCTCACTCCATGTTGTCTCGAGATACAAACATCCTTGACACTCGCACTCACCGCTGTGCAATCTGTATCAGTCTCTTTGTTGTTTCCTCCAATTAGTATCATTGGACTGGTTAGTGATTGCCGAACTTATTTAAAAACATATTTTAAAAGGATGCTGGTGTACATAATCTTTATTTTTTTAAAAGTACAAAGCATCAGAAATTTGTTATCTAAGATAAAAGTGGTTAGATGGTTTGCACATGACACTGATCTACGAGGATCACAAAAAAAAAAACAATATTTCTTGGAAACACTAGAAATAAGTACATAACTAGAAACTTGATAGCCCGAGGTTCGGATGTTCAAGCATGGACAGTTATGGTGAGATATCAAGATTTGAAAATACTGTTTAGTGCTCACGTTTGTCGTGAAATAAAAGGTTTTATTCTTGTGGACCTTTGACACAGGCACGCAGCAAGGCGAACTAGAGCAATCCAAACAAAATTAAATGCTTTTAGCTAGGGGTTGGTGGAGGAAGTAAGTCAGGCAAATAGGTGGGACTGTCAGTCATGACTGCTCATCGTCTTTTCCCTTGTGAGCCTTTTATTTCGACATCTTATCTCTAGCAACATCTTTGTTATATCAAAAGACCTTTCCCGGGTACCCGGTTTCTGTCAAATGGATTTTTCTTCAACTGTGATTAGAGTGTCACTACTATATCTTCATTTAATTCAAACTATTTATGGGTGTAAAAGACCTCACAAAATTTTAAATGAGCTCTCCAAATTGAAGAATATTTTAGGACCGATAAGAACGGCGTGTCTTTGCATAGTTTTTAAACAGAATTTTACGATTAGACAATCTCTCAACGACGGGGTCTGTTCTTTTTAAGATTTTTCTACCTGATGTAGAAGGAAATACAAATATATAACTATAATGTAGGGAATGGCGTGACAAGGGTGTCTATGTATATCTCTATATATGTATATATAAATATAAACACA
This sequence comes from Pomacea maculata, assembly GCA_004794325.1. Classification (NCBI taxonomy): domain Eukaryota; kingdom Metazoa; phylum Mollusca; class Gastropoda; order Architaenioglossa; family Ampullariidae; genus Pomacea; species Pomacea maculata. The sequence continues at coordinate 2,979 of SRHC01002740.1, forward strand.
CACACACACACATTCACATGCATCTTCCATTTACATTCACACATGTTGTAATCATTTCATCTAAGATTCCTCTTAACTTTCCCATTCATTCAGCACACACACACACACGTACGCAAACACTATTCTGCACTTTCAAGCAATTGTTTTAAAATGTTTGTTTCAGTGAAAAGTTTCGTTTTTAGTTTGACTAACACGAGAGTCCGCTACATGGGTCGAGCACTTTCACATCATACGAAAGTTCGTCAAATAAAAATAAAGCCCAGAGGTTCGTGTCTTGTCTCTTTTTACTTTCAGAGACCGTGTGAATTCTCTCTTATTCAAGAATGTCTTCTTATCTACTGTTCTTGACCAAACATTTGTTTAGTTTAACGCTCAAGCCTTTAATATTCGACATTCTTCCGTACATGAGGGTTAGCCCAGGTGTAACATTAGACACAGGAGCTACATTCTCAAGGTGCTCAGGTAAAGGGCAGGTGGCATCAACAAACAAGATTCCCCCCTCCTTCACGCATACTTCATAGAGAGTGAAAGGGTCTTGAATGTTGAATTGTGAAGGTGGGCTGTACACAGCAAACAAAGGTAAACGGGTGTTGAGAGTTGTTTCTAGTCCTTGAGAATAGTCTGACAATTTATTTACTTGAATGCGCTGTCGTAAACCTCTTTGTTTTTTACTTAGATGTCAGGCAACAGCTCTCAACAGAAAGGTTACGAAGTTCCTTTGAAGAGTCGGGTAGTGATAAAATATTTGGCAATACCCGTACTTGACTAGGTTGTCAAAACAGCCCCGGTACCTCTCTGGCGACGAAAATAAAACACCTGTTGTCACCTGCAATCAAAAGCAGCATACAAATCTCAGCACTTATGAACCACCTTAGGTTAAGGCATTCTTGGGCTTTCTAAAGATTTTTTGTATTAATATGTGAACTCAACTTGTGGTGAGGAAAACTCATACAGAGCACACTATCTCGTCCTAAAAAAATGTGGGGCTCGTGCCTTGAATCTCAACGGAAGGAGGACAGGGTAAGGTGGACAAAGGGCAGAGAAGGGAGCACTCTGACATTCCACTGTTGCAGCACTGAGCTATCTGCCCAGATACATGAGAAAAATATTGTGGCAAAGAAACTTTGCATCGAGTTCCCCCTGGTAGCTTAACATGTCAGATTGTAGTCGGTCAAAATCACAGTTTAATTGCTTTAACAGAAACCCACAAAGCATTTTACTTTCAGAACTTTCATCCGTTGTCACATATAAAAACTAGGCCAAAATCAAATAAATTCACACCCTGCTCTTTGAAATGACAAACATCCTTCAAGAATGATTGTAGTAGTCTGTCTGAGGACTCACGACCTTGGTGTTCGCGAGTGTACATGCAGCCAAAACATTTAGCAGTCGTTTGACATGTCCAGAGACAATGACAATTCCTCTGTAAAGGATAAATTATGTGACAAATTAGTATTATAACCTTGCTGACTGTTCATCATGTGTGAAATTCCTTGAGTGCCACGCTTATCATGGTTTTCCCGTTGCCCTGCCACCTACACACCAAACATACATGATAGAGACTACAAGACTGCAATTCGCTCCGTGGAATGTTTTGCAAAGCTTGCCACACTAACTCTACCACTTGCATCCATACACAAAAAAGTAATATAAAAAATAAGAAAATATAAATTATGATAAAGGATGAATAGTATTAATAAAAAGTGTACAGCCATGTGACATAGTGTATATAGTGTATATAAATCATCCAAACTTTACGGCAAAATGTAGTTCAGAGAAATATTCTTATAGTAGAGTTTAGAACATAAATCTTGTCAACGATCTTTAACGACACAACTAGTCAAGGACAACAGCAGACAAATACAAAATAAATAAAATAGAAAGCATTAACAGTCTCGTGTCTGCAGCAGTTTAAAACATTAGTTGGTTTTTTTTTTTTTTACGACGCCCTGCGGCTTTAAAGTCAAAGGTTAACCTACCTGCCCTTCCTTGTCCAGTCGTGCGAATCCCATCTATTTTTAGCTTGAGTAAGCTACCCCACTTCGGTCCTTTCAACATTTTTTTTTTTAATCATAAGAACGATCAAGTAATGTTTTCAATAATAATAATAATAATAGGATTTTTATAGCGCATTTCCCCACATGGAATCGAGCTTGGTGTGTTTCACAAGAGAACAGGGACAGTGAGGAAAGAGGCCGCGTGATGAAATAATAACAATCGAGTACAAATATGTGCAACTTATACAAACATAGACTGGTTAGTAATACAAGAATGCACAGGTAGGAGTGTAGGGGAGAAAGGACAACAGGATGGGCAAGATATAGTAGGTGTGTTAAGCTTGAAGTTCAGATGGGAAGCCAGATACCGACTCTATGCGGAGAGACGAGGAAGTCATTCCACAGACTGAGGCTGGACAGGGAGAAGGAACGATGGCCAAACGTCTCCAGTGAGGTACATGGAATAAAGAGAAATCCGCCATGTGCCGAGCAGACTGGCCTGCGAGGCTGGTATGGCAACACAACACAATAAAGTTTCGAAAATAACTTCAAGATTTCTGAACGACTGGGAGAGAGTGATGGTGGGTTCAGAGAAAAGGAGTGATGAGAAGAACACACTGGAGAACATGTGCAGAGGCTATCAGGGCTACTTCAATTGTTTGTTTGTTGCTTGTTTTTTAATTTGTTCGCCAAAATCTAGCGTTTGACAGAATCAAGGTCTCGTTAAGGCCAAAATCAACCAAAATAGCTAATTAAAATTAAACTTAAAAACATTTACTCTTCGTCTCTTATCATTCAGACCACCTTATTCACAGTGACGGTGCAGAGATTCCTACCTCTCCCTTCCCGCCCACTTCCCCTCCCTCGAGTTCCGCCTGCGACTGGCAGTTACCGAGACTCCAGCAAAACAAGGTGTTGTAAAGGTGTAAATCACAGGTGTGCAGGTCCTGCTTAGTTTTAAACATTCACACAGACCGACTTGACGAGAATGAGATAGCGTGGATCGCGCCTCTATCCAGCTCTTGTTTCTGCTTCCCCACCCTGCAACTAACCCATTGTAATACATTGAGCCGGGAATGTTAACAATAAGAAAAATACACTTTCATGATCAAGAGTCACAGGAGTAATCACAAAATTATATAACTTAAAATCTCCATTCCCAATCTGTAAAATCTTCTTTTAAGAGATTTTGTGTTTGTTAAACAGACACGTGACTCAAATCAACAGAAGTTTATAATTCCAGTGTTTTCACCTGTTTGTCAGTCCCCTATTTGCATTTCACAGCTAGAGGTCTAGGAACTCAATACAGAATTTAATCTCCTTGTTTAGCATGTGCACGACAGTTTTCCTCCTTCGCCCCCAGATGTCCATGAGAATATAGGGCGACCATGCCACCCGGTCTTTATCGGGTGCAAGGTGACAGATGTTTCAAGAAAGGTTCACAGTGCTCAAGATGGCGGGAAATAACATTTTATTTATCACTATTACTGTAACTGAATTGGGGAAAGAAGCTCAGGGGAATCTGTTACCTGAATGAACAAACTTTGTCTTGTTTGGCTTTGTAGGGAATGTTTCTCAAGCAGTGTGTGTGTGAGTTAAAGTCGGGAGTACAGTCCAGCAAGGTTGTGAAATATTAACAGCCTGCCTGGCTTCACCTGCACATTGTAAAGTTTGAGCACCATATTAAATATATAATTTGAAAAGGTGTCTGTAAAGATACCATGAGTCTAAATTCCTGTAATTAGCTTATCACTAATACCAACTGGTTACTAAAAAATTCAGACCGAAAATGTTTGCGTGTTAACATTTCATTACAATGACAACAAATCAAATATTATATACTACAGTCATTTGATAATAGATATTGCTAATTATAATTAGGTTTTTTAGTTGTAAAAGTTAATGTAATACCACTGTAAGTGTATCGTTGCTATGGAGGAAGTCACTACCAGAACACAGAAAGATAGAGAAGATAAAGAAACGCCCAGTAAACTGCCATTTAATTTATTGGCGGAAAAAGGAAATTTTCTCACCCAGGGTGTGTCTTTCTGTTACCTGTTTTTCTGACGACAAAAAATTAAAAAAAAAAAAAACACACACAAAAAGAACAAAATTGCATTCCAGCGGACAGATAAGATGTTCTGAGGTTAACATGAGAGCCTCATAAATATTTATGATGGACTAATATTCTCTGTTCTATCATCAGTGTGGTGGAGGGAACAAAGTTTTTTACTACTAAGACTAAACATCCGATGAAAACATTTACACTGCTTTGCCTCAGTTTGTTTCTTCTTCCTTTTTATTTCGATTTGTATATTTCCTTTTCCTTTTTTTTGTACTTTCATATCTCTGTCCCCACGTGCACGCGCTAGTGTGTGGCTAGACACCCAAAGTCATTCATCACACCCGGAATAAGGTAACATGACGAACTTGCCACGCCCACCCAGACGTGTTTGTTTTGGTATTCGCTATATAATTTCAGCGATATTTGTAGTTCACAATAATGTAAAAGTTGAAGTAAGAGTCTTATACTGAAATGTCCTTTCTTCTTTCCGATCTGCTTTGCTAGGATATAATTTAAAAAAAAAATATTTTAGAGATTGTGAAATAGCGATCAGCCAAATGTTAAGGTGCACAGACTCCTCCCATGGCTCCTGTAAGCCAATCACAGATGGTGCTGGAGGACATTGGTAATAAAAGGAATCGTCTGGCAACGAGTGGAGCAGGTTTCGCTGAGGAAGTTTGGCGTAAAGGACAGACAGACAAACACACCGACAATGGCAGCGAGGATTCTGGTGCTTTCTCTTCTTGCACTTCTCCTTCATGTTGGTATGTATGGTTATTCTACAACAAGAAGTGTGTGTGTGTGTAAGAGAGAGACTAGGAATGATAGTCAAGTAGTTAATGGTTGTGTGAATGGGAACTAGAGAGCTTTATTGTGCTTTTCTAGTATTAGTTGTACAAAGGTTTAAATCTTGACTTCCTCTTCTGTTTAATGTGCCAGACACTCGGAAATTCTTGTTGTTTAATAATTGCAACATATGCGATATTCTTTATCAACTATTTTAGAAATTACTGACATGTAGTTCCCGTAGTCAGGAATCAGTCCTTATTGTTTGTCAATAGAACGGCTTTGAACAATTTATTGTTTACAATTTAGTCGTCTTTTTATGTCGCATGATGTATTCCATTTGAAGTTTTGAAAAACATAAGCTTATCCTCCTTAAACTTGTTCCTACCTTAATCAGGTGCCCTCAGAGTTTATTGTATTATCTGTAGTATATTTGTAGTTTATCGTTAGCTGTAGAATTACAGGCTAAGGAAAAATTACACAGGCTTGATTCTTAAATGTAAATAATGAAACTGTTCATTTTTACCAGGAACACTTTTTGCTGAAGACAACACCACCATCATATCCCCACCGGCAACTACTAACAACTCCACAGGTGCGGAATATTGTGTAGTGGTATAATGTTGTCGACTTACTTGCATGTTCTTGAAGTTGCTTGTTACTGAAAAGACTATCAGTTAGCTAAAGATTTTACAAATGTTAGCCACGTGTTATTTGTGTTGTTTTGTGGTCGAGGCAGTAAGTTCATAATAAGATTATAAAACAGACATTCTCCTTTCGCAGTAATGTGCAAAACACGCCAAACAAAGAAAACACAAAATAAAACATTGCAAAAACTTGGATTTATTTCAAAAAGAAGTTTTCTAAAATACGCTGATATCTCAGATTATTAAAATTACTTTTTAAGAAAACTCACACACGCGCGAGTTATTTCAACATCTAATTCAAGCGACTAAATTGTTGTACAGAAAAAATGTCGCTTATTCACCGTTTTCACAACACTAATTTTTCACTCTAAAATTTTTTATAATTAAGAGTATTTGAGCTGTGAAAAAGAAAAGTCCAAAGACCTTAAGGAAATAGTAAAGTGAGGTGTTGGAGCCCTTGTTTATCTCAATGTAGGCCGTTTTGTGATAGGGTGTCCCTCTTTCTCTTTATCTTTCTTTTTTCTCTCTCTTTCTGCTTTACTGTCCCCTCCACAGAGTCGTGTAGCCAATCTACAGCTGGGTGCACGAGTTGGGTGGGAGAGAGAGGGCGAGAATGGAGGAGTAGGGTGTATACACGGGTATCAAACCTCGTAGTGTGTGCACCCAGGTTAGTCTTATCTAGATACCACTTGGTTTTTCCACTTCCTCCTAATAGTAATCGTGGCTGAATACTCTTGCTAACAGCCCAGGGTGCTTAGGATGTTACTACACGGAAGTGTCTTTATATCATTTGTCTCAGGTCACAACGGAGGTGGACAAGTATTATTCGTCCATCCGCTGCTTTTGTTTTCGACTGCTGCCCTCGCTGTTGCCTGCTTGCTGAGAAAGAACTGAACTTGACCACCGACCTCAAAGAACTGTGTTGACGACCTTTTATCACTTTATGCATTCTTCCTCATCTCTCATTGCTACTTCCTTCTCTTACAATAATTTCAAACTATGAGCTACTGTTGCAGTAACAAAATAAGACAAATTTTAGAACCCTTCTTTGTTTTATTCCAATCATATATCAAACCAACGAAAGTATTATAAATTGACTGTGGAAATGACAGACAAAGGCAAGCAGATGCCCTTTATTTCGTGCACAGCAGTCTGAATGGCAAAAACGAAGCTTGGCCATCAGAAGGACAGTTTATGGGGCCCTGTTTTGTGAGCATGCTGCATTTATAATCAAGGCTTTTAATCATTTGTGTTATTCTCATTTCAAATATTTTTTACCTGTTCACTGATCACTTACTACTAACATCATTATCATAATCCTGATGATTATTATTACTATTATTATTGCTATTTAAGATGCATGCATGCAAACTATGATCCATGCATTAGTCATGGTGAGAGCAATGGGTGTCCATTTAAACAAGTCTGACAGTATCATACAGGATCAACAGTAATACGCAAATTTCTGATGTTCACATGGACTATTTTGTAACCAATTTATTTTGAACTGCTGTTAAATATTTTCAGAGTTTTTAGATACATCAAATTGAACTTTACTTTTGAAACAAGCCTTTGATTATAATTTTTTTAAGTAAAAGTCACTATTTAACCAATAAAAATGAAAGTGGAAAGTGGACTTTCATTTCTGGTTATTTTTTTGTTAAATAACAACTTTTTTCAGGTATCGGATTTCAGCATAGCATATGATTTGTAACTTTAAGAACTATGAACTGTCCGTCCATAAGAGTTTCTTTAACTGTGATAGAAATAAAAAAATCTTGAAAATAATATGTTATGTAAGTGTATTCATGCAGACGTCAATTTGCTCACCTGTGGCTTTATGATTGTAGGAGTAAATGTGTGTGTGTGTGAGAGAGAGAGAAAAAGAGGGAAAGTGTCAGTTTTGAGGTCACATGCAAGATAACATTGGATTGTAAAACATTATCTCAGCGACCTAGGACCTGGAGGATTTCAAATTTCAAACAGAATGCACGAGTGTTTGAAAAAAAAAACCACATTTGCCGACCTGGTTTCGCATCGAGTAAGATAAACCAAATTCAATCTGCTTAGTCTGGGTTAATTAATCAATCATTATTTTCATGCACTCATTGTAACATTTTCTCCAATCTCCTATCATGGGATGTCGGTGTTGCTGTATGTTTGCAGACAGTGTGCAGTGTGTATTTTTGTATTTTTATGGAGTTAATTATTTTCTCATCTGTTTCTATATTTTTGTGTCTGTCCTATCAGTGAGAGTGTGTGTGTGTGTGTGTATCAGCGAATTCCGTATCCTCCAGGAAGTGTGTAATTGTAGTTAAACAGAGTCTGGGGTGTGAGCAGTAGTCCGACCTGCTTTACTTCTACCCTCGTGCGGTGCACGTGATCACCTTGTGACGTGTCCATCTTGCAAAGACTGGAGGTCGTCTGTACAGAACCGGCAAACACATATTAACGAAGAAAAGGAAGAAATAGTGAAGAAAAACATACAAAGATTTGGGTTCTTTGGTTTCTTAGCTCTTTCGTAAATAATCTCTAATTGTCTGTCACATAAACTTCTTCAATATTTGCTTTTGATGTTGCAATAGTAATATATTCTTTAATGAGAGTTATCTTATATTTTTTTCATACAAAATATAAATCATTATTAAATTACTTGGGTAGATTTGTAAATAGCTCAGAGGTAATTCATTTTTACTGTCTCGTTTTAACACATGAATTGCATAAATATATCAACATGTACTAGGATATAGAAATTATTAAGTAAAACAGAGTTTTGTATTTATTTTGTTAGATTTAAACAGTAATTATGAATTCTTTCTTCGAGCACAGTACCTACTAACAATTTACTATAACAATCCATTTTTTTAAAATAACCATGGCTTATTAAACATTTTAGAAGCATCTAAACATATGTATCTAAGTATCTACATGGGTGATTGTAACAATTATTTTATTAAAACCAAATTCTTGTCCTTTAAAATGCACGTGAGTGTAAAACCATTTGTTTGTCTACCAAAGACCAAAGCAAAAGACCTAAAACTTCAGTTTCTAATGTGTAGGTGGAGGTGTTGTTGTTGTCTCCTAATCACTTCTTGTCCTTACAACTGTGATGCTAGCTGCTACATTCGTCTTGCAAAAACATTGAGCTGCTCTCTTTCTCTCTCTCTTACAATGAAGAGGACCTCTTGAAAACCATTGATGGGCTTATGAATGTCTACATATTCATCTTCTCAAGGGTTTTTATTTCTTGTACGTAGAGGATATTCACTGTTTTTTGAAGATTTGCAAGGAAGCAAAGGCAATGACTTTTCAGTAACAAAAACAGATATTATCAGTCTCATTATACTTTGACATTTTTAACTAAATACATCACAAGAGCAAGAGGCTGTAATCATTGTAAAGAAAGCGAAGTTACTGAACATCATGTTCACATACTGTAAGGGTCTAGAAGATTTACAACCTCAATAACATTATAGTCCGTAAATTTTCAGGTGTCATTGACTCATATTTCTATTTTGGGAAACTCTGTCACCACCTGTATTTCACAAGGTTATTTTTGCATGCGCGCACGTGCGTTGGTGTGTGTGCGCGCGTGTGTGTGTGTCTGTGTGTCTGTTCATGCATCCTGTATGTTTAGAACCTTGTCTCTTTGTGTGTGTGTGTGGGTGAGGCTGGGGTGGAGGGTGTGAGGGTGAGAGAGGAGATAAGGAGAGCAGGGTGGCCAGGTAAGAGGCGGAGGGTGCAGCTGCTCACTTCACCACCAGAAGTGTTTTGTGGACTGGAGTTTCCCACGATTAAACCGGGTGTACGACACTAGAAACGCACAGGCAACTCCTAAATACAAGTGAAAGAATGCACCACCACTAAAATAAGTTCGAATAAGACATAAACTCCATACTTTATAGCAATAAACTTTCTGATAATACCACTGAAAACGTTTCAAACCATATAAAGAGGATCTAGAGGTATTTTTATTTGGTGATAAATATGAAAGAAATGTTTTGTATAGTAGTAGACTACATGCAGGAATGTTCATAACTTCTAGTGAGTGATTGAGTCAGTGAGTGTGTGTCTGTGTGAGTCATTGAGTGAGTCAGTGAGGGATGCAAGCCCTCCGCGTGAAGCTCATAGCTTTTTATATTGGACCTAGCACAGCACACCTGTCAATACAGTTTCCACATGGGCCACAAATACATTGCTCACCTAAACGAATGTTGAATAAATAGCAGCTGGCTTGTAAATCAAGATTGTGCAAGGGTTTTAAAAAAGCATTAAGCCCACAGCGAACTTTCTTTCTCTTGTCTCTTTGTTGACCCCTAACACGGTGTTGTTGTGTGATGTTATTATCTTGGTATTACGAGTGTGCGTGTGTTGTAGTCTGTGTACGTGTGTGTCCTTGTGTAATGATAACATTGATATGACTGGGCTGCTTGTGAGATGCAAACCGGCTACACACAAGCCTGAAATTAAAATAAAATTATAAGAATTCAACCCTCGTCTTGTGCTTCGCTTATCCCAAGGCATCTTTCGTACTAGATACAAGTTGTAATTCTATAAACACAAGCATGAGACTAGAGACACAAAGGTGGGTAAGTCCATTTATTGCAGTATTTATTCATCGCTAAAGAGTTTATTTAAGGTCAAAGACAGTTGTAATTACTGCTCGTAAAAGCTGGCAAACGGACAGTCACTCAGGCATCAACTGATATTTCACGAGAAGCTAACTCGTCTCCTTAAAGGTCTACTGACGTGAAAAAGATTGGAACAACTGAATAAATCTTTGCGCAAGAAATGTTTTCCATAAAACTAAGATAAAGAAGTATTTTATTCTCAGGATACACACCTACAATCAACATCAAACACAGAAGAGGTCAAGCTCGTGACGTCACGTTTCTATAAAGGTCAATCAACGGTTGCAGCATTCGTATTGGCCGAGGCCTTGATAAAGTGAATGTACTTTGATGATGATTGTATCCTGTAACACAGGAATTTCGAGAAAGGAACTGAAGTACTCTTTCAGATATTTGGAAGTAACATCTGTCTACGATGTCTTAGCATATTTGTATAATCACTAGAAAAATAGTGCAGCCCACTAGTCCTTTAAGGACTCGGCGATGGAGAGCGTGAACAGTTCGTGAGCACTTCACCATCCCTGATAAGATGAATTAGCCAATGGAAATCTCGTGAGAAGAAGAAAGCTACATGCAATACAGGTATAAAAGGAAACTTGCTTTAAGAGGAATAAACAAGTGTCAGAAAAGTATGTAAGAAAGTAATAACATCAAGAAATCATGGCAGTGGGGCTTCGCATAGTTTACCTGGTAGTGCTTCTCTCGCTTGCTGGTATGTATCTTATTTTTCATTCTAGCACTTGTGACTTGTGATACTTGGTGTCTAAGAAGGTAGTAAGTGATTCTAAAAATACTGAAGGTAGCAGTAGTAGGAGAAAAGATCATCATTGTAGAGGTATTGAGCGAATAATTTAACCAGGAAGACGCGTGGTGTGTGCGTTTGTTCATGAGACAAACTGTCCGTGTGTGTGTATATATATATATAGATATATTAGATATAGGAGAAAGACAAACACAGAGGAAGAGACAGACAGCTAAAGGTTTTAAGACAAAGAGTTGAATCCTACGGCTAATTCCTCTGATTATTTCTCGCTGAGGAGACTTTAAAAAACGAAGTTAGAGGCATTTAAAGGGCAACAAGCTTGAGTTATGTTCGATCATATGTAGTAATTATTTCATGATATTAATTTTTTACTAGACTGTTAGGGATTCGTAGGAGGGGGTGGGTTAGTAGGAGGGTATAGTAGTTGAGGCACATCGACTTTCTCTTATTTCCATTTTCAAATTTCCTTAAAGCTTGAGTTTTAGGTAGTGGATCTCTAATTTAATTTACATTTTCTTTTTTATCTCCTCTTTATGGACTTAGTTTTATGCGTAACGCAGAAACAGCCCTAATCATAATTTCTTTCTAATTACAAAAAGTGATTTATAAATAAATTATATCAACATATCAACGCACAAAAAAATATATTTGAAGCATTGACAGAAATAGATATTATTTTTTAGTTCAACAAACACAAGAGTAATTAAAACGATTAATCTCCTGTTTTGTAAATTTTCACACAAAATTTCACATAAAGAATAATTAGAAAAAATAGCCAATTGTTAAATTCAAAGGTTTATGTTCTCAAGTGAATAATTGAGTTTTCGCTTCTTTTCTATCAGGATCATTGTCCGCTGACAGTACAACAGTAAACACATCAGACACAACAGCAGGAAGTACAGGCAACACAACAACAGGAGCATCACAGACCACACCAGCGCCATCGCAATCCACCACAGGAGGTACATTGTGTTCTGTAGTTGAATGATCAGTCTGTTCATATATTTGGCAATCTTAGTACGATCCATGTCTAGAATCCCTTAAACTGCAGGCTGTATTCATGATTGAAGCTGCAGTGTCTAATGCTGCTATTTCCCCTGATGTAATGTCATATGGTGGACACACATAATAGTAATATCAGTAAAAGGCAACAGACTTACTTTAGTGGGCAGCTCCACCGAATAGCAGCATTCTCATCGTACAGACCAACATTCTGGTACACATCATCATCATCATCATCATGATCATCATGATCATCCATCATCCATCCACCATCCACCCATCATCCACCACCAATCATCATCATCATCAATCCACCATCCCCCTACTATCCTTTACCCACCACCACCACCACCACCACCACCACCACCATCATCATCATCATCATCATCATCTAGTTACTGACAAAAGTGATTAGATAATGTCAACAACTGCTAGCAGTCTACAATATTGTTTGCATTGTGCAGGCGCCGGCGCTGATGGAGCTGCCTCACTTCTTGCCATCACGACCGTTGCCACGGCGTTTGCTTGCGTCTTACGATTCTGAACTTGATGGTCTCTCACTGCGATGAACTCTCTTAGTGACCTTCTGTCTGCTTGATCTTGTGTATTCTTCCTTCCTGATTGACAGAGTGAAGTACTGCAAAGATATAATGCTACTATAGCCGTTAAATGAACTGTCATATTGATTGTCTCTACCTTTCACACTCTGTACAAAGTGTACACTGCAGTACTTCTTCCTTTTCCATCGCCAATGCTCTGAATGCTTCAAATTTTGTAGATTGTGTTAAAAGAAGTATAAGAGATACTTTCACGTTATGAATTCAGTTTACAAAATGAATAACAATCATTATCATGGACTTTTTGTCAGCATGCTGCATTTGTCATGTGTGTGGCTTTTGTGATCTGTTACTTTCAGTTTTCAGAATTATTTTGCACTTGTTTGTGTGAATTATGTTTCTTGTCACTTTTATTTTAGAACGCATTCAAACTATGATCCATGCATTAGACATGGTGAGACAAATATATATTTATTTTCTCCACTTCAAGTATTTGCGACTATTGTCACTGACATGAGTCATTCTTTCCTGTTTTCGCGGTTATTTATAAGAGGATGTGACACAATGAAGCTATAAATAGCTGATGACAATAGTTTTAAGTGGAAAATGAACTCTGGTCAGGTTACCAGATTGCTTTGTCAAAGAAAAAATGAGCTATGAAATTCCTAATCGTGTAATTAATGTCACTTGATTATTTAAATGAGAAGAATTGTTCAATGTCGAACACAAAGAGCTTTTGTGCGCAAGAAATTGTTTACTTTTATATAAATTAAAAACAGTCTCAATTTGTACAAGAAGTCATACATTCTCTTATACATCTTGTATGTTTTGCTTGTGTGTCCATGGATTTCTGATATATGCAGCCGTCTGCGTGTGTACACGTCTGTGTGTGTGTGTGTGTGTGTGTGTGTGTGTGTGTGTGTGTGTGTGTGTGTGTGTGTGTGTGTTTATCGAGATCAAGATGATATTTTTGTCTCGTCCTTGATGTTATCCTTATCACCCAGGAAGTATGATAGTGGGAGAGAAACCTGTACTCAACAGTATAAAATTCTGTAAAATTCCTTTGATACTTCTCATTTTGCTTTACTATTCATTTACAGAGTTGTTACTTTTTTCTCGTAAAGATGTAGTTCTGTAGGTCTCAAAAAAAAAGATGTTTTCGTGTATTTTGTTATCAACCTAAGTAACTGTCATCGTCTCTTCTCTTCCTCTTCCCCCTCTCTTTCTCTATCTTTCTCTTTCTCTCGTGTATGTCGTTCTATACAATGTGAAAAAAATCATGCTCTCGGTGGTTCGAAACGAGAGATAAAATTACTGGTTTGCTGTACCTACAACATGTGTGTAGTCTTGTCTACAAGTTTGTTTCCCAGCTCACCTTGACCTAACACTGTTCGTGACCTAGGTGTGCCCTAAAGGTTGTGAACAGAGTTACCGAGGCATCAAGAGTCCTCTTGGTGATAAGCTATTTCCTCTCTGTCATGAACGACGAGCAGTGGGAGAGGTTTGTTTTTAAAAAAAACACTCCACCCACACTGACAAGAACAGTGAGTCATCCCATGATAGAATGGCCAATAAAAAGCTATTTTTCTTCATGCTACCATATAATAAAACTTATTTTAAAAACGACACAAAGTTTTAAAACAGATTGTGACTTATAAAAAGACAAGCTAAGATATTTATAATTTAGTTAAAGTACCTCAAATACAGTTAGAGATGGGTGTAGAAGCTGTATTTCTCGAGAGACAGAATTTGTGTGTGTGTGTGTGTGTGTGCGGGTGCACGTGGACTTACTGGCTGAGTGAATCAATGATTATTAGTTAGGTGCTTAGATTTTCTGTGACCCAACATCAAAGCGACTTTATTTCATTTTTTAAAGTATTGCAACATCAGATGTAATTATATTCAAAAGTAACAATTCTTTCTCCTTTATTATGCTTTAATGTTTTTTAATGAACGTGTAGATCATAAATTTTCTCAACATGTTTACATAAAGGTGTACTAGACAATGTCCATCACAATAAGGGGCCTGTACCTCTGATGTTTCAACTTTACACTTTAGGAGTTGTCTCCCATACAGTACACGTTTCAAGGTAAAGTGTTCAATTACTGTACGATTGATAATGGCTACACTTTACACGTGATCGGATATTGTTATTCCTTGCTAACCTATGTTTCTCGAGGAGCAATAAGAAACAATTGTTATTTCGCCATGTATCCCAGAGCTATCCCAGTTGACATGACTACTTTTAATGAATTCTGAAATAAAGGATTTAAGCTAAGAATGTATTTTATCCCGCAGTAATTACAATACAAACACTGGTGAATTATTAAATATTTTTTTTAACTGCACCTTGCCTCATCAGAGAATAAACCTGTGTGTGTCTGTGTACTCATGTCTGTCAGTGGATGGGTGAGCTGCGTCATGTCGGTCAGGTGCGAGATAAGACATTAAAAATAAGTGCGTTGGCATGGAGATTGTAGGTGCAGCTGGCAGCCACAACTATTACAAAGACCTGCATTTTAACCTTTCAACAACCGGGCTACCTAAAACTCAAGAATTCGAAATGCTGTTTAAGCTACTAAACGCAGTTCATGGTAAAGATTAGATTGGTTTGAAAAACATTCTGGTTATTTTAATGAGTGGCTAACTCATGTGTGTGTGTGTGTGTTGATGCATGTAACAAAAAAAGAGAGAAGTGGTGCATGTGTCTGATGTGTCTGCGTGTTTCTGTATTAGATCATGTTTATGCACGTGTTTGCGCACGAGTCCTTGTAATAATTTCTTATACTAGTGTGTTGGCGGTGCAGCTTTTTGTGAAATTCAACAAACAATAACTCATTAAAATGTAACAGCTACGAACCGCCTTTTGTCTTCCGGACACATAAACGTGTGTAAACATGCAAGTTTCTCCAGAGACACATGTTTAGTTTAATGCAACAAAAGACAAAGAGATGCTAGTAGGCATTCCTTATCCTGGATGATACCCGTAATCGTCAAAGATGTAGGTAATTTCAATTACACAAATTTTTCCTGAGATACGTTTTACTAACCTCCTCTGTCTGACTTATTTGTTTTGTTTCATACGCCTCTCGAAACAACAATAACTGTTCATTACAAGCTAATAATCCAGTAAATACAAGGACCGCAAATCTTTTAAAACAAATAAATCCTAACTGAACTCAATACATAATAGACCCCTAACCCTAACCCTAACCCTCCAATAGACCAATTTTATTGATGAATTTTTAGTGTATCTGAGGGTAGGCGAGCTAATGTGCAATCTATTTTACAGGGTGGACTGTCTGCCCTCTGCTATGGTGAACTGGTCTCATCATGAGAGTTCTCAGGGGAGGATGGCAACCCAAGCATCTCTTAATGCCATTGGCGATAAGCTAGTTGATGTCATGAAGAAGTGTGTGATGGAGAGTCTCAATGGCCGGTTTATAGAAGAACACGTTGATAAGACAAGTAAGCCAATGACAGTCCTGTGAAGAGGAGACCTCCACGTGCTCTACTGATATAAAAAGGAAGCTGATAAAATACTATTGTCTTGCGAGTAAAAATATGTAACCAAATGAACGATGGCAGTCAGGTTGTTCGTTGTTTCTTTCTTATTTCTTCTGCTACATGTTGGTATGTATTTCTTACTTCTTTGACATGTTGGTATGCTTTTCATTTCCAGAAGATGAAATAGTTTAGGAAGCAATAGCAAAACAGCGGTAGTTAAGGAAACGATCAAAGTCTCTAAATTTTTCCCTCCCTTTTTTTCTTCTCTAAAGCTAATTCCATGGCTTTGTTTTATCTGAAGTATAGTGGCTGCTTCACTGACAGTTTGTTCTCATTGTGTGTATGTGTGTGTGTGTGTGTTTGCGTGCCTAATTTCAATTACCAAGAAAAAGCAAGAGGCTGCGAGGGGTGAACAGTAATAGATTAGATATCTTATTGAATAAATGTAGTTCTTTCCACCCTTTCCGTAGCTTTCTATCTTGCGGAGTGTATAGCCGAGTGGTTAAAACAGCCATCAGGGCAGATTACCATGATACGAAATGTTCTTTTTGGAAAGGATTCAGTTTCTGAATTGTTTCCTAAGCTCTTACAGAGCAAAGCATGCAATGGAGACAGAATGCGCAAGGTATCTGGTCCTGGAAAAAAGTGCGGCCCCTAAAGATATACTCCCCAGTCACCAAACGTTTGGCTTTTTCATCTGCTTCCTATAACTTCTTTAAGACAGAATGCAAACTCTATATGTATAATCTCCCCATCCTAGAAATGCATGTCGAGAAGCAGGACCCCAAACATCAACGGCACAAAAAGCGATCGAGTCTGTGACTTCCATCTGACTTCAGTGAGGTCTGATTAGCAGCAGGAAGGGGTCATCTAAGGACACAGTGCCTAGAGCTGACCTTTGTCTTATCAGTTTTACAATCTTTTAAGTTTTTCAGCATTGATATTCATGTAGCTTTTTCGCCTGGTGCTGTTCAGTTAAAATGATGATGTTAAAATGCAGGATATAAAGGAGCACATACTAGGATAGAGATTTATGCAATAAATTATGTAATGACACTATCATCAACATGCAATGTTTTTTAAACTAAAGTTTTGCCTAAGGTTCATTACAAGATAGGAAAGTTTATAGCTTGTTCACCTTAAAGAATGCACACTTCCATCACTGGCGAAAGGTGTTTAAAACATCATGCAATTGTTTCGATCAGAAATCAAAACCACAGGAGCAAAATATGTCAAATAGGTTTCTAACACATCTGGAAGGAGACAACCTCTGCAAGTGCACACTTAGTTTAAATATGATGTTTCAAAAATGTTCTTTTATTATGAGACCTTAATAAAAAAAATCGCTTTAGTGTGTGGTTATAGAAAATCTAATCAAAATTAGAGCCAAACAGTTTCTTTGCTTACTGGATACAAGACTGAACATCACAAGTATCATCCTAGTTTTAGCAGGGTGACAAAACTCCGGGTAAGGAGCAACGACCTTTGAATGCTAGACTACAATTGATTCCAGGCTTTTAGTAAACATAGATACCAGCACAAAATTTTCATTTTTAATCTACTCGGCAGACATATTGTTGTAATTGTTATTAAAATAACAAACCCCTTTTCACTCAATGGCTGCAAAGCGACTCACTCATCGTGTGCCAATATTTAATAATCTACCATGTATCGCTGGACAGAAGCAAAATAAAGCACATTTAACACATGATGTGTCCAATAAATCTTGAAATGAATGTTTACCTAGGTACTTGTGTTTCGCTGACTGACCGTGACTTGCCTGGCTAGCAGTAGTTCATATAATACTGTAAATTAAAAATGAGCGATGTTGTGCGATGGAGTTTCCACCAGGGGACGTGTGTCGACGCCATCTTGTAGATGAATATTTTCTGCGCGGCCTGTAAGTTAGCTTTCTGGCTGAGCTGTAAAGGCATGTGTATTTCTGACATTAATTAATTAATTGAAAAGTCACATAAATTTTATGTTATAATATGTTAGTCGTTTAAAGGAAGAAATATGTGAACTATCGGTTTCTGTTGTACTTTTCTTTTTAATAGAATTTATCAGAGGCGCAAGAGCAGAGAATGAGGGCAGCTCATTACAGAGCATGTCTCCTACAGGACTAAGCGATGCCAGCTCCTTACAGACCACACCTGCCACAGGAAAGGAGAAAGAGACCAGCTTACAACCGACATCTTCAACAGGAGTAGTCAGTGAAACCGGATTACAACAGACCACACCTGCCCCAAAAGTAGAGAATACACCAACAGTGACTACAGTCGGTAGAGCAGAACCCACGTCTAGCTACTCCACACCAGCAGCTGTCATATCTGAGACAGGAAGTGGGACACGTCTAGCAACAGTAACAAGTACACCAGTGGAGAGCTCATCCATCTCTGACATGATATCAGCCATCAAAACATCGGGCAGCGACGCAAACAACAACATAGACACCGTCCCTTCCGCCGGACCACAAGCCACCAACGACACAGACACCGTCACTTCCGCCGAACCACAAGCCACCAACAACATTTCAGACACCGTCACTTCCGCCGGACCAAAAGCCGATACAAAAGGTAGCGTATGTCTAACAGCTTACCTGCTGTCTATTAATCTAATACAGAAACTTTGATATAAACTATTTTATATCCTTAGTCCTGTTTACTTGATTACGATTTTAGGAGATCTTGTTAAAGTACTTTACTTAACTAATAAATTATTTGAATGACCTTCTCACTCGTACAGTCATCGACTATCATTGACTTAGTTACTGTCCCGACATGCCTGGTGCCTTATTTAACCACGCTCACTAAGTTGCTAAGTAGTATAACAAATTCACTCTATGATACACTGCTCGGCCACATGCCTTAAACTCCTTTTTTCCTGATGTTCAGGTGGAGGTGGAGGTGGAGGTGCTGGAGTTGTCTCCCATCCTCTTCTTACATTTACCACGGTTGTTGTAGTGTTTGCCTCTGTTGGACTTCTGCACTGAAGATTGGATTCAATGACACTGTCATAGTCTCATGTACATTCCACAGTACCTACATGTCTCTCAAACTAAAATTAAAAATCATTTTAAAAATGTCGTATATAAGTCTATTGAGCGATGAAAGTACACTGACATTACCGGTAATTGTTTGTACTGATGAAATGCATAATTTTGTGTTATATTTTTCATTACTTGGGATATTTCTCTACTCAAGAAATAATCTTGGTTCGCTCCTATCTTTAACCCTGAATTAAGAATCTACCTCAGGTTTGAAGAAATAAAACATGAACATTTTATAATACATGTAGCAGGTAAAACTGTTGCAAGGGGAGATTCTTTGGTCCCATTTAGTGAATAAACTGCTTTTGTCATGTTATAATTTTGCAAATTACTGTTCTTTATTTCTTAAAACAAGTATTGTATTTTTCAGGGATTTTTTTCTTATCACAACTATTTCTAGAAAAAAACACCTCTGTATGAATATCTTTGTCACAAAAAGAAGTAAATGTATTCATTAAATTCCAAAGGCAGATCTACACCTAAGTGCACAGAGGTTACGTCCACCCCGGCCGCTTGCGACTAGTAAAGTGCATGAAACTGTTCTTACATTTCTATCTCTTTACAACTGAATACACGGATTATCAAAAGATAACACAACTTCACTTTGACACTGCTGTATTTCGTGAATTCATCTCTATGGTTCACTCTGATAACAGGATAGTACTGGATATCTCTATATCCATAAAGACAACATATCAAAGTGTTGTATGTCTCATAAAAAGAAATTAAGCAGCAGGATAGACTTGGACATTGTTTTATCCCGTTTGCACATGGAAAATTGTACATTTAGTTGAATTTGACTGCGTAATTTATATCTTTTGAGTTCTGTAAGTTGTTTTTATTTCTCAAATTCTTGCTTTGCCTTTAAACGTGCAGCTCCAAGAAGTCGTAAACTTTTAGTGGTCACCAAGAACAAAACCATCATTGAGTTGTTTTTATTTCTCAAATTCTTGCTTTGCCTTTAAACGTGCAGCTCAAAAAGTCGTAAACTTTTAGTGGTCACCAAGAACAAAACCATCATTGAGTTCAGGGTGCATCATTAAGGACCAAAAACTAAAACACAAACAATTACACATGAGCCAATTTAGATGAAGTGCAGCCCTGGTTGTTTACTGCTACTGCAGTGTAAACAAACAGAGGTTATTGAGGGTAGAAGAGGGTGATCCTGAAGATTTATTAACATAAGTCATTGTTCGAAGTTCGCGCTCACCGTCTGTGTGACTCAAGATGGGGTCACAAAGTTCACAGGCTGCTTTTATAATTGTACGGACATCGTGAGGTTTGCATGACCTTTGTTAACATTATCGTTTGATCTCCAACATGAGTTTCTAAAATAAAAACAAATAAAATTGATTTGAACGCCACTTTTACTTCCTTGCTGCACCAGGACACAGGACAGGACGTCTGAGGTCAGCCAGGGATAGACATGGACAACACGTTTCTGTCGGCGTCAGTACAGATCACACCTACTTGGTCATGAATTTTTAAAGCAGCTCGATTATCATCATTCGAGTTCACAAACAACACCCAGTCTGTGCACATTGATTTCTTTGTTTACTGAACTACGGGCTTTTTGTCTAAATACCTCCAGTGGACGTCTACGTGACATTTCTGTCTGTGCATTTCTTGAGTATACACAATACATCATGCTCACTTTGAGAGAGTCAACTCGAAGCGGACAAATAGACAAACAGCTGTGTGGCTAACATAAACACAAAAATAGAAAGGTCATCTCATGCACACTTGATTGTCGTGGGTCAAGACAGGCCAAAGGAGCGAACCTTGCCAATGGCTTCGTCCCTCAAGGTCCGACTGTTTCACTACGAATAATATTGTCGGACCAGAGGAGAAGTTGCTGTCGCTAAAAGGATTAATGAATTATCAATTGCTTCCATGAGCTGTTGAGAACACTTTGCCTCATTAATACAGAACAATATTTTGCAGTAATATAAAGTGCTAGTAAGTTTTACAGCAAATTTGTATAAACTTTTGTCCCTAGTGCTTGCAGTTATAAAATCCGCTTTTAACATACGAAAGTTATTGAATTGCATATATTTTTTATTATAAGATATCGTTAAATGCTGTTATGCCTATGTATTCTCAAAAATGTTAGCTGGTCATCTTCGTCTGATTGCAAATTTTTAAAAAGTGGCAAGGCAAGAAATTGTTCCTGTTTATTAAACTGGAACATCATAGGTTCAAACTCTTATCATAGCAAGTAAATGTTTTGTTTTTTTTTTTTTTTTACTTTCCCTTTTCAATGGTGTTTCGTACATCAGTAGTCAGTTTCAAAGATTTTATTACTCTTTCTATTTTTGTTTTCATTTTTCATGTCTTTTCTCTTAAGTTTTTTTTCATATTGTTTGCTTGTTTTTTTTTATTTTTAGTTCAGATAACAACCTTTAAACTTATCGTCCGTGTATTCCCAATGTGGTACGTTTAGTTGTACCATGTGGTCGATAATGGAGGGTGTGTGTGAGGTTAATGTTTTCTCTGGGTCATCGTCTACCTGCATCGTCCGTTGCCGTGTTTTCCACAAGTAAACAGATTCAACGCTTGTATTGATTGCGTAATGGCAGCCGGGTATCTCCTCGCAAAACCAATCATTTCGGGTAGAAAATAAAAGGGTGCGCGTGACTCGGAGTCGTGGGTGTCCAGCTGTGGCGACATCTACCGAAGCTGTGTGAGCAAAGGTGATTTTGTTGTTGTCATAGAAACCACGCTTAACTTGGATGCTGCTTCATATTAACACTGAATGCCGACAAAGAATGACACCAAAAGGTTTGCGCTGTGTTGTTGGATTTCTGCTGCTTTATCCAGGTAAGCTATTGTGTCCATTGATGTGATTAACACCATTATTGGCATTGTATATTCAAGGAATATGTAGACTAGATTATGCATTTTTATTTTGAAATCCTCAAAATTTTACTCCTCTTTCTTCTTATTCGTGCTCTTTATTGTCATATCTACTAGTGTCTGTATATATCTATTCCTTCCCTCTCTATGTATCTATTTTCCTTTCTCTGTCTCTCTCCTGCCCTCTATAATGTTTTGTGCACTTTCTTATCCAGCCAGGTGTGTCTTACACCTGTAGTAAAAGAGACGCAAAGTTCCATAAAGCCACTGTTACAATATGCTTTCCTTGTCATTCTCTGTCAGAAACATAAGATTGGAACACAATATTTAGCATGTCCGAGTAATAAATTGTTTTAGACACGGGGAACTTGCCAATGGTGAACTCCTTTATTTGGATGTTACGTTCAGACAGAAATATGCTTGTCCCATGGTGAGTCTTGAAAACCCGGTCTTACACTCCGTGTAAAGCTTCTATGACTTGGCTACTGGGCTTCTGTCTCCTTTTAGTGGAATTTTCTATCACTGATTTAAAGTTATTATCCATGCAGCGAAACTCAAGTCTGCTACCAGTACAAATCTGCAATAAAAGGGCAGAAAAAAATCCCCAAAACAACTGAATCGAAATATTTGAGTCCGTTTCATTTATTTTGCTATGACTTCTCAGTGAAGGTATTTCTCTCTTTCCACAAACCATTAGTCACAAATGTCTCCCTTCTAATGCTCTTCTACACAATAGTGCTTTAAGCTAATGTTAACCAAACAATGAAATTGCAAGTTTTTAAAACTCTCAGCACATCACATGATGGATAGCATGAAAATAAAGCTAAATTAAAAATTTAAACACAGGTTATTTTTAAATAGAATCGCATTGTCCTCTGTGCAACGGAATGCTTCGGCAAATAGCAATACATCATGTGGGCGACACTGTGTATGGAATCGATGGAGCTTGAATATTAACCGTCGATGTCGGTGATACGGTCAGTGGGAGCACTTAAGTCTGTGTGAATGTGGGTGAGCGAGAGCGTGTGTGTAGGTGTGTGTGTGTGATAGAAAAGGGTGCGTGCAGTGCGTGTTGTCGTCTCTGTGTGTGTGAGTGAGTGGGGGAATAAGGAGGAGGAAAGATTAAAAAAATAAAACACGAAACAGTGAGGTCTGAACAGAGTCACCAGCAGTTTTAAGAGGGGAGGCCACTCGCATGAAGTAACGAGAAACGTTCCACTGCATTAACTCCCTTTAACGAAGCCTGTACTTGTCCACACAAAGCGTTTGTGGGCGACACACTGCAAGCCAACTGAAGCACAAGGCTGGTGAGGAGTGATTCATGGGTGCAGATGTACAGGACACTGACTATGTTATCAACAGTCGACAGTTAAATATAATGAGTTCAGCTCTTGGCTTTTTCACCGCCAAGCTAGACCCGAGCAAGCAGCTATGCCTCTCCCCAGTGCGCATGTGCGTACTCAGGTGATGCACGCATACAGGTTGTCTGGAAATCAACGTTTGAGAACCTTTCTTATTCGATATTAATAAAGACCACTTACACAATAAAAAATGTACCAGACAATTATCTTTGGATTATTTGGACAAAACAAACAAAACAAAAACAGAAGTTTGTATGATATTTTAATCAATTGCTTCTCCATGTGTCCAACACAAATAGAAAATCAACAAACGTACATCAGGACATTTTATTTGTACAAAAACAAACAATAGATGTGCCACACATTGTGACCGTAGGATAGGCTACAATCCCCACCGTATCCAATTTTATCCTCCTCACTTTTGCAGTTTTAACCATGTCCTCAGAAATATGTTGGAGCATTGTTATCATGTGAAAGCAGCTTCACATGTTGTAAATTTTTATTTTTATCGCCCACTCCGCGGGAACCGTCGTTAAAGTGTTCGATTGTTTCTTCTTCCTCTTGCGGACAAACAGGAAGTTTCGTCCCAGGCAGTCCTATTAATATTTTCATTGAACGGGAATAAATCAATAATGTTGGAAAGATAATGAGCTGATAAATATCAGGGTTACTAGTGTTTCACGAGTGCTATTAAGGTTAAGGTCTGCTTTGGCATTGATCTTGGCGACTGTCCTTCCCTACATGGGTGCAAATAGCAAATCGTGGTTCTCTGCCCAATCATTGTCAAAAATAAATAACACAAACACAAACCCTAATCTCAAAACTGACTTATGTGTCAAGCAAACGATGAAAGAAAAAAACAAGGAATATTAGCTCTTCAGAAAAGGAATAATATTAATAAAGGGTTCCATGAAGAAAATTTTCTTTATAATATCAACCTTTAACATTCATTCTCAAAATCGCACGCCTAACCTGCTACCCCAACAACAACAAACCAGGACAACATACACAACCACCAAACTTTTAACCGAAAAGCTGTCACAATCAGTAAATTTTCCCCAGAGTACGATCTCAACCCAGGACTTTGCTATTCTCAGTGGAATATTTGACCACTGCTCTGACACGGTGGAGTCATGTTACAGTCCTCCTGTACTACTAAAACACGATAAGGGCCATAATGGTTGGTACTCTTCTCCTTATTCCACCCCTACCCTCTAGTTTTGTGCTTTTGTGCGCTTGAGGCTGTTATGGTGCTAGTTCAGGTCCTGATTGGAACTGTGGCTGGAACATTTACCTCTTGACTGAGAAGATGTACAATAAAGAGGACTTCTCGGGAACCTCGCAAAGAAGATAAGGACAGTTCCACCTTCCATATGGTTGGATGTAAGCGCGATTTGTATCTCTCGCTCACTGACCCCTAGATGATGATGATGATGATGATGATGATGATGATGATGATGATGATGATGATGATGATGATGATGATGATGATAGGCGTACAAAATGTACCTCTGCGTTCCTTGGTGTGTAAAGCTGGACTACCGGTCGGTTCCTTCCCCTAGACATCACATTTTATTAGTCATGAGCCTTAATGATCGCCGTGGTGGCAGAAAATCGAAAAGCTCATACAAGCCTTGACTTTTATATGCTAATTCAAATGCTGCGGGGGTTTCTTGGGGCAGCCGTAAGATGAGGACCGGGAGAGGAATAGGATGAGAATTACATTTGCGGTGCAATACGGTCTTTGTTCCGTGGCATGTGAGTTCTCGGAAAATGTTGCCCTACATGACAAGGCCACACAGTACAGAGCAAAGTATAATACTAAAAATACTTATCAAAAAGATTAAATGAAAAGAAGCAGAATCAAGAAAAGATCGCAAAAGCGAATATCGAAGGAAAAAAGTAATAATATAAATAAATATGTAATTAATTATGTCTGAACAATTAA
>SRHC01002741.1:17526-30167 GCA_004794325.1 Pomacea maculata
TAGACTTATCAGTGGTCAGCCCAGCACTTTTCTTAGACTTTAACTGGGCTGTACAGGACGACCTGTGCGGCAATGACCATTTCCCTATAATTTTAAAATTTAAAAATAGTCTGGAACGGGACAATAATCTTAATAGCGGCGAGTGGAATTTGGCTAAAGCGGACTGGCCTGCTTTTCAGACCATCTGCTGCACCCGCCTTCTCTGAAACTCCACTTTTAATTTTGAGGTTGGGGACTTTGGCAATGATCCTATGTAACATCCTGCCAAAGTCTTCACCTCAATTTTGACTGAAATCGCATCAGAGACAATCCCTACACGGAGGCATTGAAATAACCACCCACGGGTGCCTTGGTTCACAAAGGAATGTAGGGTGGCCTAGCGCGCTAGAAAGAAGGCCCAGCGCAAAGCTTTTCGGCAACCTACTATTGAAAACATTATAAATTTTAAAACAAGGAGAGGAAGGCTGTGTTTACTTTGCATGCTTGGGAGTACTGTTAGCTCTGGAAAAGATAAGGGAGGCAAAAGCAGTATTTTTAATTATTTGCAGAGAGATAAGACGAGCAAGGGGAAACCAGTCAGGGACGAGAAGAGGAGCCCTGTACATACAATACAGAACGTTTATATAACTTCTATATACTCTAATGGAAACTCTAGTTAGTAGCGAACGTTTTCAGAATGCGTGTATGGATAACATAAATTATTTGCAGTTCACCTATTCTTTCTTCACTGATCGATACCAACACAACCAGGTACGGAGTGTAGGAAGTCTTTTTGCATCTTTTTTTTTTTCAGCCCAAGCAAGCTCCAGAGGGAGAAGCTATCAAAATACAAGAAAAAACAACTTCCGTCTACTTCAATACCTCTTTAGCATCATGCAGGACCTCACAGGCATATTTGTGCACAAATGTGACGTCACAAGTGTTCCAGTCACAAGACCGGGCACATTGACAAGAAGACTGCCTTTGTGTATGTGTGCCCATGTGCATGTATCAAACAAACAAGTTGTAATAAAAGAAAAAAGGTTGGAAACCAGACTAAAGTAGTACAACGCCCTCATATAATGATGACGTCTGCCACAGATTTTCAGTGGCATGCCACATAACTGTGCCCAACGTCACTGGAATGCAACTGACAAAGATATCAACATGGATCCCACTCGAATCCCCTCCATGCTTCTGGAGTCGCAATGCCATTGTCAGTTAGCAGACAGCGGCCTGATTTGGGATGGTGCCAGGTAAGGACCTCGTAAAGACCTTTCATGCATTTGTAAGGACCTAAGTGATAGTCATCAATGCGTTAGTTTTTCTCATGTACGGTCTGAAAGAGGTATTATTTATGAATCTTTGGTCTTCTCTATTTTCTGAAATACATGTA
Source organism: Pomacea maculata (assembly GCA_004794325.1). Taxonomy (NCBI): domain Eukaryota; kingdom Metazoa; phylum Mollusca; class Gastropoda; order Architaenioglossa; family Ampullariidae; genus Pomacea; species Pomacea maculata. The sequence continues at coordinate 18,902 of SRHC01002741.1, forward strand.
TTACTATTCTAGTAATAAATAATCAAAGAGTTAATTTTGATGCCTATCTGGCGTATTTAGATAACTTTAAAAGTTTGTAACGTGCTGATAACATACACCATTAATGTTAATGTTCCAAGTTTTCTAGAAATCTAAGTAATAATAATTGCAAGACCTTAAAGCCATTCTTTGGTGTAATACAAAAGTCAGTTCATGTCTCTCTCTCTCACACTCAAAAGAGAGAGAGAGAGATAGAGCTATGCACAATACTAGAAGATCAAGGCTCTGGTTCAAGAAAGAGATAAATATCTAAAGACCTTTTGAAAGAAGAGTGCATTTTTTGCGAATACGGAGGGGCAACTAGTGTAGTACAGATGTGTAGACCAAATTTTTTTTAAATTAAGGTGACTGCAAAAATATGCTCTATCCCATAAAACATAAAAGAAAATTTTTACCTCAGCTGCCTGCCCTTAACTGAAGATGAGGATAATAACGATGTCACAGTTTTTAAATTCAGTTTCTTGTAAGTCTCTTTTTTCCATCAGAAAATAGGTGATGAACTGGTTGCGGGGGGTGGGGGGAGGGAGGGGGAATTAGCACACAGTTTGGTATACAGAGGCTGATACAGTGCAGCAAAAAAGCTGGATAATCCAAGGTGATTTTCCAAAAATGAATAAAACATCTATACAGCTGTTCAGCATGCCAAATTCCAACGAAGAAACGTAGCTACACAATTCTGCCATAATAATACAGTAAATTCCAGAAAATTCACAGGCCACAGAAACGCAGTTGTCACCTCCTTGAAATATCCTAGCATTTAGTTTTGTTCTCTCTGCTTTCTACCCCGACTCTTTCTGCTGCTGCTTTTTTCGATGATGTTATCTGAAGCCTCCATCCACCCATTGTTCTTCTGTACAGCTTCTGAAGATAATAAAAAATGGGAAAATTGGGATTTGTAAATTAAAGGCCGAAGTCGAAATGGGCGTGTTTTCAAATGGTTTCGCCCGTGCGAGGGAAGGTAGGAGTACACGGTGGTGTACCAGCGGTCAGTCTTCTTCGTTTCCCTAAGTTTCTGCTAGTTTCCCTTAGATTCTGCTATTTTCCCTTAGTTTCTGCTAGTTTCCTATAGTTTCCGCTAGTTTACCTCCATTTCCCTAAGTTTCTGCTAGTTTCCCTTTGTTTCTGCTAGTTTCTCTTAGTTTCTGCTTGTTTCCTTCAGTTTCCCTTAGATTCCCTTAGTTTCTGCTAGTTTCCCTTAGTTTCTGCTTGTTTCCTTTAGTTTCCCTTAGTTTCTGCTAGTTCCCTTAGTTTGCTAACGTAGTTGTAGTCATCATTAGCCTAAAGATTACCTATATCTTGCAAGCTGTCGTTTGATGTCCTTCTCATCAATGTGTACTGGTCGCAATTCAGCAAGGTGTTCAATATTCCATCTGAATGACCCTCCCTTTTGAAAGCATTTTAGTTTGATGAAAAATGTTTTTAAAGCACACAAAAATACAAAAGGTAATTATTACATTATGTGCTACATCTTCATGTAAGCAACACAACAGATTGATCACCTATCTGTAAATAAAAATCAGATTTCATTAAAGCTTTCATTCAGACATTTGCTCATCGCATTATCTGGCTTCTCTGTGAAATAAAAATATAAGAAATGAAACTGACAGCATGACACAGAAGCACAGCATCTGATTATAATGTCTACTTGTGGACCAACAGTAAATGTACATATCCCCTAGAAGACAGCATTAAGAAAATATATAGACCACTATCATTACACAAATTTCCTTACTCAAGCTTTGCTATATAAACCTAACATTTTGATTGCTAAATATGGCTAAAGATGTAGGTCTGTGAATGTTTATGAAAAAGACATTATGCTCAAATCAAATAATTCAATTAAAATGGCAGCAACCTCATCAAAGACTCCTTCAATAGTCTTGACCTATGTTTTTAACGATCAAATCCTTCTGACCTCAGTACTTGATGGTGTGGATACTGTGTGAAGCAATCCAGGACTGAACATGGGGAAATGTAGGCGATCAGATCCTATTTCAAATGGGTTATGTGAGCAGTGACGACTCCAAGAGCTGCTGTCAGATGACACTGACGAGGGTGGAGACATCTCATGATTTGGTCTATACTTCTGTTGTATAGTCTCTTCTTTCCTAATATTTTACAAAGGAAGTTGGAAAGAATAACAAATTTTTATACATCACCATTCACATATCTGCTTACATGTCCACAAACAATAAATATCATACAGATAATGTTCTTTCTCAATTCATTTATACTGTCGTTGTAACAACAAGACCCTAGTTGGTAAAGATAATACAGCCCAAAGGGTACTTTGTACACAGAGTAAATAATAAACCCTTTTGTGCAAATGCCATCATAGGTTCAAATATTTCTCACCTTATTGGTGTCTTAAAAATCTCATGCCTAGAAGTCTCTCCATACTTCACATGGTTTGTTCCATCATCTTTTTTTAAGAAACCTGTAGTCCTAACATTTGCTACATATGGACTGGCAGCCATCATGTTATTTGTACCATCTTTAGAACTTGGAAACAATGTATCTTTTGTCCTTCTGGTGTAAGGACTGGTAAGAGCTTGTCGAAGGTATGCATCAGAACGCAGACTGCTTCCACAATTCAGAAGACTGTGGGGCACTTGCCTGGGGCTCGGATGGTACGCCCCTTCTTTTATACCAAGTCTGGATAATGTCCTGATACCTTCAGCACTGTGGCTCTGAGCATGTACATTCAAAGGAAGAGGATGGACATCATCTGGTGAAGCAGGCATCTTTCTTCCTGCCAACTGTTGTTGTTTTGCATCACCATGAGGGAAGGGACTAGGATCAAAAACAGAGTCTAAACACACATCTTTCAAAGACATCTTTGACTGATGTTTGTTCATCATGGATGTTTTCAAGGGAGTATTTTGATTCTGAGTAAGTAGTTTGAGTGACCAAGTGTCAGCTCATCATTACCCTCTTCAAGTCGCGGTCTTTTTCCTGCTGTTTTCACGTCTGCATGCTAAATAATGCTGCTGCCCTTCTGCCCATCAAGGATACATTCTGAACTTTGAATCCAAAATTTTCTCTTCTCCCACTATAAGCTTCAAAATAACCTGATCTCAAATATTTATGTTGAAAAGATAGATATATGCTGTCATTTTTAGTCCACTTGGATTCTGCAAAAGAATTATAACAAAATTATTGTTAAAATTTGTTTAATCTAAAATCATCCATAATTTTGTGGTTCAATGTTTTAATTCTGTGACAATGGAGTGATCTAGCTTTCTTTTTTATTTTGGACTGATTCTTGAAACTTTTGAGGTTCACTGGCTTGAATGCAAAACCAGTGAATTCCATTCACACACATTCTACTTTCCCCTCTAGCTCATCACTGTCTCAGTGGAAGAAATACATTCATCTACTGCTCTATTTCTGCTATGCCATCCCTGAAAAATAATGAACAACAAACATGGCTGTTTACATCAATTTTTACATAACTCCTAAACTGAGGCATAATAATAATAAACACAAAATTTGTAAAGCGAATACTCACACTCCTAAGAAAGCATGCACACCCCCAAACAGGAAACTATCAACCATAAAGTAACAAGCAGAACTGCATGAGTTAAAATGGTTCAATCTATTACTAATAAACACTGTAATCAGAAATTAATTTAAAATCCAAGCATCAAAACTATAAACACCACGCTCAGTGGGTAATTGCTCATGCATCTAATACTTGTTTCTTAACGCATTCCCTTCTGGACTTTAGATTCTGATTACGATGATACATCAGCAAGTAAAGAAACATTGTTATCAAAATGAAATGTCTGATTAAAACAGGAATGAGGAGATTTAAACTCTACTTACACTAACACTTTGACTGACACGCACATTCAAACGATTCATTGTCTTCACAATGACAAATGTATTTTCAAAAGTTTCCGTCTAGCAATGAACAGCAAGAAAGGCATGATCGACGACTCGAAAAACAATCGATAAACATTTGATTCCTTAAATATTTTAAGTCTCAGCACACTGATTCAGTTAAATCCCTACTTTTCTTCCTCATGTTCTGTATATGATATGTGCCCCAACTTGCTTTGAGAGGAGTAACGTCCATTCGTTCAAACCGCCGATTGCAACTCAATATTACGTCACTTCCGTTCGCCTGTGATGTACAGCGACAAGATTCGAGATTACTTTCAAAGATTGTTTTTAATAAATAAATAATTTTATATATATATGTAGAATATAATTAATATATTAGAACCTTACTTTTATGAAGAGGACAATAATCAAACAATTTAGCATTGAGGAATATTTCTTGAGCTCGTCAGTCATAAACAAAAACGGCAGAAGCTGGAGGGAAGCCCAAAGTATCGAATGCCAGAGAAACATTAGACAGTACGCTCCTTCCTACTTTTCATAATTAAATATATCTTTTACTTTGCATGTAACTCTCAAAATGTGTATTGTTTTCGGCACAGAAGTAATGGTTCTGTGTTTACATTTTTTTGCCTGACGTTTGGTTACCGTCTGCCTACGATCCATTTAGTTCGTAGTGTCGCGCAGTACCAAACCAACAACAACCTGTACACAAAGTTTCCATTCATATTACTCTAAACATTAATCAGCGAAAATGTTGCTTTTTGATCTTTGCAGTCCTTGCCAAAATATCCAAATTGTTGAACACCGGCTTGGACACAGATACCCTAGCCCTGTGTGTCAGATTGTGTGAGAATGGCATCAATCCTGAGGCTTTGGCGCTGGTTATTCAAGAGTTGAGGCGAGAATCTGCTGCAATTAAAGTATGTACCTAGTCTATTTCATATTTAACAGCGGCGGCACTACAGTGATGCAAAGTCTTTCATAATAATGCATGAGATCAAGTTAATCTTAAATAAATAATTTTGTTTAGATTAAATTTATTAAAATGTTTATGATTCTCTCTCTGTGTGTGGTTTTCCATTTCAGCTTTACTTGCCTCTCCAATTTTTTCTTTACAGGCATCTGAGTCATCCAATTTATCATGAAAAAAGGAGAATGCTAAAATACCAGAGAAATATAGTGTCAGTTTTGTTATTAACCCATTTTTTTTTTTATAAGTTAACTTAATCATATCCTAAGGACCTTTCTTGTAACAGGCTTTTGAATTTATATTCTCAGCATGCAAGATCTGGTAACTCTTTATCAATTTGGCACATCAGTATTCCTGTTGTGACATAAATGATTAAGCTACCTGCTTAGCTAAGACACCCTCTGCAGCAATGTGTATAGAATGTACCTGCTTCTATTAAAAAAAAAACAAAAAACAAACAAAGCATCATTTTGGAGTGGAAGGCAGTATTCGGTAGCACTACTGTGTGTGTGTGTTTATATTTTTTGAAAGAAAGATTGTCACTAGGAACTGGTCCAAGATGACCGTGAGCTGATTGTATGGTTTAAGCTTAACTAGGTGTTTTGCAAGCACAGATAATCAAAGCCATGTATATTTTCTCTACACCCTTTCTTGCCTTTGACAGGTGGAATATTTTTGACAGATGTGTTTACTGTTTTCTAATGCATTTGCAGATCAAAAGCCTCTCTTGTGTATGTGGTACGGATGCAAAGGATTGCCTGAAAAGAATCATGCGGCGAATCTTGACCGACGTGGTTTTATAACTGTTAAGGCCAAAGAGGAGAAAAGTCTGCTTTCAAGGGGCTTTCAAAGGTGCAGACCATGATATGTGTGTGTGATATGTAAGTGATGATGTATAAATATTAGTATATATTATTATTATTATTAAGTTACACAGGGGTTCTGCTAAGGCTAAATTCCTTGGGGTCCCAGTGACCCCTTCTTTAGTTTTATAAGGGGTCCCAGGCTAACTCTAATGGGTCCCTTTACAAAGTGAAAAGAAAATCAACAAATCAACATACTTTGTTCAAGTGCCTTTCAGGCACACAAAGCACTGTAATGTCTAGTCATTAATGGCAAAATTTCTGTGCCATGAAGTCTGTGCAAGCATCTGTGATGAGCTTATGGTCACTGTACTTGGGGTGCTCACTTTCTTTCCGTTTCTGAGACGATGATTTTAACCACGATGTCACCGACATCTTGGAAATAGGTTAGTGGAACTCTTCCCGATAAGGGAAAAAAGCTCAATGCAAGGGAAGTTACTCTCACCTTGTAGCAAACAACAATAGATTGGGCTACGATGTCAGACACTAAACTTACCCAGTTTTGTATCTGTTCTTCGCCCAAATTTGAGAGGGTCCTCCGAACTTTTAATGTGTACTGTATGCAATTTTTTGCGTAAGCAGAAGCCCTGGTTACAGATATATGATTTGTTTTAAAAAGGAGAGGTGCTGAGATAAGTGCTTATTTTTGTATAATATAAATTGACACTTTTCATCGCTAGCTTCACAGTTCAAAATTTTTTAAAACTCTTGTCAAAATCAATTATGCTTCCATGTGTAAAACTTAGTTAAAGACGCCCCGAAAACAGAAAGACATGGGGAAGAAGCAGAAGCACCATAGAACTGAAACAAGATGTGTGGTGTGAGACTTCTTTTAGTCTGTTTTTAATCCGTAAGCCTATTAACCTTCTTTAATTTACAAATCCCAATTTTTCCATTTTTTATTATCTTCAGAAGCTGTACAGAAGAACAATGGGTGGATGGAGGCTTCAGAAAACATCATCGAAAAAAGCAGCAGCAGAAAGAGTCGGGGTAGAAAGCAGAGAGAACATAACTAAATGCTAGGATATTTCAAGGAGGTGACAACTGCGTTTCTGTGGCCTGTGAATTTTCTGGAATTTACTGTATTATTATGGCAGAATTGTGTAGCTACGTTTCCTTGTTGGAATTTGGCATACTGAACAGCTGTATAGATGTTTTATTCATTTTTGGAAAATCACCTTGGATTATCCAGCTTTTTTGCTGCACTGTATCAGCCTCTGTATACCAAACTGTGTGCTTATTCCCCCTCCCTCCCCCCACCCCCCGCAACCAGTTCATCACCTATTTTCTGATGGAAAAAAGAGACTTACAAGAAACTGAAATTAAAAACTATGACATCGTTATTATCCTCATCTTCAGTTAAGGGCAGGCAGCTGAGGTAAAAATTTTCTTTTATGTTTTATGGGATAGAGCATATTTTTGCAGTCACCTTAATTTTAAAAAAATTTGGTCTACACATCTGTACTACACTAGTTGCCCCTCCGTATTCGCAAAAAATGCACTCTTCTTTCAAAAGGTCTTTAGATATTTATCTCTTTCTTGAACCAGAGCCTTGATCTTCTAGTATTGTGCATAGCTCTATTTCTCTCTCTCTTTTGAGTGTGAGAGAGAGACATGAACTGACTTTTGTATTACACCAAAGAATGGCTTTAAGGTCTTGCAATTATTATTACTTAGATTTCTAGAAAACTTGGAACATTAACATTAATGGTGTATGTTATCAGCACGTTACAGACTTTTAAAGTTATCTAAATACGCCAGATAGGCATCAAAATTAACTCTTTGATTATTTATTACTAGAATAGTAATACATGTATTTCAGAAAATAGAGAAGACCACAGATTCATAAATAATACCTCTTTCAGACCGTACATGAGAAAAATTAACGCATTGATGACTATCACTTAGGTCCTTACAAATGCATGAAAGGTCTTTACGAGGTCCTTACCTGGCAATATCCCAAATCAGGCCGCTGTCTGCTAACTGACAATGGCATTGCGACTCCAGAAGCATGGAGGGGATTCGAGTGGGATCCATGTTGATATCTTTGTCAGTTGCATTCCAGTGACGTTGGGCACAGTTATGTGGCATGCCACTGAAAATCTGTGGCAGACGTCATCATTATATGAGGGCGTTGTACTACTTTAGTCTGGTTTCCAACCTTTTTTCTTTTATTACAACTTGTTCGTTTGATACATGCACACGGGCACACACACACAAAGGCAGTCTTCTTGTCAATGTGCCCGGTCTTGTGACTGGAACACTTGTGACGTCACATTTGTGCACAGATATGCCTGTGAGGTCCTGCATGATGCTAAAGAGGTATTGAAGTAGACGGAAGTTGTTTTTTCTTGTATTTTGATAGCTTCTCCCTCTGGAGCTTGCTTGGGCTGAAAAAAAAAAGATGCAAAAAGACTTCCTACACTCCGTACCTGGTTGTGTTGGTATCGATCAGTGAAGAAAGAAGACGAAATACGTCAACAGCAAATAATTTACGTCATCCATACACGCATTCTGAAAACGTTCGCTACTAACTAGAGTTTCCATTAGAGTATATAGAAGTTATATAAACGTTCTGTATTGGATGTACAGGGCTCCTCTTCTCATCCCTGACTGTTTCCCCTTGCTCGTCTTATCTCTCTGCAAATAATTAAAAATACTGCTTTTGCCTCCCTTATCTTTTCCAGAGCTAACAGTACTCCCAAGCATGCAAAGTAAACACAGCCTTCCTCTCCTTGTTTTAAAATTTATAATGTTTTCAATAGTAGGTTGCCGAAAAGCTTTGCGCTGGGCCTTCTTTCTAGCGCGCTAGGCCACCCTACATTCCTTTGTGAACCAAGGCACCGGTGGGTGGTTATTTCAATGCCTCCGTGTAGGGATTGTCTCTGATGCGATTTCAGTCAAAATTGAGGTGAAGACTTTGGCAGGATGTAACATAGGATCATTGCCAAAGTCCCCAACCTCAAAATTAAAAGTGGAGTTTCGGAGAAGGCGGGTGGAGCAGATGGTCTGAAAAGCAGGCCAGTCCGCTTTAGCCAAATTCCACTCGCCGCTATTAAGATTATTGTCCCGCTCCAGACTATTTTTAAATTTTAAAATTATAGGGAAATGGTCATTGCCGCACAGGTCGTCCTGTACAGCCCAGTTAAAGTCTAAGAAAAGTGCTGGGCTGACCACTGATAAGTCTATTGCTGACTCTGTGCTATTATAAGGACGGCTAAAGGTGTTAGAACCGTCGTTTAAAATACAAAGATTGCTTTCCATAAAAAAAGATTCCAACAACTTTCCTCTGGTGTCAGTCGAGGCCCCGCCCCACAAGGGGTGGTGCCCATTAAAGTCCCCTAAAAGAAGGACAGGAGCAGGAAGTTGGGTCAAAAGACCCTCAAGGTCCTGTCGGGATATCCGAGCTGAAGGAGGGAGATGAAGACAGCAGATAGTAATAGTCTTGCCCAGGGAAACTCGGGCAGCAATAGCACTCTCTTTCGTCATTCACGCTCTTTCATCCGTGGTATTCTACATTGAATATGGACATGGTTGGAATCAATAAATAAATAGTATATTTACTTTAGTGTATATATAAGTTATATAAATGTTCTGTATTGTCCTTACAGTTTTCTTTATCTTGTTCCTGCCAGGTCTTTGGTCTGGGTCTGCAAATAATTTTAAAAAGTCTTAATTAATGTGTCTAGGCATGCATATGTGTGTGGGGGTACATTAAATTAACTGAACCTGATCCTAAAGAAAGATTGTTGCACTCGGCTTGTACTTTAAACTGACCAGAAGCCAAGCTTTTTTTTAAAAAAAGAGAAAGACATTATACATGTGCATATTTCAACCTACTAGTATAAGAATACCCATATAACACAGCAATGATTTATGGAAGACAAGGAAAGTAGAAAATAAGACTAACAAAATAAAACTGTCAAAAAGCAAGCAAAAGCAACATAAAATGCTTTTCCTGAGCTAACACTACTCCCAAGCATGCTAAGTAAACACAGCCGTCAGGTTTTACAGGGTAAATAAAATCAGAAAAAACAGGAGGGACTTACATCATCGTGCCTTTTTTCCTTTTCCTTTCTCTCTTTATTTTCCATCACTATTTTGAAAAAGGCAAGCAAAAGCAACATAAAATGCTTTTCCTGAGCTAACACTACTCCCAAGCATGCAAAGTAAACACAGCCGTCAGGTTTTATAGGGTAAATAAAATCAGAAGAAACATGAGGAACTTACCTTTTCTCTACTTTCCATCTCCCCTCCGCTAGTTTTTTTCCTTCCCTTCCATCACTATTTTGAAAAAAAAACGAGAAAAAAGTCATTTCAAAATGATAAAACATTAGATCTGAAACATTTAAGGATTCTTTTTTCCCCTCCAAGGTCATTTTGAAATCTTTAATGTCATTCACAGGGTGTCATTTGTGAAACTCCTTGACTAGTTGGTGCATCCTGCCAGTCTGGTACAAGGTCTGGACATTCCAGCACCCCACCCTCAACTTTTGCCTCGGCTTCAGTAAATCCGCTGTCGGGGCGCCAGCTCCCTCTCAGGTTTGGCTGTCGTCCATCATAAGTCCAGTCGCCTGGTGTGCTTCATTACCTTCACCATCTCTGACTAATTCTCTGGTTTCAGTTTCTGTAACATGTTTTTTTTTACATGGTGGGGTTGTTAGCCCTACCACAACCTATTTGACCTCTAGGTGAGGTGTCCACCTTAGTCGCCTCTTACGACATGCCTGGCTGGATGGCAGGGACCCTATTCTTGCAATGCTCGCTAGGCAAGCATACCCCGGGGTCCCACAGGGGCTACTAGTATAAGAATACCCATATAACACACCAGTGATTTATGGAAGACAAGTTCAGTAGAAAATAAGACTAACAAAATAAAACTGTCACAAAGCAAGCAAAAGCAACATAAAATGCTTTTCCTGAGCTAACACTACTCCCAAGCATGCAAAGTAAACACAGTCATCAGGATAGGGTAAATAAAATCAGAAGAAACATAAGGAACTTCTTGTCTTCTTCTTTTCCCTTCCATCACTATTTTGAAAATAAAAGAGAAAAAAAGTCACTTCAAAATTATAAAACATTAGGTCTAAAACATTAAAGAATTTTTAAGGCGGCCAAAGGACCACATATGCATTAAATCCCTGTATCTACACCCCCCCCCCCCCACACACACACACACAAATGCAATCCATTCATTTTAAAAATAAATGACAATGAAATGAGAACAACTTGAACAAAAATAACATTGAAACTGAAACGAATGGTTACATAAACATTAAACTAGAGGCTGAAAAAAAAAAGTCACAGGTTCAATACATTGTGACTTTTGCTGTCATTCATTTACCTAAATAATCCATATATGAAGTAACAATTTGCTTGACTAAACAGTCATCCACCTACCTAAATAACACCGCTTCTTCGGTAATCGATCGAAGGTATCTAATCTGCATTGAATTTGGACATGGTTGGAATTAATAAATAAATAGTATATTTACTTTAGAGTATATATAAGTTATATAAACGTTCTGTATTGTGTATGTACAGG
>SRHC01002742.1:0-28136 GCA_004794325.1 Pomacea maculata
CCAACAGGTGAGCAGCAAGGTTGTGACCGTGTGTAGACAAGACTTGATGTCCCCGTGGAGAGGAACTCATCCAAGGTGGCCTGTCCTGTGTTTACAATATCACGTGTTCCGCACGTGGCACGTGTCCCAACACGTCGCTGTCTCCAAGTGCCGGTATGATGACAACACTTTGCTGTATGTGATGGGAGTGGCGGTACATTACAGTTTGTTGTAATAAAACGCACGTGATACTGACAAATCGTTACATCAAGGATCGCAAAATCGAGGGATTACTGCAATTGTATATGAGCAGTGAGGTAGCTAAGAATATGAGTGCTCCATATTTGTCTGTTGAGATAAGGCATTTATCTATGTTTCCGTGTTTGCGTGCATGGGTGTGTGTTTGTGGTAGGAGGGGGGTAAAATTGTGGGTGGGGAGTACACACAGTAGACAGAGCTGAGAAAGTTCGGCGAATGTGAGGCAAAGACAAGTTCACTAAGGCAGGTTTCATGTCAACATTTTCTCATCAGTCTTAAATCAGACGACTGACCGACTCAACGAGCACATTGTTATTTTTGGTTTTGTTGTTGCATCACCAGGCAAACAACTGTTTCAAACGTTCACGTGCATTAAGTGAAGACTCTTCCTGTTTCTCTACTTCTCTGCCTTCTTCTCAACTGCTGTCGCTATCTACTTGGTAATCGACCCACTGACAACTACATTCCTCCAATGTCTAGAAAAAAGCATCGATACAAAGTAGCCCCCCCAAGATAAGTTGCATATTCTAAAAACAACAACAACAATAATTTCATTCAATTAAAACTACATTTCTGTAGCGCTTGACGACAACATTGGGTTCATGCTCTGAGCGCCATTAAGTGAATCAACGAAATGAAAAGTGGAATCTGTACAACAAATGAAAAAAATACACCACTAAAGCTGCAAAGCATATGAAATAATACACAAACTAAAACGCTTTTCCGTAAACTTAAAAGGGTTTCGTGCTTTTTTAAAGGGAATGTTTGAAAAACTGTTGTATGTGTTGGTGTGGTATCACGTAATGGAGGAGGAACATAAATGTGACAATGGCAAACATGTCAGCCCCAACGATATCACGGTTATCTCTCTCCCCCTCCACCCTCAACACCGTCGTGCAGGTGGGTGTGCCTTTTACTAACCAGGGTGACTGACAGATGACTAGACATCGTATGAAGTGTTGGTTGGCAGGCAGACAATACTACTACTACTGATAGGCAGATAGACCTTGTGATAGTGCCCCTGACATCAACTTCTGATGTGTTCGTCGTATGATGTGGTGGATGAAAGCGGCACAAACCTCAGTCATGGCGTAGTATGTATAATTCTGTTTTGTTTAGATTTTCTCATTTGCTATGAATGTAGGATGCACGTATTAGCTATTGTGTCTGTTATGGCGCAGACAGACGGTTTTCTAATAATTCATTATTAAAAGCCGTAGCCATACTTAGTCTTTAGTTTGGAGGTTCTTCATAAAGATATGTTTAGATGTTCAGTGAGTCCTTGAGCATCCATGTAGCCTAGGTCTGAGACTTTCAGTTACAACGATGCTTTCTTACGTACGATGGTCGTGATGATATCGACAGTTTGATTGTTGGAAATGACTTTGTTGTCTTTTTACCAGCGCAAATCAGTCCCATGTGCTTTATTGAAGACCTTGTTTCATGAATCTTGTGTTAATAGAAATAAAATTCTTGTGACCGACTGCTTGTGCTTTATTGCGACTATTTAATGAAATGCCGTTCAAAATATAAATAGTGCATTTTAAAAATCGTCTTTGTTTAACACAGTACGTGTGTCTTGTTCGATTGCCCTTACCTGAATAGCTAGTTTCCCTATAAATAATTAGATAAGCACAGCAATGCCAGAACAAGCATGACCAAGCAACAGTAAAATCATCAAAAGAATTATGATCTTATTTTAAAAGTTTTTTTCAAGACACATTTAAATAAATTCAGTTAAATTGCAGGTGTTTGAAGTCATAATTGGTGGATTAAAGTAGACTGGCTTATCTCCCTGTTCCATTCCAGATCAGTTTCGACCCGATTTTTGTGGACTTTATAGACTCTTAATAGGCAACTTTTATTTTATTGAAATATGATATAAAAATATCAAATTAATATATAGAACCAATCCTCTACCAAGCTACCTGCCTTAGTACAAACGTACTGGTGGAAACTATCCACCGGGAGATCAAGTACGCAGGCAACAACAATATGAGCAATAAATACTTGTCAGTTATGTAGGTTATCTCTCTAGCCTGAGTTGAAGATGACTGCCATATAAGACTTCTTTTATTGTGATTAGGAACTTGCGCACTCGCCCTTGGAGAAGACCAGTGTGGTTTAAGTCTCCGGATTTCAAACTATGATTTACGAGTACCACTACTTGTAAGTGAAGGTATGACAGGGGGCCTGCCAACACCATGAGTAAGTCTTAGACTAGTTTAATATCTTCGTAGAGAGTAGGGTTGGGAGAAAGTACTCGGTCTATTCGAATTTTCGAAAGTGGTACTCGTCTGCAAAACTCTGAATAATGGGACAAGTAATAAAAATGATAACAACAGTTACACGTCGCTGATATGAACGATGAGCATGTAAGGGAATGCTGCCGAATACTAACATTCAATTTAACACCTGGAAATTGTGTAATCTGCACAAAAGTCGGAAGTGTGCAAAAGCGTTTTGGTGCTCAGAGAGATAAAAGCGACAGTTGTACATTTTTCTGAAAAAAGACAGATTCCTCCACACTTTTAAGAGTCTTAAAAATGTGGGAATGATGTTGTATCTTGTCAACCCTGCTAAAAAATGTTTTGCTGGCCGTTAAGAATGGACGTTCCTCCCGTCATGTAGGTCACTACAAATAGCTAATATCTACACTTAATCTTAAAGCCCCTTAAATAAAAATGGGAGGAGAAAGTTTGGTCAGAAAAAAACGAGCAGAATGTTTAGGCATCCTGTAAGGACGAACAGTGACTAGCAGTTAACGTCAATTAACGGGAGTGTCCTATTTAAAAGTTATAAGTTAAATGCACGAACTTCGGACAAATAGTTCTCTTTGTGTCCGACAAAGGAAGTTCTTAGCATAGTATTCCTAAGTGAGTGACAGGACATAGTATCTTTACTTCGCATGCATAATTGGCGACCAAGACAAGGCTTGTGGGCACTATATATGCTGTAATACATGTAAAACACAGCTTTGACAATGGTTGAATGTCAAAATACCATCAATGCAGTCCATGGTGTGGAGAGAGCCAAACAACCACACAGACTTCTGCTGAGTTCCTCCTCTGTCCGGCATGATAACGTGTGGTCCTTAGACTTGAGAGCTCTTCAAAGATGACCAGTTCACCTAATCGCTGCATCGTGATGTGAAACAAGCATGAAATGCTTTTCGCTTAGTGTTTACAAACATTCTCGGGAATGTTACGGCAGAAAACTACAAAGAACTTAGTGTTGATGGAGTATCATAAACTTGACTACAATATGTCTCTAAAGATCCACTTTATTCCCATCTGGATTTCTTTCCTGACAAGCGCGGTATGGTCAGTGAGGAACATGGCCAACGTTTTTATTAAGATATCACAACGATGGTAAAAAAGTTAGCAGGGAAAATTGTTGGCTACCATGCTGCCTGACTGCTGGACACTAACCAGAGATGCTCCCAAACATGTGTACAAGAGACATGCCAAGTAATCGCAGACTTAGTCTATGACCTGATTGTTTAGGGTATTAACCAGAAGTCAATTACTATTAGCATGCATTTCGTCATGTACACAATACGTATTGCTGATAATAAAAGAAACTAAAGCCAGTTGTGTATTTTGATTGTCCTATTCGCGTTAAGCACAGAAAAATGATCAGACATGATTTATTTTATTTATGTAACATGACTTTTGTAAAAACAATTGTTGACCAGTGTTATTGTCAACTATCATCCAGCAGCCGATGTATCCGTCGCCACAGACCTATGTATTTGACATTGGATGATAACATTATCATTCATCTTCCATCTAGGCTGCCGCTCTCTACTACAGGTACCCCGTGTGTAAAACATTGTGCCAGGAGAAACTCAGAGATAAGTGACGAAAGTGCGGTAGTGTTCTTATTCCGAGTGGTTCATCGCAGAACACTGTCATAGAATACCATCGTCATCATCACCTGCGTTTAGTTCTCGTTTCTTCTATGGATGTGTTATCTGTTGGTCGTATTTTTTTCCTTTTACTGAAAAAGGCAAAGGGGTGTAGTGTGGGCGTGGTCACATAAACATGTTCACTCACGCCACTCAAGAGCCACTTGAGCACTCTTGACTAAATATTTACACCTTCCTGGTTAAGGATTTTTTACAGAAATGTAGAGCCCATTGACACAGACCCCAGACATCTAAAATCCACTTGGACATAGCACGATCGGCCATTTTGTTGGCATGGGTCATACCGACATCCTTTCTAGGAGAACTCGTAGCGAAAGAAATATATTAATATAACGAAATTATTATGATGGACCGCAACCTATCAGGGACTTCAGCCTCTAGAATCCAACCATCCTTCGAAATGGTCACCTACACGACTGACGCATGGGGCTGCAAAAAGGAGTCATAGGGGATAGAAGTGATGTGAAAATGAAAATAAGATAAAAACACACAGCAGGAAAAATAAAACTTCAGGATGGGAGGTGGAGACTTGGTTGCGAAAGAAAGAGACAGGAGCCTGTGAAGTAACCTAGCCTGAGAGAAGATGGGTTCTTACCCTCTACACAAGAAAGCGAGCCGTCTGTGGGGGACACTGTGGAGGAAAGGGTAGCATGTCACGTTTGTCACGACGAGCCTCCACTATTTACTGTTGTCACACTACTGGGTACCTTCACCTTTTGTTTCACTTTTGATCATAAAGCAAAAATCGTTCAACAATATATCACAGTTAGAAACTTTGTACTTTATTTTAATCGTAATTAACACTATAAATGAACTTGGGTATTTTGCAGCTTGTCCTAAACTTCCTACAAATCTTCGACAGAAAATAAGGAAACACCTAGCCACAAAAATCTTTAATCCATATGACTACAGAAGTAATTCATAAAATAATCCTAGCATACAGAGGAACGAAACATGAGCAGCTGCACAAATTCTGGTGCACTCAGTGATGTATCTCTAGATTTCATGAATAGGTTATTCTTCCTCTTATTCCTATTCGACCCCAGTGGAGCATAAGGCCGCAAGAATTGGTTATACTCCCTTATAAGATTTTGAAATAATTTCTTTAATGAACGAATTATATGTTGATTATATGTTGATGTTCATCCCACCTCCCTGAAACTGAAGGCTATGAAAGATGTTTCCTATGATTTTCTTTGTTAGGAGAAACTACATCACCTTCAGGAAACTTTCTTCGCAGTGAAGTCACAAACGTTTATGGCTCACTTTCATCGTCACTCACATGTTTGAAAGATCGACAGTCATCGATAGGACAATACTAACATAATAGGGTTAGTCAGTCGTCCCTTGACCGGCACCTGGGGGGAATCACACAGATAGAGGGCAGCTGACAGGACCGGTCACTCTTGCCTACGACAGGGTACATATCTTTCCCTTTCTCTGAGCTTATATTGCAATTTATATTGTTACCTCCCCTTCGACCCATCTGCTGATCAGCATGACGTTCTTATCTGCCCCCCCCCCCCCCCATGTAAACCGTGTAGTGATTGATTTAACGTGTCTT
Organism: Pomacea maculata; assembly: GCA_004794325.1. Lineage (NCBI taxonomy): Eukaryota > Metazoa > Mollusca > Gastropoda > Architaenioglossa > Ampullariidae > Pomacea > Pomacea maculata. The sequence goes on from SRHC01002742.1 coordinate 5,733, forward strand.
TAACTCACTGGTACCGGCTAGGCTACAGATCGTTCGACCCACCGGTACACAGAATTTTACCGATTTTCAAAAAATTATAAAAAAATAACTAAAAGAGCTAGAAGAATAATTCAAATTGATAATGATAGAAGTAAGTCTTGTGCTGTGATTATTAGAAGGTTGTGCACGTTGTCATTATGCCATGACTATGAAGACATTTGCATCGTGTTGGTATGATACACCTAGTTATTTTAAGTTGTCTAGTAAGCTAGTCATCTACATAGTTGTTTTAATGGCGGCTCAGGCCATGCTAGTAACAGAGCAGGTGGAGGGCGAGCTTACTGTAGGTTGTGAATCAGGGTGGAACACGTACCTCACTCACCGCCGGGTGTCGCTTCACGCAATCGTCGGCAAGATTCACTCACAGGCACGCGAACAGTCGCATTCTCGTGCTCGACACGACCAACGAAGCGAATCACTCTTCTGTAGGGACAGTACACAATATATGTTTGTTGGCGCTCACTAATTGCTGACACTAGTTTTAAAAATATTAACGGTCGAAATTTCATTGTTACAGGCGGTCCTTTGTACCCAATTATGTGCCTTTGGGTTCTCACGTCTGAAGTCCTGGTTTGAACTTATTCTGATAATATAATTCTGTTTTGTGAAATACTGTATGTATTCCGATTCACACACAATCACACAACAGCTACGCTGACTGCTCCTCCTTGCTAAGAGTTGCCTGAGATACAACGGTCCTTCGTCTCTCGGCGAGTGCCGACCTTCTGTCTCGCTTCTCCCCCAGAGCCTGTGCCTACATTTAAAATGGAGGAAATAACAAATGCAAACTCTAGTACATTCGAGTTGCGGCTTCAGAACGAAGTTTCGAAACATTTGAAAACTGAAAAAATTGCACCTACTGGGATCAGTGGCACAGTCGTCACTGAGTCAGCTGTGTTTTCTAGGGAAGTGAATGACTGTTCCCCACCCCCAGTAAATGTAGAAGTTGCTCATTTATCTCTCCTGAAACTTCCAGTCGCTCCCACATCTTCATGCTCATCCCATTGTCACCTGCTCATACTGGAAATGGCTGATTCTTGAAATATTAAAAGTTTTCCTGGAAATGCATTTGCTTGGTGCAGAAATGTGTTAAGACCGTGAAAAGGTTTTGTTGATAGCAACACCTCAGAGTTCGTGGTACTGTACATCGACTGTTGATTGAGGTGAAGGTTGCCGGTCTTTCGAGGTCACTAAAGTCTAATTTAAATTTGGATGAATTAAGTATTTTAGGAAAGTTTGGCAAATTACAGGTTCGAGAAACTAATGAAAGGGAAGCTAAGTAGCAATCACATGATCATGCTTCATACAGCAGTGACATTAGACTACACTGCTGGAGAATGATGAAATCTTTGTTCTAAACAGGTCCATGATGCCCATGTTTGGCAGTTTCCATCAGTCAGTGCTGAGCAGAACCAACATGAGTTTCCTGTCTCCATCTCACTTTGTTGTATGAGAAGAATCATCCCTAGTCATGTCTGGACCTCAGCCACCTTCATCACAACAGGTGAGACAAAAAGAACACTGTCTACTGGTGGGTATGGTGTGATAAGAGTCACACAGTCTCTACTGACTAGTGTTGCCGAAGTATAAGCAGCGCAGTAATTTATTTATTCATCATTAAACACCATTAGCAGCCTCTAGTTTCAGATGTAGCAACAGTCCTCTGTTTATCTGGCGAATCAGACATGTTGAGGCTGGACGAGTGTTTGTAAAGGAATCGGAAAAAAAGAAATTACAGAGAATTTACTGTGGAATGCAATCAATATTCCCTAAATTATCATTTACACTCATCAATTTACTTTATACAAAGCAAAAGCGAAGAACATTCATATTCGCAACTTACAAGTCTGGCAAAAATATCTGAAGACGTGAAACTGAAAGATTTGCTGAATCAAAGCAATCACTGACTGTGTGTCAGTATTGTATCAGTAGTATTGTGTATAGGTTTTGAAATTAAGCAGATTATCTCCCTCGAAAAAAGTTTGTTCAGAATCAGAACACAATGAAATCTCAGGAACCTCAACCGGGTCAAGGGTCAGACTACTCCAATAGGAAAGTAATTAGTGCAGCTTCACAATTTCTACTGGTAGAGCCTTTCAACGAAGCCGTTATATCACGAACTTGTATTACTGGACTGCTGGCAGACGGTTTTCTCCAGTTAACTACTAAATTGTGTACAAGGCTTCCGGTTTAGTCACATTCTTTCTTTAGGCTCGCCGAGACTAACAGCGGAGAACTTCGCTTCAAGGGGCCTTGGTCTTGGCCGACAGCAATCCACCTATACACGTCCATGGTTACGTCAAAGAAAAGGTGGCCGTTGTGAGATACTTGTACACACACACACCTGGGCACTCCATACGCCCTGTGACCCTGACACACCTGGAGACACACACGTGCAAATCACTCGCCATCCGCCCACCTTCTGTGCTTCCCATTCACTCAGACGGCAAGGGTCTGTGACTACATGTGATTGCGATTGTCAGTCGTCATGACGGCAAACACGAGGTGAAGTGTGTGATCTGAGGACAGTGAGTTGCATGATAACAGCAGTCGTGTAGAGGTGTCCTCCACTAAAGCAGGCTGTACCCACACAATTGTAGGAAGGCACTGATCAATTTTTATCAACACTTATCACTCAACTCCATGTCCTAGCCGTGGACAACAATTTTATTTGTTTTGTCAAGTAATACAGTCACGTGATCTTAACATGTATTGCTGCTGCGTTTTTATTTTTATATCACTACAGTAAAGTGCCCACATCATGTCACCTACCATTTTATGTCAGTACCTTAATGTTCACATCATGTCACTGACATTTTTATAAGAGTTTACATACACAGTGTCCTGATTATAATTTCTCTCTCTCTCCTGTCTGACAACAGGGCAAACGCCAGAAGGCCGCTGGTGGAGGTCGGGTCAAACTTTACCTACATGCAGTGACTGATGAACAGGCTGAACTTCTTACTGCTACTGGTGAGTTGTGTTTAATATACACAAGGGTTCTGCTTGCTGTTGGTGAGCTGGTTTAACGTGTGTATATTCTACTGGTGATATGTGTTCATTTTACATGTTTTAAAGGACTTTAGGCAGTAGTTGTCTCGAGAAAGAAAGAAAGAGACACTATAAGGACAGGGAGGAAAAGAAAGCCGAAGGAAAAGTAGTTTCATGATAGAAATACATTTCACTTTGGATTTGGTTTAGTAAAGTGACACAATAATTAGCCATGTTAAGAATGAAAAATTATTTACAATTAAAATGCATCCCTTGCTTCTTAGGAAATAAATGTCCACTTGAAGAGATCAGTGAGAAGACAGGCGCTGATGTAGAGTTCGACCCTCACCCCTCACCTGTACCAGGTATGAGGATTGTCATCATCCGCGGTGTCCCATCTAAGATCGAGGCTGTGGTCAGACTCATCCGTCAAGAGACTGGTGCTCAGGTTAGTGTAGTAGTGACTACCGTGAGTAGACGAGGTCTACAATGAGCAGTTAAAACATACCTGTAGAAAGTACAATAAACAGCAACAACTGAAAGAGAAAATAGTAACAATGGATGATGATAGCTAACAGTGAACCTTGTAGGTAATAGTGAACCATGATAGCTAACAAGGACAGTAGCTAACAATAAATGGCTGTAGCTAAAACAAAAGCTCTAACGATACAGACAATGATCAACAAGAACAACTCTAAGCACCAGAATACCAAAAGAGTAACTGAAAGAACATAAATTAACAACATTTATCATTACTGAAATCATGAGTTGGAAGCATGTAGTAATATTACGACTAAAAGGCTAAAACGCTTAGAGAGTTCAACGACATTTTAACAGAAATTGTTTGTCTCACGTGAGCTGCGCTTCTATTGGGTTGTGGGAAGAGTCACGAGGAAGTTTTGCAACCGATGGACCGAATTTATTTTGAAAGTACGAGAGTCGCTGACATGTATGTTAGTGTATCTCATTTGAAAGCCGACAGTTCTAAAACATTTTCATTCAAAAACAAAAATTTAACGATTTTAGCTTTATAGCTTTTACAACAAGATGAAGATGGAAGACCAAGCTTTGCATTATCGCCATATTTTACTGCTTTACTTTCGTAAAGGGAAGAACGCGGAAAAAGTTGCACAAAACTGACAGTCACAATGCTCCATGACAACATGGTTAACGAATTCCGTGATGGTGATTTCAACCTCGGTCCATGAGTTTCACCATTTGATGACGTCATACTAAAGGCATTGGTTGAGTGAAAATCTTAGTTCTTAGATAGATAACTGTCTTAAGACAAACACAGAAATATAAATCACTTTTTCGAGAACCAAATGACTTAAGCAAACGCCATTGAAGAAGATACTAACGTGTACTTACTGTTGACGCAAAGTAAACTGTTGTTGCTTACATACAGGACACACTGTCAGCACAAGCCCAGACATTCTGGCTCCAGTGGGTTGAGGCCGCGTTCCCTGACCTCGACTCACGCGCCTACTTCCTGCCTCCTGTCTACTTCAACCGCGTGCCCATGGTCACACAGTCGGTTGCTGGTCAGGACATCATGGTCCTTCACTCCACATCTGAAAGACCTAGTAAACGAAAGGGTCTCGTAGAAATAATTCGATCTTCACTAAAGTCATCCAAAACTCATGAACCACAAAATCCAGCTGTGTTAACGGTGACGACTGCATCAGAAAAACATGAGACTTCCTTTTCTCACGCTGCTACTTTTCAGGACAGTGACATCAGAGATGATGCTGCCATGAAACAAGTTCTCTTATGTCTTCAGAATTTGTCAGAAAAGAAAAGAAAAGTCTTAGTTGGAATCACTGGGCTCAACTTCGGGCAATATCTGAGTGAACCTTGTTTTGCTGTGGCGGCTGCCCAGTTACCCCGAGCCTCCAGCCTACCTCCTGACTTGCCACAGAACTGGAAACAGGGAAAATTTGATGTTCTTCTTATTCACCGACATTACGGTCTTGTCGTCTGCAATGTGATGTCTTTTGGCAACATCACAGATAAACTTCGCATGTCCCAGGAGGATATTCTCAAGACCATAAGAAAGAAGCTGAGAGACGCCGTGTCACAGCTGGACAAGGCGGAGGCCATGTTGTCTCACCTGGTGTCCGACATCGCTCCCGGTCTGCGCATCACTAAGACCATCGCCGTCCCTAACCTCACGGCTCCTCAGATACAACAGGCCATCTCTCGCGACTCACAACTCACTGAGGTAAACATCCTACTCACTATATTCAAAACAATAAAGTGAACCGTCCACTAGAGACGAAAACATTTCATGGGTACCTGGATAATAAAGAAGGTTAATGTAGACAGTGGGCATAAACTAGTTTGTTAGTCGCTTGCCGATAAGCATCTTAAATCGCTGCTACCGATTAATTAGCGATTCTACGATCTGCTTTGCTGTCCACACTATCATCCGGTCAGCTGTCAACTTGCAATGACAGCATAAATTTGTTAAGCAATAAATAGTCGGCTCTTTTCGTATCGAAAACGGCAGAGTAGTGTAGCACGGGGTCACACATGCATGTCCAAGCACGCTCCGCAGACATCTGATTGAACACCCATTACTAAAACGTTACATTTACAGGTGTGAGATATTTACAGTATTTACAGTACAACACAGTGTGTTTACGTGTAATATAATCATCAGGGATATTGTCTTATCAAAGGGACATTAATTATATACATATACAGGTATGTTCATTATACTTTCACCCATCTATACCTGTTAGATAGCCTCCATTGAGCAGTTCTTTTTAAATAGACATAAGCAAACCATCTACTTTCAAAGAATAGGGTTTCTATTGTCGTCAGATCCAGAGAAGTTGGTCCAGAATAAACAGTTTTATTGCTTTTATGTTAGAATGACTCGTTTATTTTTTACCTGTTTGAAAAGTTTTTAATATCACAAATTTCTGTCAAAGGACCTGCATCGCTGTCTAAAAACAACAGACCCCGCCGACATCGCTGGTGTGTGTCTGTGCTGTGATCAGTTGTCTGACCCCAAGACCCCGTATGACGTCAGTAGTCACGTGTTAAAGAAACTCGGCAAATGGTGGACACGATGTGTGACTGTGTCTGGGCCTGACAGTCACATGACACGTCACGTGTACAGGACACTAGTAGCACGGTAAGATACACTGTGTACAATGAGTATCACAACATAAACTAACACTGTACGAGTGTTGACGTGTAAATAACATTTGATATCAAATGCACGTGTGTGACAGTCAGTGGCAGACTGACATTGATGTTGAGATGACAAGATGTCAGGTCTACTGTCATCACATCCTCCCACAACCTCCTCCATCTCACCTTCATCGTCACTAAGCACTCTTGCAGCGTTGAGCCACTCACCCGTTGTTTATGTTGTTTATTTATTAAGTAGCTGTTATTGTGTACGCTGTAAACACACATGTTTATAAGACACAAGACACAGACTGAACAAGTGTCACACAGTCAAGTATACAAGGATGTCTGTCTACTAGTCTCCCGCCACCTGGTGAGCGTCTGTCTCACCACCTTAAATGTTCAGTACAATCACTGATTAACCCCTTGTCTCCCAGTGTTGTGTCTAGAGGACAGTTAATTACAGACCTCTGTCTGCTGTATCGAAGCAGCCACATACCAGGAGCCTGTGAGTTGACTGTTGTAGTCGTTGTGAGGAGTTCGCTATGTGCCATGTACAGTGTCGGCGGCAGCTTGTCGTTTGTGACTTTGATGTCAACTTGTGACATTGGCTACAGGTGACAGCGGTTACAGGTGTAGTGATTGTGTGTAGACACACAGAGACTGATGTCATGTCAGTACACTATACACGTCTCCGTTTTACTAAAGTTTATTCCAATAACACTAAAACAAAGGTGATATCGTTTCATGTCCCATCATCCTGTCAATAGGACATTGGAATGGTGAGTGCTTACAATGCGTTGATATACCATAAGTCTTATATATCTTATTTGTGTACTGAAACATGCCAAGAAAGCATATTTCCCTGTAGGAAGTGGAAACGTTTCTTGAACAGTGCAGTAAAGAATACTCGTCAGCTACTGTCTGTGACTGTCACCAGCTTGCATTACCTGTCAGACAAAGATGAAGGGGATGATGATGTTGCCAGCGACTGTTACTGATTTTACTAGAGATTTAGAAATCGAAATTGTTGGAAGACTTGGAAGACGACAGGTTGTTTGACGATGAGGTGAATAATGCTCAATCAGAAGAGATTTACAAGATACAAGATACAAGATACAAGATACAAGACATCTTTATTGTCTTTGGTCGCAAGAGATTTAGAAATTTTTCTTTGTTGGGAGCTCAAAAAAAAAAAAAAAAAAGAGGCTGCTACAGCGATATTCGCGGTGGCATTTCACCAGCGTAGCGAGTTCTGTCATTTTGTTATCAATGGAGCGGGCGTTGGTTAAGGTCATCCGACGACATCCTCTCCGCCGCACTCTGTTCCTGTTCCCTCCTCTAGATCCTCGCTTTTCCTTCGGGGTCTTCCTCCACGTGTAGTTTCTGGTGTGATCTGTTCAAGAGTGCTATTGCTGTCGGTAAAAATGACCTGGCAAAGGCACTCTTCTTGCTACCACCTGCTTCCATCTACGGCCGGAGGGTAGCAGTTGAAAATGGCGATGTAGTGGGTGAGAAGGGTCTGTGATGATGCTGACCGCTTTTAACCTCACAGCCCTGATGTGTAGCTCAACTAAAGGTCTTTGTAGAGAACCAATGATCTTACTGGCACTCTTGACCACCCTTGTCAAACAAGCTTTATCTTTGACAGAGAGAACGCCAAACCACATCGTTATATTAACTGTTATGATGCTCTCAATTAGGCTGCGATATACGAACTCGAGGACAGGGCCACTGACACCAAAATTCCGCAATTGCCTTAGAAGGAACAGGCGCTGATTTGCTTTTCTGGAAACAACGCTGGTGTTTTCCTGAAAGGACAGTTTGTTGTCTAGTACTGTGCCGAGGTACCTAAAACTTTGCACCTGTTCTATTACCTCATTATCAATAATTATGGGGGTGTGGACAGGTTGATATTTTCTTCTGTCAAGGACCACTTCCTTACTTTTGGAGACATTGAGCACCAGGATGTTTTCTTCAAACCATGAGTGCAATTTCTGAACCTGGAGGAAATAGCTTGTCAGTGACTCCTCATCCTTGAGCCCAGCAACCAATGCCATATCGTCTGCAAACTTGATCAATGATAGGGAACAATTTGAGAATTCCGTTCTGACTTCACTAGTATAAACAGAGAACAGTATCGGGGACAAAACACAGCCCTGTGGGGCTCCGGTATTTATGATCAGAGTGTTCGAGATTGAGCCTCCTAAGCTGACCCTTTGTGGCCGGTCCCGGAGAAACTCCCTCATCCAGAGCACTAGGGTTGAGTTAACATTTAGTGCTAGGAGACGTTGTAAACGCAAGTGTGGTTGAATGGTATTAAATGCAGATGAAAAGTCCATGATAGAATACGGGCGTATGTACCAGTGCCATCCAGGTGGTTTGCTACCAGGTTGTAGAGAGTCAAACAGGTGTCATCCACTCCTCTTTTCGCCTTATACGCAAACTGAAAGGGGTCGAGGTGATCAGCAATGGCAGATTAATTGGTGGCAAACAACTCTCTCCATGCACTTAGCAATGGAATCATAAGAAGGCACAGTGGGGGCTGTTCGGAATACGAACAAATGAGCTCACGAAAGACATCAAGGTGGAAGGACTAAACATCAACAACGTCGTCAAAGATTTCAATGCCAGTATCATCAAGGCAGCCAAAGAAACTATCCCACGAGGGGTGCGAAAGGACTACACTCCGTACTGGACAGCAGAACTTCAGAGACCCCACGATGACCTGACAAAAGCCAGAGAAGAAGCAGAAACCAACCCCAGTCAAGAAAACAACATCAAGCTGCAAGAAGCAAATGCCAAACTGCTAAGAACAAAAGTAGAGTTCAAGAGAAGAAGCTGGAGAGAAAAGACAGCAAGGCTGAATATGGAGAGAGACACCACCAAGCTATGGAGACTGACCAAGGCACTAAATGATGAGGGTAACAAGGGACAGAAGATCCCCCTTGAAGAAGATGGACAGACATTGACAGATAAGGCAGCAGCAAATGCATTTGGGCAAGCATATGCAAAGGAGAGCAGCATCACCATCCCACCGCATCTGCAAAAAGAAATCAGAAAAGAAGAGAAAGAAAGAACAACAAATGGGGATGTCCATGAGTCAATGCAGCAAGATATCACCATCCAAGAACTGAACAATGCCATCAAACAGCTGAAGAAGAAAAAATCTCCAGGTCCAGACAACATAACGAATGAGATGCTGCAACACCTTGGCAGCACACCCCTCACTAAACTACTGGACATTTTCAACCTTAGCTGGAGAGAAGGCCAGGTACCTCAGTGCTGGAAGGAAGCCAGGATGATCCCTGTTCTGAAAAAAGGGAAGAACAAGTCGCGAATCTTGAGCTACCGCCCCATCAGCCTGATAAGCTGCGTCTGCAAGACCATAGAGCGCATCATCAACCAGCTTGCAGTGGTACCTGGAATCTGAAAGCATCATCATCCCAGAGCAAGCAGGCTTCAGAAGATACAGAAGCACCGAAGATCACACAACGCACCTAGCGCAGGTCATAGAGGATGCTTTCCAAGCCCAGAAGGTCACCCTAGCGGTCTTCATTGATATGCAGAAGGCTTTCGACAAGGTCTGGAAGGATGGACTCCTGGTCAAGCTCCAGCGAAGCAACATCAGCGGCAACATGTACCGGTGGATCAAGTCCTACTTGCACAACCGAAGAGCCAGGGTGCTTGTAGACGGACACTGTGTAATCCCTAAACTAAATCCTTAACTAAAAAAATTATGAAGTCAGCGAAAAATTTAATTGAAATTCAAATCATGCTTTTAACTTCAACGTCATTTGAACATCTACAACATTAGCTAAAGTTCATATAAGCTAGTAAATGTAATGTTCTTTAACAATATATACAGTATTTAAGTATGCTTGAAGTAGGATAGAAGTTCCGGCATGCGATCATGTTGTGGCATTGACTCTACAAGCAATTCGAAGGAATCAACAATGTCTTCCTCACGTACATAGACAAGTGCTGGGAGTGATCTGACCATTCCACGTAACTCGTCGTCTTCATAGTCACTTCTCATCCCCAGTTCAGTGACTTTGCGTAATACCGCCTGACTTCAGCAAAAGTAACAGCCCGTTACTTTACATGACTAAAAGCGGTCACCGCAGCTTTCTCAAAGTCTGTTACTATATATTGTCTCTGGAGCTGCATTAGGCATGAGCTCTCTAACTGCATCCAACAATCTATTATAGGTTGCACTTGATTTAGAAGGATTAAGTGTCTGGTCTGGGGATTAAGTGTCGGGGATGAAGTGTCTGGGGATTAAAAGTCTAGGGGATTAAGTGTCGGGGATGAAGTGTCTGGGGATTAAGTGACTGGACACCCCTCAGAACAGCCCTACAGTGGATCCCATGACACTGCGGGATAGATGGGAATGAGGAAGCTGACAGGATGGCTAAGATGGGTGCAGAGGACGAGCAAGAAGACAATGCAGTCAACATGTCAGAGATGAAAACCATCATTAAGTCTCTGTACAGGCCACAGCAACCACGGGCCAGTTACCATCAGCTGTCCAGACCGGACCAGGTCGCTATCTTCCGCCTCAGGACCGGGCACAACAGGCTGCTTCACCACTTACACAGGAAGTTGCACCTCGTGCCGTCCCCGAGATGCCCATGTGGAGAGGCAGACCAGACTGCAGAACACATCCTACAGGACTGTAGGAATCTCCGTACCCTAAAGGAAGAGACGTGGCCACAGTCGGAGACCATGCACAACAAGCTGTACGGGCCAGCGGAGACTCTACAGAAGATCACCAGTTTCATCTCAAGAGCTGGTCTCCAAGTATAACAGGCGAACGACAAAAAAAAAACAACTTAGCAAGAATAGGAGTCAAGGCCACTGGTCGGAAGTCATTTAGTTCTATGGCATGTGACTTTTTTGGCACTGGAATAATAGTTGAGGTCTTCCATAGCTTGGGAAAGAACTGACTGTTCAGGAACAGGTGAAACAGATGTGTGACCATTGGTCTCAGCTGCTGGGCACAAGATCTCAGCACCCGTCCTTTTAAACCATCTGGTCCAGGAGCTTTAAGGGGATAAATTCGGGACAGGCAAGATGTTACGGCATTCTCGTCCACTGAGATATATCACATGGTGACAGGGAAGAACAGATCAGGTCATGTTCTCGAGAAAAGTTTGTGTACATCAAACCTGGCATAAAACTTGTTTAAGTCATTAGCCATGTCTGCAGCAGCACATCCTACATCCTGTTTTTTTGTTGTTGTGCGACCCATCATTTTGTTGAGTCCCAACCATGCCTCGAGTGCGTTCCCTTCCCTTAGTTTTGTTTCTACCTTATTCTTATATTCAATCTTTGCCAGTCTTGCCTTCTGCCGAAATTCTTTGTTCCGATCTCTTACTTGTCCCATATCACCGTGGATAAATGCATGCTTCTTGGGAACAAGGCAAGATTTAAGGTCTTTGGTAATCCATGGCTTATTGTTAGCAAATAGTTTGATTGTTTTCAAGTTTACAACACATTTAAGATCCTACAATGACATCAAACCTGGTGTGCGATCAGAAATCATACAATCTTAAGTTACGAATGAAAATTGTTTGCTACAGACATAAAAAAAATCTCTGCCCCTCCTACGAAACACCCAAACAACATTCAATGTTCTCGTCCTGCGCTGTCCTGGACAAAGGACAAAGTCCTGCCTCCCTAAGGACACGTGCACTGAGTGGACAGACAGGCCGCCGCTAGAGCAGAGAATGTGAGACACACTTGAGGCCAGCATCCTCCTGGCAAACTCTTTGAGTTCTTATAGTCACAGGCATAGGATGTAGTGGCTAGAGACACAGGTATAGGATGTAGTGGTTAGAGACACAGGTATAGGATGTAATGGCTAGAGACACAGGTATAGGATGTAATGGTTAGAGACACAGGTATAGGGTGTAATGGCTAGAGACACAGGTATAGGATGTAATGGCTAGAGACACAGGTATAGGGTGTAATGGCTAGAGACACAGGTATTGGATGTAATGACTAGAGACACAGGTATAGGATGTAATGGCTAGAGAGACAGGTATAGGATGTAGTGGCTAGACACAGGTATAGGGTGTACTGGCTAGAGTCACAGATATAGGATGTAATAGCTAGAGAAAATGGTTGCTGTTCATCTGATGTTAGAAGCGACAACACATTTCACACAAGAACTGAAGGTCTTTCTTGTGATTTTACTTTTTATCTGGATACGACAGAGTCCTGTCAGAAATAAAACATTGGAGCCATGCACGGAACTTCTTGTTGTACCTTCGATACTGATTTCAGGTATTGAATAGTAATGTTTATTTCACGGACATTTCTGCTGCAGACAGCAACACAAGTGAGCAACATTCCAGGTGAAGCCGTTGTTGCATCTCGTGAATGAGAATTTCCTTACCTTGGCTATTTTACACCCAACATCAGCATTGATGAGGCAGTGAGGTGGTCATGACACGTGTGTTTGTATCTTGACCTGTGAGTTTTCAGGCACAAGTGTAGGCATATAGATCAGGACTTTTGCTTACGCAAAAAAATTTGTACAGTACGCCTTAAAAGTTTGGAGGACATCTTCAATTTTTGTCAATGGGGTCCCCTTTAAATTTTGGCGCAGAACAGGGACTCCTTAAAAATCTGAAGAAGGGGTCCCTGGGACCACAAAGAATTTAGCCTTAGCAGAAGCCCTTTAGATATACAAGAAGATACAGATAGAGGTATATCGATATAGAAGTAGATACATATAGTGGTATATGGAGGTAGGTAGATATAGAGGTATACAAGTATAGAGATATGTATATACACAACGAGGTATATACGTGTGTCTTCTTACCAGTGTAAGGATACACAACTGTCACTTGCGATTTCGCACAATGGTGCTTGCTGTAAGGAGAGCTCTCCGACGAGCCGCAGAAGAAATGATGGCTGATGACTTTGGTCGTCCGTTGGCCGGCACCGCAACGAGAAATGTACGATGTAGAGCAGTGATGCCCAACCTTTTTCTGCCTGCGGGCCATATCCATTTCGGACAGCCGTGTCGCGGGCCATATCCATTTCGGACAGCCGTGTTGCGGGCCACTTCACCGCAAAAATACAAAAAAAGAAAAAAAAAATAGAGCAGATACCAGTTTTCATTAGAAACAAGTTGTACTTACCATTAATTATGTAGTAATTAGTGGGATATTTGAAGTTGTTTTCCCGAAACCAATTTCTGAATGTCCGGCCTCATCGTAGAGACACCAAGTCGGAGCACTAAATCGAAATATTCGTCCATCGAAAAAAAGATTGGGAAACGCCCCTACGTGGGGATAAATACTTCTTCTTCCCTTTTTTTTTTTTTTTTTTTTTTATTACTAACATGCCGATTTCCTGCACTGTGGGCAGAAGATTCGCGGGCCTGATGGCACCGCGTCGCGGGCCGGATATGGCCCGCGGGCCGTAGGTTGGGCATCCCTGATATAGAGGATTGGGACAAGCTCTCACGCGAATCGTCCCCGTGAACCACGTGCACCTTGTTTCCGTCACCAGCAGGCCTGGAGTTTCTCCAAGTAGAAATCAGCGCCGACTCTTGTGACCAGAGCCACGTGTCTACTACGCTGCCAGGACTTGATCATGGGTTCGCAGGTACAGAGTCACTCTTCTTTTACACTCAGGTTGATGAGTGGGAAAACGCTTTATTGACCTGTCCCTACTCCGCGTCTCTTGTCTGACTGGTGATAGCTGACCACGAGGTGGCGAAGACTTGAGTTGCAAAGTCCTCTTCTGATGCTCACCCACCAAGAGTCAAGTAGCGAAAAGCCTCGAGTTTGGGTCCCAACCCAATATTAAACGCTGGCTTGAGCCACACTTTCACTCGATTGGTCAGTCATACCACATGACATACCACTACAACCAATCACGCATCACCGTTAGTGTGAGACAAGGTCCCCAGCCTTTGGGTTTTCACTTTCTTACTAGTAACACGTTACGTAGTCCTGGCGCCTTATTGTCTGGCTTTCCGTTCACTGGCTTTTGTGTGTGACAATCTTGTCCTTCTCTAAGTCGTAATGAAGGGGCGGATGTTGGTCGCCGTGACGTCAGTGGAGTCAACTAACGTCTCGCATTACGTCATGACCTTACGTCCTGTGACGTGACGTGAACGGTCTTTTATTTAGCGGACAACCGCCTGAAGCGATGACTGCTCCTACGTCACTTGCCGCGACTCTGCCTTTCCTCTATTGATGTTACGGTCAGCACCGCCAGAGACTAACTATTCCGCCTTCTGTCGGTCAGTTTACCTGCGCGTCCGCCGTTCTCGTGAGAGAGCAGAAGTGCAAAACCCACACTATAGCCCTATCACTACTCTTTGGTGACAAATTGTTTTATCTCTACAGGACTTGGCTTCTACCAGCTTGTGTAAGGGAGGACATAACTTGTACTCAGTGTCTGACTGTGTGCGTATCGTATTTATACTTTCACCTCCTCAACACATTGTCAGTCACTGGGGGACTGTGACTGCCGCAGTATTTACACGGCTACACAGAAATATCTACAATGTCACCGAAACTGGTTTATTTTTTACTTTGTTGCCTGACAAAACTAAAAGTAAGGGGAAAAACGCCAGGGGATAAAAAAAAGCAAAGAACGAATTACGAGATCAACCTGAATTTTAAGCATTTATATCGTAAAAAGATTGTTTAAAAACTTGTGAGGCTGCTTGACCTCGGCGTGCAAAATGTTTCGAACATGAACTTTGTGGCTGCATCATGGACTGCAATTAAACCGTCAACTATGGGGACTGTATCGCCAAGGCTCGTTCCAATGTTCAGCCAGGTATGTCGGACGTTGTACATGACGGTGATGATACTGGCGATGTGAGCCTGAATGATGAAGTTGTACGAGGTGACTGGTACAGAGTGACCTCTGGTGCATCTAAATTCAACTTCGACAATTTTTTTTATCTGCGACGAGAGCTTGGAAACTTGTGTTGTACTTTCTCTTGATAAAATATGCGAGGAAGCTGCGGCTCTAACACATAGCGGGGATGGAGTCGATGGCGACGCCGGAAGTAACGACGACGACTATTGAGAATTAACAGGTCCACCACCAACAAGTGTCCGAAGCCCTCACAGCGCTGGACACGTGGCGGAAGTTCGGCCTTCAGGCCCCTGGGGGCAGCGACATGTTGGAACACGTGATGTAAATATGAGCACAACTCACAGGACACGTGATGTAAACACCAGCACAACTCACAGGACACGTGATGTAAACACCAGCACAACTCACAGGACAGGCCACCTGGGATGAGTTCCTCCCCACGGGGACATCAAGTCTTGTCTACACACGGTCACAACCTTGCTGCTCACCTGTTGGACTTTGACATCGTGACATGTTTACACAGGATTGTGACATGCGGTGTCTGTCATACTGTCTCCATGTCTGGGTGTCATCTGAAGTAAATAAAGTGTTTCCTCCATGTAACGTTTATAATGGCAGTCCCTTGAGAAACGTGAAATCGAGGTTTTACTGTATTTTATGAAAATTCTGTACAATTTGTAACAGTAATGTCAGGTTAGTTTGTTTATTCACTCAACTAAACTATTTTCACAAAGTAAACAACAGCTATGTTTTCCCGGTTGGTGTTAGATTGCGGAGGTGACAGTATTCATTGGTGAAGAGAATAAAGTTAGAGAGAAGAATTCATGCTTCACCGCGACATGTACAACTGTTAGTAGACAGTAGACCGTTAGTGACAGAGAGAGAGAGACAGAATGTAGTAACTACTTTCACTTTTTGGTTTTGTTTCCTATCATAGAAGTACATTAGTAAGTCAAGACAGAAAAAGTTATTACTGAATGTAACAAACAACTTGTAGTAAATAATGTAAATCACTCAATATACAGTGTTGGTCACAGCAGCTGATGTGATGTTTATTTTAACAGTAAGATGAGCTCAAGTATCCAACATTTGTTTGTTGCAGGTTCTGCGGTCCGGCGACAACAGTGAGTGTGCCATGCACATGTCCTCCACGTGTGAGTGTCAAGACCCTGGGTCAGGCCGTGTGGTGGACAGGAGAGTGCTATACTGCTGTAATCACACTCTTCCCGGAGCAAGTTCACCTGCTACACACGGCGCCTCCCACACTCTTTGTCACCGGACCGCCCGGTACAGGTAAAACTGTGGTGCTGCTGCTGATGGCCATACAGTGGCTGCGGTGTGGTCACCACGTCTACGTTGTCAGTACTTGTAGGGGGAGTCGTGCAGCGTGCAGCATGTTGTATCACCTGTTGCTGCAGACAGTAAAGACACTACGGTCAGCAGGTGTGTCACCCGGTCGGCCTCACCTCCTGAAGTATGAGTTTGATAGCTATGACCTTAAAGACGTGGAGAAGGCCGTCAACGACTTGACAAAGGCGGCGAGCGGAGGGTCGTTGTACGTCATCGCTGATGAAGCAGTCAATCAGTTGAGGTGAGTTGTACAGCGTGTGATGTGATGACAGACACACAGGTAGATGCTGTCTGTATTTACTCCATTAAAACTATTTGGTGCTTAACAGGTGATGTTTCCTCAACAGTTGTGACACCTGATGAAGGTGTTGTGTTGTCAACATAAATTAGTTTTGAAGCATCGACTGTTACACAGATTGTGTTTCAACACGTGTCATTATTATGACATCCCTTACTTGCTGAGATCATTTTAACGGACAAGTGCACTATAAAGGGGGGGGGGGGAGAGGGGAAGGGGGAAGGTTGACATGCGAAGTTGACCTGTTCTTTTATGGAAAATGTAGGCGACGCAATTCAGAGAATTCCACGTGCAGGTCAGCCAGTACTCACACCTGGTCTAGTGTGACTGGGGTGGGTATTTAAGCCCGACCATAAGCGGCTAGTGGGCGACTGATCATAACTTGGTGGATTTGTGGTTTTTTTTCACCGACTCGCTGCTGCTGAGATCTCTGTGGACGTCACAATATGAATGTATTACGGGAGATCTACTTTCTGGATGTACTACAGTACATCAATGGTCGTGTTTCTGTAGTCCGCGTCATCGCCGTGGGAGCTCTGTGGTGTGAGCAACAGACCGTGCTATTTATTAGGGGCCAAGAAACTTCACACCGACGTTTGCGAGCAGAAGCAGTGGACTCAGAGTGAGTAAGGAGGGGGCTACCCCGCCCTTCCTTACGCTGACGCACCGACCACCACCGGGGAGGTTACCAAGGCAGCTGAAACTAACCGCCGGAAGAAGGGAGGTTTCCTCTTAGTTCCGTCTCAGCTACATCTTGCTCTACCCACCCACATGACAGCAACTTATCGGTATCGTAAAAACACTCTTTTTACGATTTATTGAGAAGTAGGAAAGAGGATTAGAGCTGACTACATAAAACCGGGGACTGGAGAGCTGCAGGGACTAAACGGTTATTAACTTGTTGGATTTGGTCAAACACGTACCTGTGTTATGTATGATGATAACACTGTGGATATAAATTGTCGGACTGCGTCAACGATTATTATTGTAAATTTAGTTGATGCCGCGTGGATTCCGGAAGAGTGACATGTTAAACCTTGAAGGTATGAACGTAATGGAGTGTTGTTTCTAGTGACGGTGGATTACTGTTGATATTTTGTCCTCTTTTAAACTTGTGTTTGTTCTTAATAATTATTGGTGCCTCTAAGGAGGGACGACCACCCTCAAGCGATCTGGTTATCTTTGTTTGTAGAAAGAATGCGCATGTCTGCCGACGGTCCGTGACAATCATTGGTAACAATATTACACATGATACACAACCGTAATCACACATTAATAACAGCATACAGTGTAACTACATCCTATGTTACAGTCGTAGTTACAGTATCAAGAGCTTTCAGACTTTGTGTGACAAGCTGTTGACTCAAGTTCCTCGTCTCCATCTGTGGGCGGCAAGTTGTTTCCATGAACACAGTCCCGCCGGCTGGCAAGTGGAATATTTAACCAGACCCCTCCGCTCTCCTCCGACCGTCGTCAGAGAAGTCGAGAAGGACGAGAGGATCACTACACACCGTGCTGTCGTCCCGTACAGTGAGCGAGGTGTGCCCGACCACACAGACGGCCCGCCAGTCACACGACTGTATCACAGAGGTCAGGGTCACTCAGGTGACAGGCCAGGTGACTGTGTCACGTGCGGTCGTGAGGTGGCCAGCTTCCTACATAGTCTCCGTGTTGGTGTTACAGGTAGGTGTGGGTATTGTGTAGTGTAATGTTGTTTACAGTTAAACACTTACCTGTGTGATAAATAACGAACGGGTGAGAAACAGTCTTGTAAATAAGACAGTGTGTTAGTGACGTGAGTCTGTCAATTTACATGATGACGTCACGATGCTATTGTTTATATCCATGTTGACAGGGAGAAGCACAACAACATCTACAACATTGACCTCTACCAGCGGCGGCACAACACCCTGTCTACAGTGGAGAGACGTGCTGGTGTTGTACTCGTATGACGTAAGAGATCCGTCGTTTATGGTGAAGGGACTGCAAGAAGCGGGTATCCCAGTGCAGGTGATGAAGGATGCTGACATCGAGGACGTGGCCACGGCCCGCAGTGACGTGGTGTGGGTGGCGAGTGGACATCGTGTTCGTGGTCTGGAGAGAAAAGTCGTCGTGTGTGTGCAGAACCCTGATAGTGATTTTGCTAAATCTCAGTTATTACAACTGTACAACAATATCTCTCCCCGACTTGACGTCATGTCCCGCTGTACGTCACAACTTGTGATTGTCTACCCTTAAGACTAGCCGCTTGAAGGTGACTGACACATACACTGACATATCATTTGGTCACCTGCTGTAGTCACGTGTCTGTGTGTCTGACATCATCAATTGTCTTTTAGTATTTGTCCTCTTCTACTCTCAGTCTATCACCACGTCATCACCTTATGATATCATAGACATGACGTCATTTCAGTTTCAGTGTCAACACGTTTGTCTGTTACACAGGTGTGTGTGGTAATCTGTCAGCATATTCGTACGTGTGTAAGTCTACCAGTGTGATATCTGTGTGAATGTGTCCGTCTACCAGTGTGATATCTGTGTCAAAGTGTCAGTCTACCAGTCTGATATCTGTGTCAATGTGTAAGTCGACCAGTGTGATGTCTGTGTCATTGTGTCAGTCTACCAGTCTGATATATGTGTCAATGTGTTAGTCTACCAGTGTGGTATTTGTGTCAATGTGTCAGTCTACCAGTGTGATATCTGTGTCAATGTGTCAGTCTACCAGTGTGGTATCTGTGTCAATGTGTCAGTCTACCAGTGTGATGTATGTGTCAATGTGCCAGTCTAGCAGTGTGATATCTGTGTCAATGTGTCAGTCTAGCAGTGTGATATCTGTGTCAAAGTGTCAGTCTACCAGTGTGATGTATGTGTCAATGTGTCAGTCTACCAGTGTGACATCTGTGTCAATGTGTGTATATGTTGTACACGTGCTGTCAAAGGGCCTCACCAGACTGTAATGTTGTAACGTTTTACGAAAGAGTGTGTTGAATGTGTTTGCGAGCGCGTGTAAACATCTGCATGTAAACCACGCTCGCCGCACTCTTTCACCTTTTTCAACAAAAAGGTCCGGCCAACGATTAACACATTTAATGTTTATGAAATTAATTAACGATGAGATGAGGATGAAACAAAATAAAGGAACGCTACTCCCCTAGCGTCAACCTCCTCCTAACGTTTCTCAGGCGGGCTGGTGAGACGACTGACTGGAGCAGCAGGTTAATCCACTGAATTACTTCACGCAGTTGGTGAAGCTAAGGAGATTAAAGCCGTATCGGCGAAGATGTTATATTCCGATTGAATTGATTTCCACACCACACTCGGAATACACACGATAATACTCCACTGGAAAAACGTTGGATATCCGTTGCAGGCAGTTAACCACACACTGTACACTGACCACGGAGCTCTGTACTCTCCAGCTGCTTGGTCTCGTCTGTCCCGAGAAACGTTAGAATCACCTAGTTAACTCATCCTTTTTTCCCTCCTGACCAATCAGGCACCCCTAGCGACCAGGTAACTAGGACGACCACCTAACAGACTTTCTTGGAGACTCTCTCAACCAATCATAAGTACTATATGGCTTCTCCATGGCCTACCGTCGCCCTAGTTACGCTGTGCTAAGCTGATTTACGTCATTCCATCTATGACGTAAGAAAATGAGTCATACAGAGCCGCGTCAGCGCTCGCGCGACTGCTCTTCCCCTGACCACAGGGAAAGTTAAAAATAAACATGAATCTAACTAGATTCGTCTCAATCGCGAATCATTACATATGTCTGTTCCGTGCACTAAAGTGTTTAGTCTGATATTGTTTACTGCCAGTGGTAAACAAAGGGGACAGAACTCTGAGACTAACTACAGACAAGAGTGGTCCATCAAAACTCACTTCACTGAGTTAAGAGATTCATTGATGTAAACACAACAAACACTAGCGGCTCACTTATACAACACATATTACACGTTTAACTGTTTGACACAAACACATTCACACGATGTACAAATGTTTCAAATCCTTTATTAAAGGGATTCTAAAGGCAAAAGTGAGAAACACTAAAATACACACTCACCACACACACACACATATTGCGTGATTCAATTACTGATTAGCTTGTGCATCACGACCTATTGTGAGCTGTTCTGTATGAACAAAGTGTTCAGTTAATTACGGGTGCAGCAACATATGAACATTCTAGAGTGAGTGACTGTATTTTCACTGAATGCAAAAAAAAAAAGGTTGTATTGTCGAGTATTCGGATGATCTATTGTCCTACGAGTACCGCTAAACCTCTTGTAATTTAGGTCAAGCATTTTAAAAATAATTTTTGTTTGTACAAAAAAAATGTTGTTTGGTTGTGCTATCCAAAGTGAGTATGAAGAAGGAGGACTGAATGTGGTTTACGTAAATGTATATGATTTATAATTTATTTTAAAATTTAAATAATTGTTTCTCAAGAGAAGTTGTGATAAAAGGAAAATGTGTGTCAATGTCAGAGGTTACTCGCTCTAGTGTGTACATGTTATAAACAAGTTGTTAAAAAAGACTGAAGCCCGCTATTTTTTGAGTTGAAATGAGTGCCTCGCAGTTAACGGTTATTATTACACTCTATAAAACTGTCACCTCTACCGGGCAGGTTTATAAAGACATCAATACATGACCCAAGTCACGTGTCTCTGTAGTCACTCCCTGGGGTGACACGACAGACCTGTGTGTGTCGTTCCTCTGCCGCGGTAGCCGCGGGGTCCCCAACTAGACTACAACGACAAACATGTCCCCAGCAGAAAGGTTTGTCAACAATCAACACAATACTTCATGGAACACGTCAAGTAAATATCGCAAAGACCTGTACATCTTGCAGTGGACGGTGGGGAGTGGAGAATTGTCTAAACTGTGGTGATGAGATGACGGACAACACAGCGACTTCGCTAACTGCAAACCCCACAGTCGCCTCAGGAAGAGAAAGCAAGGAAGGCAGTCGATCAGGTTCCCTCTAAGAAAAAAGAAAGTCCTAGCCTAACTTTTGTGATATTACAGGGAGGGACATTACACTGATGACCCTAATCCTTACACTCATGTCACACAAACAAGCTATCACACAGGTGATACGTGATGATACATAGAACTATAGTGCCAGGTCAAAGGAGCAAAGTTATGATCAAAGGCAGCGGCAAAGCTGAGATCTCTATGAACAGGGTACAGTCCAAGAGGTCAGCAGCTTTAAATACTCGAGAGCCACCCTCTACAAGGACGTCAGCCACACGCCACATGTCTACATCAGGATTGCGACAGCAACAGCGGCAAGGGATCGACTAGACAGGAACTAACATAGCCATGAGGTAAGGTTGACTACCAAACACAAGCTGTACAAATACAGAGCATCCAAGACTGTATTTATGATATTAGACTATTGATGACCCACAAGTTAAAACTAAATGACGAACAAAGCAAAACATGTCGATGCGATGTTCGTTTTGTTACTTCAACACTTGACTTAGGTCAAGACATTTGAAAACAGTAGCTACAAATGTGAGTGGCTAAATCCTATAGAACAGACCTGGGCAAAGGGTGGCCCGCCTCCTGTCTCTGACCGGCCCGCCCGCTGGCCCGCCCGCCAGTATATATACTATATATACAGTATTGGGTAAAACTGAGTTAACCATATTAGTCCAGCCCTCTAAAACCATCCCAATTTCTCATGCGGCCCCTTGGGAAAATTAATTGCCCACCCC
>SRHC01002743.1:0-23804 GCA_004794325.1 Pomacea maculata
ACTACACCTGTCGTGATCAAAACAAGGACACGGTGCTGCACGTGGCTGCTAAAAATGGCCACTGGAAGATTGTCCAATACCTTGTGGACCTTGGAGAACCAACAGACATTCCAGACAGTGAGGGATTTTTAATTCTTCACAGAGTAGCAACAGCAACAGCAACCCGTGATTCGTGTACAGAAAATATTCTTCTTTCCCTTTTAAAACACAACCCTGGCCTTGACGACCTTACAAAAAGTGGCGACAGGGCAGTACATCTGGCTGCCAAGAATGAACGATGGAAAACTGTTGTGGCCTTGATAAACAACGGAGCGAATCCTCTTGACTGTGACAGTGAAGGCATCAATGTTCTTGTGAGAATGGTTAAGAGTCCATCTTCCCGTGATTATGCGTTGTCCATTCTCAAAATTTCACTCTCAGCCAGGAGACCACAAGAGCACACCAGTGAATATGTAGCTGTTCTGCATGAAGCAGCAAGATGCAGCAATTGGGATGTAGTTCGGTTTTTAGTGGATCAAGGGGTCAGCATCCACCAGCACGACTCAGAAGGGTTTAACCTTTTACACATTGTAGTCACAAGAGAAACTCGTGAGTACGGGAAGGAAAATATAAATGAAATTATTAAATATTTTGTGGACAAAGGACTAGATTTTGATGACAGACTAAATGGCAACACATCGTTACACTTGGCAGCTGAAGTGGATAATTGGGATGCAGTCAAGTCTTTAGTGGAGCAAGGAGCAAATATTCAAGAACCTGACACTGAGGGTGTCTTCCTGCTTCAAAGACTGGCCATGAGCAGAAAGTTTGATAGGGTTCACATTGAACTTCTTAAACTCCTCCTCAGGGGAGGCGCAGATTGGACAGTGCGTCAGGACAATAGTGACTCTTTGCTTCACCTTGCAGCCAGAGCTAATAACTGGGAGTTTGCTTCTTGTATGATCTTATTGCCAAGCCAGTTCAATGTTTGTGAACTTGACAGCGAGGGTTTCAACACTCTACACAGGTTAGCGCAGTTTAACAAGAAGGTAGAGTGGAAACACATTTGGAAAACAGGACTAAATATTGACACCCCAAGTAAAAATGGTGATACCTGCTTACTTCTTGCTGCACGGAAAGGAAACTGGGAATTTGTGAAATCTTTACTGGAGTACATAAACGAAAAAAAGCTTCTGGATAATGCTGGCGTAATTCCTGTTCCGGAATGTCAAGTCGAAGTAAAATTGAATTTGGACCAGAAAGATGTGTGTGGATATACGGTCTGGCATTATGCAGTCATGAAGAAACAATGGGACGTCATCCGGGAACTTGTAAGATGCGGTGTCAAAACAGACCACGTAGATGATGAAGGACTGAATATCTTAGGAGTGAATGTAGAAGAACAATCTTGGGATGGTGACAGACCGCTTCTTTTAGCGGCTATATTCATCCAGTGGTCAGTTGTCAGACTGTTGCTGAAGCACGGAGCACGAGCTGGTGTGTGTGATTCGGAGGGTCTCTCTCTTTTACACATATTAGCCTGTCAGAATCCGGCTCTGACGCACATTGCTGAAAAACTTTCTTCCACCAGTCTGGCACCTATTATAAGTGAACTTTTACAGAATGGTGCAAGTTTGAATCAACAGTACTTCCAAGGAAACACGCCACTCCAATTTGCTGTCCAACATCAGAACTGGGAAGTGGCTCAAGAGCTCATACGGTGTGGGGCAGAGGTCAACGAACTTGACCCCGATGGCTACACTGTCCTCCACAGACTGGCACAGATACAAGGTGCGAGCCATGATCACACCTTTTATTCACTATTACAACTTCTATTTAGAAAAGGAGCCAGAGCCGATATTACATCAAACAGAGGTGAAACCATCTTCAAGATTTTAGTTGAAAACGAGAACTGGAGCATGCTGAAGTGTTTGCTTACTAGCTGCATGGCTGTAATAAATAAACAGGACTGCCAGTCTCTTTTTTATTGCTTGACTTCTAGTCACTATGGAGACGTACACATTGATGTCTGTGACCTACTGACTGACAAAGGATCATCTGTCGATGCTAGAGACGGTGATGACGATACAGCACTCAGCCGTGCAGCTCGGGCAGGTAACTGGAGGTTGGTGGAACAATTGATACAGAAAGGTGCAAGTGGAAGATTCGTAGACAGGACTGGTCTGACTATCCTGCACCACTTTGTTCATGATCGAAGCAGTGGTATAGACAATGATAGACTAGAAATGATCGATGTCATCATCTCGTCAGGTGTCGATGTAAACATGACAGACCCTCGGGGTAACACAGCATTAAATACCGCAGCAAGATTTGGGTTGTTTGAGATCGTGGACCGCCTTCTACACCACGCTAAAAATCTGAACATCAAAGACAGTGATGGACTTACTCTTCTACTGAGATTATCGCCCTGGTCGTCACCAAAATGCCTTCCTCTTGTGGACCGTCTGGTGCAACAAGGTGCTGACATCAACGTCTGCTCAACAGACGAGGAATCACCTCTTCACCTTGCAATCAAAGGCAACAACTGGCCTGTGGTAGAGTTTCTGTTGGACAGAGGCGCACAGCTGGATGTGAAGGTCTTAGAACAACTTTACACCGTACACAGGCTGATAAAATGTTCCACGCCGACATTTTCTGATGACCGTCAAATAAATTTGATGAAACTGCTAATACAGAAGGGAGTTTCTGTAGATTATCCGGATTTAAATGGAAAGACACCAGCAGCATTGGCTGTCATATACGGAAAATGGGATCTTCTTCTTACTATCCTACAGTGTGTATCAAATTTAAACAATGCTGAAAGGAAAGGAAACTCGCTTTTCCATGAGCTCGCTAAGAACAGTTGCTTGGATGCGCAGAAGGTAGATATTATGACTTGTCAACTGCGTAAATGTGGCTTGGACATTAACCAACAAAACAGTGTTGGAGATACACCTGCACACCTGGCAGCTGATGAAGATAATGATTACGTTGTTAGAATATTTGTGGAACATGGCGCAGATACAAACATACCAAACAGAAAAGGGAACTGTCTGCTTCAAACAGTCGTCAAAAAGCTCTCCATTGAAAGTATTCCTTACAAAGGATTGTCATCAAGGGTAGAACTCGTACGTCTGATGGTAGAACACGGGGCAGACATCAACAGACGAGGAGCAGACAACAAGACTGCTTTACAAATAGCGGTTGGTAGAAAAGACTGGGAGACGGTCGGGGAACTCGTTGAGTTAGGGGCTACTTGTGAACTCACTCCAGAAGAAAAGCAGTCGGCCTTTAAAATCCTTCATTGCTTTGAATGGGAAAAAATTGAAGAGAGTAGGCTGAAAAATATCATAAAATACATTACAGAGGATGTTACTGACATTAATCATTCTTTCAGTGACCTATACACAGGGCCCTGTTTTCATCATTTTCGTGCCCCAGAGACTGTTTTGCAGGGCTGTATAGCGAACTCAAAGTGGAGAATGGCGAAGGTTTTAGTAGAATGTGGAGCGGAAGTGGATAAACCATTCATGCAACTTATCATTTCTCGCTACTCACAATGTGATCGCACAGAGTGGATTAATTTTCTTGATTTCTTGATTTCTCAAGGGTTTGATATCAACACAAAGTTTTCAGATGGCTCTACATTACTTCTCTTTGATGAAACCTTCAGCAGCTTACTTTATGAACATAGAGGTACTGGTTCTTTGTTTGATGACTTGTTGGAAAAGGGGGCCGACCCTCTGCTTGTTGATTCAAGAGGACAGACGCTGCTCAGAAACGTCGTAGACTTTGGTGGATATTCGACAATAAATGGTCTGAAGAAACTTCTTCCTACTGGTGTGACGACTCATCAGCCGAGAGTTACGCAAACCGTGTCACAGTCCCAGGAGTTTTCTGAATACATTGTGTCGCCAACAGAAAAGGTGATACAGGACAATAACAGGTCGGCTCTCGAAATATTGGTTGAGTCAGGCGCAAGTTCAAACGCAGAGTTATTTCGCATCAACACAGAATACCAAGTGAAGCTGGCTGGACAGGCAGACACTGATGACAGATTTAGAGAGCTGCTTGAGGTGTTGAACATGGCCGCCAGTCAACCTCGCTCACTCAAATCTTTGTGTCGTTTGGCCGTCAGCCATTGTGTTACTTGTGGGCCTGGCAGGTCAGACCGCATCAAGAGCCTGCCTATTCCTCCTCCTTTACACGAGTTTATCTTGTTTTCTGATTTACTTTCGAAAGAGGTTCTGACACAGGAGCGTGTCGATGTCAAGTCTAGCTCGTCGGAAGATGATGAGAATGACAGCCCGGATGAAAGCTATTACCATGACAGCGATGTTGATGATTATGATGATGATGAAGCCTCTTTGATTACTTTGGAAAGACATCCAGAGTCGTGATTTTGACACAGATTCCAATTACTGACAATTCAAGCTCAAGCCAAACATCATACAAGACTTTCTCATGAACATCGCTAGCAGGACCTGTCTTTCCTGTAGCTCTGGTGGAAGATAAACATGCGACATGGGCGTCAGGTACTAACTTTGATCAGGGAAGACAAACTTCGTTACCTGAGAGCATGCTTGTGTCCCTTGCAATAATGAAACGTTTTTCAGAAAAACTAATGCATTTTTTAATTCTTTTGTGATTTTTCTGTGTGTACATTAATCTTTGAAAAGCATTTCAACTGCAAGGATCCAGTCAGTTCTACTCCAACACTGGTAAATTAACTGCTGGAGGTATTTTCATATTCTCTTTCACTTAATGACATGAGTGGTTTACCATATAAAAAACGCACATACCGAGATAACAATAATAACTCTGTGTGTGTGTGTGTGGTGTTCATGATATTAGTTGTAACCTTGACATCTTTGAATTTATATTTTTTTATCGAATATTTCCTTGTAAAATAATTTTGTGAACAAGTTAATTGTATATTGCAAGTGATTTTTTTACTGACATTTTATAGATGATTTTTTTTCTTTGTCCATAAACTATAATTTGTAATGTTTATATATAAAGTGAATGCTAAATACAAATAACACGCGTTTGTTCTCTTATAATTTATGGAAATTAATATCATTGTAACCGTTGTTTCAAACGCAACAAAATGTTTCTATACTTGTCCAGTACAAACACTGTCATAAACTGCTGATCCGCTGGAGAGATTTAGTTCTTTGGGCAACTAATAAAAATAATAAAATTATTTTTCTAATAAAGATAATAAAATTATTTTTAACAATGCCAGGAGCCTAGCAAGTCTTTACTTCTTAAAAAATAAAATGTATTTTGATGGAAGACTGTGGCTAAAGAATTTATATTTGTTTAGTGACGAATGTTTTTATTCATCTTCCTTCACTTGTTTAATTTTAGTTTAACTTAATGTGTACTATCGCCAATATTTTATTTTTTAATTCATTATTGTATTTTTTCTGATATTTTTTAAAAGTTATGGTTACTTTTCGTGCTATTTTGAAAATTTTGGTTTGTGGTTTTAAAGATTTTCTTTTTTAAATATTACATTAGGTAAGAATTATTTTATGTAACTTTTCTTCTGGTATATTTATATTGCATTCTTTTGATTCCTTCCATCTTCTGAAGATGATTTTCCTTCTGATATGACGATCTGCTGGGTCTGTAGTGAAGATGTACTATATTCGGTGTAAAATGCTTCTACTGAAGACCTGGCTTCAATATCTTGGCTTGTGATTTCAGGAGTATTCTCCTTTAGAACAATTACATTGATATATATATATATAGTTTTATATAGTGTATTTTCTATTTATTTTGATTTATTTGGTTTTATTAATTTTTATGTAAACTAATTGCCGATGTACAAGTTACATAAACGTTTGCAAGTTCTTTCGCTTTTCTGAATTCTTAAATAGTCTTATTGGCTTATTTCCCTTTCTTTCATTTTATTTCATGTTTATCTTTTCAATTCTCTAAGTTTTCGTTTTCAACTTAGTCTGACTTATTTTGAGTTTTACAACATATGTTGAAATTTCCTGTTTAAATAGGGGCAGAGTGTTAACAGTTTATGTTCTCATAAAACTACAAAGAAACGTGTGCCTGTAGAACTGTCTCCCCTCTTTTCTGTAAAATACAAAGGTAAACATATTATATCATCATAGGTAATATAATATTATTAAGTACTTTGATTAATATGGATTTGTAAGATTTAATTAGTGTTTCTATACCTTTCCATTATTGTGCTTCTTACTAATTTTTGTGTATCAGTAAATGCTGTGTAGATTAAATGGCTTCTCGGATCATAGTATTCGTCTGCATACGTTTTTTGGATTCTTCTTTAGTGGATTTATATATATGTGTGTGTACTTTACGTTATTTTTTTTTCTTTCTGTAAGTATTCTTGAGTCCAATAAAATGTGAACTTTCATAACACTAGGTGTGCGCCTATTTGTCGAGGGTGTGTGGTGGCGACAAGAGTCGGGTATCTACCGGTGATCTCTAGATTCTACACAGTTCATGTCAGTTATATTCATGTTGTCATGACGACAGCTGTTTGAGGGCCTTAGTCACAGACAGACCGTGACCTCTGAGATGTCTCACTCTTAGTTTTGAGAAATTTTGCAAAACAAATGTTGAACTCTACAGCTTCCTAACTAGTATATAGCAAAAAACGTTTAAGTAAAAGAAAACCGATATAAAAAATACCAAAATATGAATGTTAGTCAAGTGTACACAGGTCAGCCCACTACACGTGTTGTCTGTCAGAATATCACTTTGAGTGATGTGTGATGATGTGGCCAGTCATCGTCGTAACAGTTACCGTCGGTAGATAAAATCCTCTTGTTATCTTTGACTTTATCACTTCTTTACTTTAAAATCAAAAGTTATTAACAGTCGTCAGTCCTATAAAGTGATCTCCCTTATAGAAACACAGGTACGACGGGTACAACAGATACTGATGTTGACAGCTATACTTCATATGTACATAAAACATGGCTCTGATTGCAATTAAACTGATAATGTCTCGTGATGTAAATACACCTGACATCACCTGACTGGGAAAATAATCTGACCAGTGTCTACTCACTTCTTGCAACAAACCGCAGACAACAGAACTGAGCTCCTTGCTCTTGTGGTGAGAGGCATGAGTTCTGACTGGCAATGTGTTGAAGGCGACACACAAAGACTGGGAGATGTTGTTGTCTCTACACACCGACATCCATGATCTTTGACAAAAACATTGAGGTCTGTGTTCTACAGGTCAAACATCAGTGGTACAACCAAAGGTCAGGAAAGGAGACTGCCGGAACAGTAGGTCTGAAACTTGAAGCCATGTCTGTGTGTTTCTATATGTATTTGGATGAGAGAAGAGTCTTCGTGTGTGAATATGTCTGTTTATGTTTATATCTATGTGTGTGATTTGGGGTGTGTTCGCACATATTGTGTGTTTGCAATCTTCGCTCATGTTCTTGTGTGTGTGGATATATATATACGGCGATTACCTGTTATTTTCATGAACATACCATGAAAAATTAGTACATTTCCATTTTTTATGAAAAATTAAAACAAATCATTGGACTATAATTAGTGTTGGTATTAAAAATAATGAGTGACAAATGTTCAGCAGTGATGTGCCATCCATTACTGATCTCATTTTGTCGTTTAAAGGACACACCAAAGCTCAACCTTTTGAGGAGACAGCCACAAGCTCACAATGTCATCAACGGATGATGGGTTAGAGCACGAGTCAGCAGGTGTCGCTGTAAGCCAGAACACAGGTGAGCAGAATAACAACTCGACTTTATCAGACAAAGCAACAGACCTGAAGGCAGCTGCTGAGTCTGGCAAGTGGACCCTTGTAGATGAGTTGCTGAGCGATGATGACATCACAGGGTGTGATACAGAGCAGAGTTGTCTGCTCCATAAACTGGCAGCAGCACCGGAAGTCAGCCTCTCACTTGCACGAGACATACTGACAAAAATACAGAGCTGTGAGGGGAACATCAACCTGGTGGACGCAAATGAAGATACACCCATCGTGGTGGCTGCCAAATGTGACAACACCAAGATGGTGATGGAGCTTCTATCCCGACAGGCAGCTCTACCGCAGGATGAAACACTCCTGTGTTCCTTCTTACAGACTCTGACTAACAACTGGAATGAGGGAGAGACGAATTACATGCAAGAGCTAATTTTAAAACTGATGTGGGACAGACTACAAGACACAGCACTACACAGCTGTCACAAACAGCTTCACCACACACTGGTCCGGCTGGCAGTCACGTTTCACACGTCACTTGTACGTGAAATGTTTGTAACAGAACAACAAGTGAACTCTGTAGACAGTGAGGGGATGGCCGTGTTACACAGAGTGGCCATGTATTTTGAGCATAACCATGTCCGTCTCATTCATTTTCTCGTCACCAAAGGAGCAGACATCAACCTACAGAATGCTTCAGGTGACACCCCGCTGCACGTGGCAGCAAAACATCATAACGTGCTGATGATGGAGGTTCTGCTGCATCTCGGAGCTAAAAGTGATGTGATTAATAGTGAGCAGCGCTCAGTTCTGCACATTACTGCTTCTGATGACTTTTCGTATTTAAATCACATCATTCCATTGTTAATTCATAACAACAACGACATTAACAAAATGGACGGAAAGGGAAACACAGCCTTACACCTCGCAGCCCACATCGAGAAGATAACTTTTATGAAGACTTTGTTACATCATGGTGCTCGTGCTGATGGTGTGAACCACGAACAGAAGACAGTGTTACACATGATGGCGATGCCCATAAAGGATACACCTTCTGACGAGGACTCTTTAAGAAATGTTTTATCGTTGATGATCAAAAGAGGGGCAGATATTCGGAAAACAGATGTTGCAGGTAACTCTGCTCTCCATCTTGCTGCCAAACGTGGTAAATGGGATTTGGTGAAACTTTTCCTGAAGTACGTTGACAACGCTTCTCAGCTTGATAGTGAAGGCTTCAACATCCTGCACAGGTTCGTCATGAGCAGATCTTCCCTTGACAAAGATTTCTTTTACCAGTTGTCTCACAAAGTTGCTGATATAAATGCAAAATGTCAGACTGGTGATGCAGCCATACACCTTGCTGCTAAACATCAGAAGTGGGAAATGGTGAAGCAGTTGCTAGAAGAAGGCGCTCTAGTTGACGAACTAGACAATGAAGGCTTTCATGTTCTTCACAGAATGGCTACAGAATGTGGAAAGCAGTTTTCTCCGACAGAAGAAATAAAAAATGATTTGTTATCTTTTTTCTTGGGAAAGGTTTTTAACTGTAACATTTGTTGTAAAGGTGGAGATACAGTGTTGCACCTTGCTGCGAAACATAATAATTGGTCAATGTTCCAACGTCTGGTAGAGCATGTGGAATTCATAGATAAGTCGGATTCTGAAGGTTTGACTCTTATTCAAAGACTTGTCATGTGCACGAGCAGTACGTTTTTCACACAATTTTCATTATTCCGTCGCCTCATTCAGCTCGGCGCTGACTACACCTGTCGTGATCAAAACAAGGACACGGTGCTGCACGTGGCTGCTAAAAATGGTCACTGGGAGATTGTCCAATATCTTGTGGACCTTGGAGAACCAACAGACATTCCAGACAGTGAGGGATTTTTAATTCTTCACAGAGTAGCAACAGCAACAGCAACACGGGATTCGTGTACAGAAAATATTCTTCTTTCCCTTTTAAAACATAACTCTGGCCTTGACGACCGTACAAAAAGTGGGGACAAGGCAGTACATCTGGCTGCCAAGAATGAACGATGGAAAACTGTCGTGGCCTTGATAACCATCGGAGCGAATCCTCTTGACTGTGACAGTGAAGGCACCAATGTTCTTGTGAGAATGGTTAAGAGTCCATCTTCCCGTGATTATGCATCGTCCATTCTCAACATTTCAGTCTCAGCCAGAAAACCACAAGAGCACACCAGTGAATATGTAGCTCTTCTGCATGAAGCAGCAAGATGCAGCAATTGGGATGTAGTTCGGTTTTTAGTGGATCAAGGGGTCAGCATCCACCAGCACGACTCAGAAGGGTTTAACCTTTTACACATTGTAGTCACAAGAGAAACTCGTGAGTACGGGAAGGAAAATATAAATGAAATTATTAAATATTTTGTGGACAAAGGACTAGATTTCAATGACAGACTAAATGGCAACACATCGTTACACTTGGCAGCTGAAGTGGATAATTGGGATGCAGTCAAGTCTTTAGTGGAGCAAGGAGCAAATATTCAAGAACCTGACAATGAGGGTGTCTTCCTGCTTCAAAGAATGGCCATGAGCAGAAAGTGTGATAGGGTTCACATTGAACTTCTTAAACTCCTCCTCAGGGGAGGCGCAGATTGGACAGTGCGTCAGGACATTAGTGAGTCTTTGCTTCACCTTGCAGCCAGAGCTAATAACTGGGAGTTTGCTTCTTGTATGATCTTATTGCCAAGCCAATTCAATGTTTGTGAACTTGACAGCGAGGGTTTCAACACTCTACACAGGTTAGCGCAGTTTAACAAGAACGTAGAGTGGAAACACTTTTGGAAAACAGGACTAAATATTGACACCCCAAGTAAAAATGGTGATACCTGCTTACTTCTTGCTGCACGGAAAGG
This sequence comes from Pomacea maculata, assembly GCA_004794325.1. Lineage (NCBI taxonomy): Eukaryota > Metazoa > Mollusca > Gastropoda > Architaenioglossa > Ampullariidae > Pomacea > Pomacea maculata. Next base: position 10,591 of record SRHC01002743.1, read on the forward strand.
AAACTGGGAATTTGTGAAATCTTTACTGGAGTACATAAACGAAAAGCAGCTTCTGGATAATGCTGGCGTAATTCCTGTTGCGGAATGTCAAGTCGAAGTAAAATTGAATTTGGACCAGAAAGATGTGTGTGGATATACGGTCTGGCATTATGCAGTCATGAAGAAACAATGGGACGTCATCCGGGAACTTGAAAGATGCGGTGTCAATACAGATCACGTTGATGATGAAGGACTGAATATCTTACAGAGAATGGCATCAGACATGACAATTGATTGCCAAAGTATCCGTGAAACAAAAGACAATATTCTCCATTTATTCAAAGAAGATGGACTTGGAAATTGTCCATTACAAAGAGCGGCAGCCAAGAACATAAGTCTTGAGATGGTTACCCTGCTTCTTGATCATCTTCGGGATGTTCATTCTAAAGACAGCGATGGAATTCCTCTATTGCAAAGTGTTGTACTAAGGACGTATGTCACAAGCAGTTCTGAGTTTCAGGAGATCGTGGAACGCCTTTTAAACTTAGGAGCAGATGTAGAAGAACAATCTTGGGATGGTGACAGACCGCTTCTTTTAGCGGCTAGATGCATCCAGTGGTCAGTTGTCAGACTGTTGCTGAAGCACGGAGCGCGAGCTGGTGTGTGTGATTCGGAGGGTCTCTCTCTTTTACACAAATTAGCCTGTCAGAATCCGGCTCTGCCACACATTGCTGAAAAACTTTCTTCCACCATTCTGGCACCTCTTATAAGTGAACTTTTACAGAATGGGGCAAGTTTGAATCAAAAGGACTTCCAAGGAAACACACCCCTCCAACTTGCTGTCCAACATCAGAACTGGCAAGTGGCTCAAGAACTCGTACTGTGTGGGGCAGAGGTCAACGAACTTGACCCCGATGGCTACACTGTCCTCCACAGACTGGCACAGATACAAGGTGCGAGCCATGATCAATCGTTTTACTCACTATTACAACTTGTACTTGAAAAAGGAGCCAGATACGATATTACATCAAACAAAGGTGAAACCATCTTCAACATTTTAGTTGAAAACGAGAACTGGAGCATGCTGAAGTGTTTGCTTACTAACTGCATGGCTGTAATAAATAACCAGGACTGCCAGTCTCTTTTTTATTGCTTGACTTCTAGTCACTATGGAGACGTACACATCGATGTCTGTGACCTACTGACTGACAAAGGATCATCTGTCGATGCTAGAGACGGTGATGACGATACAGCACTCAGCCGTGCAGCTCGGGCAGGTAACTGGAGGTTGGTGGAACACTTGAAAAAGAAAGGTGCAAGTGGCAGATTCGTAGACAGGACTGGTCTGACTATCCTGCACCACTTTGTTCATGATCGAAGCAGTGATCTAGAAAATAATAGAATAGAAATGATCGATGTCATCATCTCGTCAGGTGTCGATGTAAACGTTACAGACCCTCGGGGTAACACAGCATTACATACCGCAGCAAGATTTGGATTGTTTGAGATTGTGGACCGCCTTCTACACCATGCTGAAAATCTGAACATCAAAGACAGTGATGGACTTACTCTTCTACTGAGATTATCGCACTCGTCGTCACCAAAATGCCTTCCTCTTGTGGAGTGTCTGGTGCAACAAGGTGCTGACATCAACGTCTGCTCAACAGACGAGGAATCACCTCTTCACCTTGCAATCAAAGGCAACAACTGGCCTGTGGTAGAGTTTCTGTTGAAAAGAGGCGCACAGCTGGATGTGAAGGTCTTAGAACAACTTTACACCGTACACAGGCTGATAAAATGTTCCACGCCGACATTTTCTGATGACCGTCAAATAAATTTGATGAAACTGCTAATACAGAAAGGAGTTTCTGTAGATGGTCCGGATTTAAATGGAAAGATACCAGCAGCATTGGCAGTCATATACGGAAAATGGGATCTTCTTCTTACTATCCTACCGTGGGTATCAAATTTAAACAATAATGATTGGAAAGGAAACTCGCTTTTCCATGAGCTCGCTAAGAACAGTTCCCTGGATGCGCAGAAGGTAAACATTATGACTTGTCAACTTCGTAAATGTGGCTTGGACATTAACCAACAAAACAGTGTTGGAGATACACCTGCACACCTGGCAGCTGATGAAGATCATTATTACGTTGTTAGAATATTTGTGGAACATGGCGCAGATACAAACATACCAAACAGAAAAGGGGACTGTCTGCTTCAAACAGTCGTCAAAAAGCTCTCCATTGAAAGTATTCCTTACCAAGGAATGTCATCAAGGGTAGAACTCGTACGTCTGATGGTAGAACACGGGGCAGACATCAACAGACGAGGAGCAGACAACAAGACCGCTTTACAAATGGCGGCTGGTAGAAAAGACTGGGAGATGGTCGGTGGACTCGTTGACTTAGGGGCTACTTGTGAACTCACTCCAGAAGAAAAGGAGTCGGCCTTTAAAATCCTTCATTGCTTTACATGGGAAAAAATTGAAGAGAGTAGGCTGAAAAATATCATAAAATACATTGCAGACGATGTTACTGACATTAATTATTCTTTCAGTGACATATACACACTTCGTGCCACAAAGACTGTTTTGCAGTGCTGTATAGAGAACTCAAAGTGGAAAATGGCAAAGGTTTTAGTAGAATGTGGAGCGGAAGTGGATAAACCATTCATGCAACTTATGATTTCTCGCTACTCACAGTGTGATCGCACAGAGTGGATTAATTTCCTTGATTTCTTGATTTCTCAAGGGTTTGATATCAACGCAAAGTTTTCAGATGGCTCTACATTACTTCTCTTTGATGAAACCATCAGCAGCTTACTTTATGAACTTAGAGGTACTGGTTCTTTGTTTGATGACTTGTTGGAAAAGGGGGCCGACCCTCTGCTTGTTGATTCAAGAGGACAGACGCTGCTCAGAAAGGTCGTAGACTTTGGTGGATGTTCAACAGTATATGTTTTGAAGAAACTTCTTCCTACTGGTGTGACGACTCATCAGCCGAGAGTTACGCAAACCGTGTCACAGTCCCAGGAGTTTTCTGAGTACATTGTGTCGCCAACAGAAAAGGTGATCCAAGACCATAACAGGTCGGCTCTCGAAATATTGGTTCAGTCAGGAGCAAGCTCAAACGCAGAGTTATTTCGCTTGAACACTGAATACCAAGTGAGTCTGGCTGGACAGGCAAACACGAATGAGGATGTCAGAGAGCTCCTCGAGGATTTAAACAAGGCCGCAAGTGAGCCCCACTCACTTAAATCACTATGTCGTTTATCTCACTGGCTTGGTTGTGGGCCTGGCAGGGCAGACAAAGTTAACAGTTTGCCGATTCCTCATAGTCTAAAAAATTGGATCTCTTTTAGTGATTTAATGTCCATAGAGTTTCTTTCACCTAGACGTGACGATGTTAACGCTCGCTCCTTGGAAGAGGAAGATAACTTGAGTGTCAACAGTGATAACAACGACAGTGACAGCAACATAGACTACAATGACAATGTGATTCGTGAGTCCCAGAACATGTCCCCTGATACATTTGACTTAGATGAACCGTATTATTTTGAAGGGGAAGATACCTGCGCATCAACTTCTACAACAGCATCATTGTCATCATCATCCTCAACAACAGATCCTTAGAAAAGATTGGCAGTAAGGTCACTTACCTATATAACCTTCAACCTTTGTCAAACCTTTTCGTCTTTCTGTCCTTGTATGAAATGCACTCTTGATGTTGTCTCCAAGTCTTCTTTTATATTTATATTTTTTCACCCCCATTAACTACCTGTAATGTTCCCTACATGATAAACTCCTGATTACCTAATATTGTGTCCATACTACTTTGGTTTAAATACAGAATACCAAGCTCCTACTCCACTGAAGGAAAGTTTGGTTCTTTTAGGGATTTACTTGAGTTATTCTGATTCTAGCTTTTGTCTTCAAAATCAGTATGTCAGACCTAATGACTTACCAACAAACAGGAAGGAAGCACGGTATAGAGGACGACAAGATTAGACAGTGAAGTTTGCTCATACTCGAGGCATCCTCGAATGGCAGTGCTATAAAACTCCTCCACGGTTTGGGCACAGAAGCCTGGAAATTTCGAAAATTAAAATATTGGTGTTCTTTCGCTGTATCTCATTGCCTTTGATGTGGCAGGACAGCAAAGGATTAAGCAGTTCAAAACAGTTTCTTTGATACACAAATCTTCTCTCTTTGTATTTCAGTTGAGTTTATGTTAATAACAGTGAAAAAAAAAAGAAATCCCAACCTGCTATGAATTCTTAGAGCAGTTTAAGGAGATACATCATTTTTGTAGTGATACATTTGAGACTGATCTACCAGTGGACATACCTGAAACTAGCAATAACTATCTGAACACTGAAGTATCTGAGAGTGATGCTGCCAATTGCCTAAAAAAGCTTAAAGAAAGCAAAGCTCATGGAAATGATAATATCATAAATGAATTTTTTAAATTCTCACAACAAAAGACCCTGACTCTATTCAATAGCAACATGTTATGCCCTCACAGAATGCTTAGTTTAGTTTTTGTTACTCCTCGAGGAGCATATGGTCACAACAACAAATCCCCAGCGGACCCAGCAAAGGGCAGCCCCTATCAGTTGGGCCCATGAGGTTCCGATGTCCTTTGCCTCTCTCTCTACTTTTCTTTTCCAAGTCTGCTTTAGTCTCCCAACTCTCCTCTTCCCCTGAGGTTTCCAGTCAAGAGCTCACAGAATGGACATCAGGTATTATAACACCAGTTTTTAAAAACAAAGTGATCCAAATAACTAGTGGCATCAAAATTCTTAGTTGCTTCATAATTTACTAGACTACATATGCGGGTATACACGAGGAGTCTGGACGAAGGAAAGAATGAGCGTATGATACCAAGAATTAGTTTTCTTTTGTTGTTGTTGTTGTTGCCGCTGTTGGGTTTTTCAATAGCTGTCATAAACCAACAGTGAGTGTATGTGAATAACAGACACTATTTATAAAGATAGGAATGTTCATGAACATGTATGGATATATTTTTAATATCTCAATATCCCTTTTTCGGTGAGTCTGTGTTTTAATGTTTGAAGAATGGGAGATTTCTGTATTGGATGAGTGTGATATATTTGTGTATATTTTATGAATATGGTTAAAAATAGTTAAGCTTTGAACATTTCTCTAAAGATTGGTTTTGTTTTGTTTGTTTTTTTCTCCAGGTTTTTGTGTTTTTCTCTTTTGTTTGTTGGTCTTATTCTTTGTAACCGCCTGGAATTCGCCAGTGGAAACTTAGTGTTCTATCCAAGTGGATACTTTGTGTCATTTTCAAGTGTAGATTTTGTGTTGTTTTACAGTGGAGACTTTGTGGGGAACTGTATTGTCGGCAAGAAGATCGGATATTTTGAGACACTAGAAGAAACTTGTGTTAGGACAGTGAGCAGGGAACTTTGGATTTATTTTGTGTTTTCTTTTACTTCAAATTATATTACTTTAAAGTTTAAATTGTTGTCGTTGCTTTTATTTAATTGTCTTCCTCGTCTGAAAGGCACTGTAGAGTGCAGGTGACATTTATCCTCTGTGTGCAAACATTACTCCTTGCAACGGGTTGACTTTATAGCAGCAGATTTATCAGAGTGCAGCAAAATGTGAATATTTTCGGAACACCCAGGCCATAGAGTCAGCACTGCACACAGCCTGTTGACATAGATGAAAATTTATAACTATTCCTTTCTCTTATTGGCTTTTTAAAGTGCTTAATAAGAAATGTCCATAAAACTAATGAAATGAAACTACTAGAGAAAAATTTGGCTGTAGTAAAGGGCTAGTAACAGTACATTTTTTTTCTAAGCTATGTAAAACAAATTGCATAGTGATACCATTTGAGAACATTTTAAAGTATGGTATCGTGCTTTGAGAACCATTATGATGCAGCCTAGAAAGACATGACGATGAAATCTGAACTTTTAATGATACACTTCTTTGTCGTCAGATCGCAAAATATCGCAAAATACTTATTCATTAGAAGATCCACCGTGAATATCGTCTACACGCCAAAAGTCTACAACCATGGCGGCCATCTTTGCGCAAGTGGCGCACCACCTCTAAACCAAACACGCGTGCATCCGCGTTGAGGTTCGCAGTGCTGTTTGTCGGGGGCGGTAAGATCCTGGGTAGCGACCTATTTTACACTCACGTGACGGGTGGGGATGATTCCTACAAGATTGCCCTACCGGTTTCCATATTTACAAGCAGCACATACAGCACTGCAGTCGGTGGGCAGAGAAGCTATAGAGACGTCTCACCTGCACAGGTAGCGTGATTTCAACCAATTTCTTTTTTGAGATTTCTTGTTGCATTGTGTCTTGTAGATACGTTGAACGTTATGAGCTTTCAAATCCACCTCTCTCTCAAGGTACCTCTTCCGCTCCTTCTTCACTTCACCGTCTTTCTCCCCACTCTCACACATTCTTTCTCGTTACACTCATTCTTACTCTGTCACTCTTTATCTTTGCCCTTTTGCATTCTCTCTCAATTTCTCTCACATTATTATTTTCATTTTCTCTCATTCTTTCTTTCTCTCACTCTTTCTCATGTCACCGCAAGTCGTTAGTGGCTCGGGCATTAAGACTTGTCGTACAATCAGTTGTCCTAGCAGTTTCCTATGTGAAGATGACCTTATGCATTCCCAGCGAAAAGGAAAGTAAAAAAGTTTAAAAAAAAATAAATAAATAAATAAAATGTGTCGGCTGTTTTCCCGGATGCCATGAATGTAAGAGGACAAGCCAACCCGGATTTAGGATACATAGGACCTGTGTGTCTTGCAAACAACTCCACCTCAAGCTTTTCTGACTGGGATATATATAGCACATTGCTGACGTCAGATTACTTCAGCAGCCACCTGGCAGTACTGCACTGCATCAGAAAATGACGCAATAAACTCTGGATGACGTATGCATGGCGGTATTATGCAATGTTACGCAGTATTACGTCATTCTAGGCTCAGTATGGTGTTACAGTCCTACTGGACACATTTACACGGTGAAACCATGAACTTGTGTTACTGGACTGCTTCCACACTATTTCGTTTCCAGTTCACCACTAAAACGAGGCTGCTGTATACGGAGCTTCCGGTTTAGTCACATTCATTGTTTAGCTTAACGAGACCAACAGCGGAGTAAATCGCAAGACACTAAGCGTTGGTCTCGCCAGACAGACAGCAGTCCACCTACACACGACTGTGGTGAAGCAAAGAAAATGAATTTTTCAAATATCTTCAAAACGAAAACAAATATAACATTTTTCAAAGGTCATATTCGTCTTTAATACACCAAGACACTACAGATTATCACCTTTTAAAATCAGTAATAATTTCAGTGTTGAGCAGTGATATCAATTACTAGAGTCTCAGTAAACAACAAAGTATTATGAATAGGAGATTTTTTGTTAAACATTGAATTTCAAGTAAAATATACAGTTACATATTTTAAAGTGACATTAAAAGATAATCTCTATCATATTGACTGTTTAACAGAAACAGTGACAGCCTCGTCAGGGAGACAGTAATAACAACAAAAGGACATGTCCTCGACACCCATGGACTGCGATCCACAACCTGAGTGTTCAGGACTCGTCATCACCCAGCCCATGTCTCACTCGGACACAAGCATGTCACTAATAAGTAAGACACTGGACTTAACAGCAGCTGCCGACTCTGGCAACTGGACTCTTCTCGACTATTGGCTGAGTTTCGATGACGTCACCATACGTGATGTAGAACAAAGCTACATACTCCATAGACTGGCAGCAGCACCGGAAGTCAGTCTCTCACTGGCACGAGATATTTTAACAAAAATATTGAAACATAAAGTAGACATCAACATGATGGATACAAACGGTGACACAGCTGTCGTGGTGGCTGCCAGATGTGACAACACAAAGATGGTGATGGAGCTTCTATCCCGACAGGCAGCTCTACCACCTGATGTAACACACGTGTGTTCTTTCTTGCAGACTCTGACTAACAACTGGAAACCACAAGAGACGCCTTATATGCACGCGCTTGTTGTCAAACTGTTGTGGGACAGACTACAAGACACAGCACTACACAGCTGTCACAAACAGCTTCACCACATACTGGTCCGGCTGGCTGTCACGTTTCACACGTCACTTGTACGTGAAATGTTTGTAACAGAACAACAAGTGAACTCTCTAGACAGTGAGGGGATGGCGGTGTTACACAGAGTGGCCATGTTTGATAGCGAGGACCATGTCCGTGTTGCGTTCTTTCTCATCAGCAAAGGTGCCAACGTTAATCTACAGACCACGACAGGTGACACACCTCTACATGTTGCTGCCAAGCACAAGAGCTGGGCGATAATGGAGGTTTTGTTACACCGACAAGCCAAAAGTGATGTGGTTGATTGGGAACAGCGTTCAGTTTTACACAGCATGGCTTCTCATGCAGACCCTGAATGCTTCTCACATATAAATGAAATCCTTCTGTTGTTAATCCATAACAACAGCGACATCAACATAAAGGACAGAGAAGGAAACACAGCCTTACATCTGGCAGCACTCGCCGGTAACATAACTTTTATGAAGACATTGTTACATCATGGTGCTGGTGCTGATGGTGTTAATGGCAAAAATAAAACAGTGCTACACATGATGGCGATCAGTGAAAGTAAAAATCTTTTAAGTAATGATTCCTGTAGGAACATTTTGTCACTCATATTAAACAAAGGAGCAGATGTTCACAGGACCGATTGTTACGGTGACTTAGCTGTACATCTTGCTGCAAAACATAACAAATGGGACTTTGTAGAATTTCTGTTGAGATATTTAAGCGACATTTCACATCCTGACAGTGAAGGGTTCAATATTTTGCACAGATTTGCGATGCAATCATCCTACAAACAGCTTCATTTGTTTTACCAGCTGTGTCAGAAGGTTGGTGATATAAATGCAAGAAGTAGAAGCGGTGATGCAGCGGTACACCTGGCTGCTAAACATCAGAACTGGGACACACTGCAGATGCTGGTGCAACAGGGCGCACTAATCGACGAACCAGACAGTGAAGGTTGTTGCCTTTTTCAGATATTAGCTAAGACGGGAAATATAGAGAAATTTGCTTTTTGTTTGGTTATTGAAAAGCACGATCGGCACTATAACAGTCGTGCTTTCCCTAAAGACACAGAATGGCAACTCACTACCAAGCATATTTGGTCAGTTGTCGAAAGCCTCGTAGAGTACATGGGAAATATAAACCAGGTAGATTCTGAGGGTTTGACTCTCGTTCAAAGACTTGCTATGAGCGAACCAGAAAAAGTCAACACTTCAATATTGCATCGCCTTCTTGAGCTCGGCGCTGACGTCACCTGTCGTGATGCAAACGGCGACACTGTGTGTCACCTGGCGGCTAGAAATGGCCACTGGAAGACTGTCCGATACCTTTTGGAGCTTGGAGAAGGAACGGACAACCTAGACAGCGAGGGTTTGTCAGTTCTTCATAGAGCAGCGAAAGCAACTACAGCAATAGCACAAGATGTGCTTTCCTACATTCTACAACGGAATCCTGACTTACACAAGCGAACACGACAGGGAGACACAGCCGTACATCTGGCCGCCAGATGCCAACAATGGGAGGTTGTCAAGACCTTAACTAAACTCGGGGCAAACATTTTTGACTGCGATAGTCAAAACACAAGCGTTCTGCAGAGAATGATTAGATGTCCCTCATCAATCAGAATCGAGCTATCAGTTCTACAAAATTCAACCGCAACATACACAGCACAACAGTTTACCAACTCACTTTTGTTAAAAGCAGCGCAAGTCTGTAGACTGAATGTAGTCCGATTCCTGTTGGATCACGGGGTCAGTATATATCAACGTGACTCGGAAGGTCTTAGCCTTTTACATCACATAGCGAAAACAAGAGAACATTTCTCGATCGCCACGACTCGACATCTGAAATATTTTCTGGATAAGGGCATTGGGTTGGAAGATAGATGTCCGAATGGCAACACACCTCTACACTTGGCTACTAAATCTGATAACTGGGATATGGTAAAATACTTAGTGCACCGAGGGGCAAGCATTGAAGACCCTGACAGTGACGGCGTCTATGTGCTCCAGAGACTGGCCATGTACAGTGAGTATGGTGAGATACACCGTGAAATTCTTCGACTTCTCCTCAAGAAAGGTGCAGATGTGAATGTACGTGACTGCAATGGTGACTCTGTATTACACCTCGCCGCCAGAGCCAAGAATTGGAGTTTTGTTCGTCAGATTATTCAAGAGACAGGTGATCTTAATATCGACGAGCTTGACAGTGATGGCTACAACATTCTGCACAGGTTAGCGCAATCTGAGCACTCAGAGTTGGTAGAGGATGTCTTGAACAAAGGATGTAATGTAGAGGCCTTGAGTAGAGATGGCGACACCTGTTTACTTCTAGCTGCAAAGCGAGACAACTGGACCTTTGTAAAGGGTGTACTGGGTCACGTGTTCAACAGAAAGCACTCGTCACACTCATTTTTACTTGAACTTTCGTCGGCATCAAATGCTTCTCTCAGTTTTGCGCAAGATGCTCAAAGTATGAGTCAAATAAATCTTTATACGAGAGACCTACGTGGATATACGGTCTGTCATCTTGCACTCATAAGAAAACGGTGGGACGTCCTACGACAACTGGCAGAGTGTGGCTACAACATGGACATCATTGATAACGAGGGACTCGATCTCCTGCAAAGTATGGCCTCAGATAATGATGTCTGTGACCTTCTGATTGAGAAAGGATTGTCTGTGAATGCTGAAGATTGTGAAGGCAACACACCACTTCATGTCGCAGCTCGAGTAGGCAGCTGGAACTTGGCGAAACACTTCATAAGAAAGGGTGGAAGTGGTAGAAAGCCAGATGGAAATGGCTTTTCCATTTTGCACAAATTTGTAACTTCTGTGAACACGTTTCATGCGGTCAGAGATAATAAGGCCATGAAAGAGTACCTTCACACATTAGATGTCATCCTTTCTTCTGGGGTTGATGTAAACGCTACGGACCCCCGGGGTAACACAGCGATACATATCGCAGCAAAACGACAGCTGCTTGATATTGTGAACCACCTGATAGACATCGTTGAAAACCTCAACACCACAGACAGCGATGGGTTTACTGTGTTACTAAGACTGGCACAAACACCACACCCACAATGTCTCTCTGTCTTACGCCGTCTGGTACAGAAAGGTGCTGACATAAACTTCTGCTCGATACAAGGTGAATCAGTTCTTACACTTGCAGTTAAAAGCAACAACTGGCCTGTGGTACAATTTCTGGTCAGCAGGGGTGTACAGTATAGTGTACATAGTCTGGAGCAGCTTCACACTATTCACAGACTAATCAAGTCTTCCTCTTCTACATTTGTCGGGGACAAGCAAGTGAAGCTGGTGACATTGCTATCAAACAGTGGATTGTCTATAAACTTGCTAGATCAGTGTGGAAAGGCACCAGCAGAGCTGGCACTCATACATAAGAAATGGAAACTGTTCAAATACCTTTTAGAATCCAAAGCAGACATAAATTACACTCATAGAAAACAAAACACTTTTTTTCATGATCTTGCTAAAAAAGACTTTATCGCTGGCGACATTTTGAGAGATATTACACGATTTCTGGTTATGTCTGGCTTGGACATAAACCAACAAAATATCTTTGGTGTTACTCCTGTCCAAGTGGCAGCTGACAAAGCGAACTGGGACGTTGTTATAGTATTTGTAGAGCACGGTGCAGACATAAACATTCTCGACAGATATGGGCGCAGCCTGCTTCATACAGTTCTGGGTCATCTCAGCTCGCGAGATAGTAGGCAGCTGAACAAACTAGAACTACTAACCTTTTTGGTAGAACATGGGGCAGACATCAACAGGCGAAATCAAAACAACGAAACTGTTTTACAAGTAGCAGCTGGGAGAGATGATTGGAAAACTGTAGGAGTGCTCATTAAATTAGGAGCTGATTGGGAACTCACTCCCAGTGAAAAGAAGTCAGCTTTCAGTGCAGACATAAACAGATATGGGCGCAGCCTGCTTCATAGAGTTGTGGATCATCTGAGCTCGCGAGATAGTAGGCAGCTGAACAAACTTGAATTAATTGTAGAACTCCTAACCTCTTTGGTAGAACAAGGGGCAGACATCAACAGGCGAAGTCAAAACAACAAAACTGTTTTACAAATAGCAGCTGCGAGAGATGACTGGGAAACTGTAGGAGTGCTCATTCAATTAGGAGCTGATTGTGAACTCACTCCCAATGAAAAGAAGTCGGCTTTTAGTAACCTTCATCTCTTGAGCTGGGAAAATGTCGACGAAGAAAAGGTGTGTCGTTTTGTACATTATATCTCAATCGATGTTTGTGACATCAATGCTTCTTTCCTGAAAGAATACAAATGTGATAAAAAGAATAGTATTTTGCAGATGTGTCTAGAAAAGTCCAACTGGCCTATGGCAAAGGCTCTGGTAGAATGTGGAGCTGACGTGTTTCAGCTGTACACACATCAGACTCTGTTAGAGTTTATGATGTCTGCATATTCATACAGTAATACAACAGCATGGATGTCGTTTCTTGACTCAGTGAGTAATACAAAAGCATGGATGTCTTTTCTTGACTCAGTGATTTCAAAAGGGTTAGACATCAACACTAAACTTGTAAATGGATCTGGAGTACTCTTCCATGATGAGACTATCAACAGCATTAGGCCTGACAACAAATTTATGAGTAGTTTATTTAATTTTCTGTTGGAGAGGGGCGCTAATCCTCTGCTTGTCAACTCTAGAGGATGGACATTACTTCGAGAAGTAGCAGAGTTGAATAACAACAGCATGATGACTGCTCTGATGAAACTTCTTCTCGTTGGGGTAACAACACATCAGCCGAGATTTACTGAGGCCATGTTACAGTCACAAAATGTTTACATCGCACAGACTGCGTCCCCAACAGAAAAGATGATCTGGGACAAGAACATCTTTGCCCTGAAGCTGTTGATCGAATCAGGCGCAAGTTCAAACGCAGAGTTATTTCGTCTGAACACAGAATACCAAGTGAAGCTGGCAGGACAGGCAGACACTGATGACAATATTAAAGAGCTGCTTGAGGTGTTGAACATGGCCGCCAGTCAACCTCGCTCACTGCAGTCCCTGTGTCGTCTGACTGTTTCTCACTGTCTTGGATGTGGGCCTGGAAGGCACGACAGACTAAATC
>SRHC01002744.1:0-28042 GCA_004794325.1 Pomacea maculata
AATGCCACGGGCAAAAAAAAAAAAAATACACAACTAATTTGAAGCTAGAAGAAAACTAGAGCTGATAGCTTCGAACCCTTTTTGCTATAAATATATAGAAATCGGCAAGGGTATTTCTGCACAAGCTCGGAACATAAGGCGACAGGTGAAAAGTGGAGTAGTGATAAAAGAACAAGCACTTAACTGTCTTGGTATGCGCCTCTCTTGACCGGTTAACAGGCATTTCAGTGACTGGAACTAAACTCCTACCTTCACTGTTGTCCATTTTGGTACTTATATACCCGTTATGTGCGGTAAATACTAATAATTATAATTATAATTATAACTGACCACGTTTGCACTTTGAAAACCGAAATCGTTGTATGATACCGCTCCACACCGACAAATATAGTGTCTCTATTAGACATGTCTAAATTTACAAGACCTACTCGTATGTTTTAACCCATTTTTATATTATTCACCATAAATGTTTGTTATCCTGTGATATTAATTGTACAATCAGTAGCAGTCTTAATAGTTCTGTATCCATTTCCTATTGGTGATATTGCTTTGTTAAATATCGAATGTATATGACAGTGCCTTCTTCTACAAATGTTGACTGCATACTTGCACTTCACCTATGCCAATAAGAAGTTTTGAATTTTCTTGAAATATTACGCAAATCATAAGACAAAACGGAAAGGTGTTTGAAATAGTAATCATAAAAGAACAAAATTAAACGACTTAATTTTGTAACTATATTTTATTTTGTTTTTGTCTTGTTTCCCTCTCGCACTCATTTTTTCAGTTTTCAAGAAAGAAACAAACCACAGCAGAGCCAAACGAACTGCTGTGTTTATCTGTCACGTGGTACCCCCACTTAGGTCTATGACTGCTTGTTGACAAGCTTGAGACCCCTTATGCAAGAAAGGGATTTGTAAGTAGAGGTGCAATGTGGGGTAGACGACCTTAGGTGATTACATGATGCCAGGAGCTACCATCTGTCTGGCAAAGTCGACAACGACGGCTAGGAGATAGTGACACCTCAGGGGTAGCTCACCTGTCGTTTAGAGACTAGTAGGTTGATACGGAGAGGAGGGATAAGTCATCTGCCCATCACGCCACTTGTTTGTGGGGCAGAAAGTCACAGGGGTGTGGGTGTTGTCTACATGATGATTGGATGGTGAATGGACGAAAATCGACATCAATGTGGACTGATCAACTAGTCAGAGGTCAAAACGATTTGAGCATCTCTAAGGCCGACTTCACTTGATTATTGTAGGTAAATCCCACGTCGTTGAGTTTTGTGTCAGGGTTGTCAGGGACTGGCAGGGTAGGGCATCGTGAGCCACCTACTGAAAACATCGAGTATCACCATGTGATTACCGTACGTTTGGTACCTTCAGACTATGTTGACATGGATAGCAGGAGTTAAAATCTGATTATCGCCCAGTCTGTCATTTACTTTATTTAGGACTCAAGTATTGTAGTTGTTTACTTTTGTATTTTTAGAACATGTCAATGATACAGGCATCAGGGACATTTTTCATAAAAGATTCTACCCTATTCTGTCAGTTTGTTATCTTCCTTATCCACTAGTTTAGACTTTGTATTTATTCAAACTTATTTACTGTTGCATATAATTAAAAACACGTATGTCAGCTTCATGCAGACAGCAGTAAAGACCGGAACCATAAGAGGTCCAACCTGTGAAGCATTAGCAAAGGTATTGGCAAACAGATCTTTCCGTAACTAATGATATCAAAAAAAGCTATACTATTCACAATGCCCTAACATTATTGGCTTAAAATGAGCTTCACCAAACCATTTTACCGAATTGGGCAAAACGGGTAGACGGCATTTGGACAGTTTTGAAGGGAAATAATGCAGAGATGTTTAGGTGGGAATCCAAACAGCCACCACAAACACACAGTCGCATCATCATCACACACTCTGATCGTACATAAAGTAAAAGTAAACATGCGTTTGTTGTTCACAAAACACTTCAGGAGACTGCACCTCTAAGACTGACCTCACTAATTAGTATCTATGAAACAAAACTATCACATGAAATATAAGCAAATATGTCACCTGAAAAATATCAGAGGAAACACACTGATATCAGTTATTTTTATCCGACTTTATTGATGAGTAATTCTATACCTTATTTAAGAACAATGATTCACAAAACTAGTTTTATTTTATTATATACCTATAAGTAAAGAAACTGACAGTAATCAGTGTGCTAATGTTACTATTATTATACTAGAATTCTAATAAGCATTGGAATACATTGGAATAAATATTAGATACAAAGACAACATAGCCAGAAGATAAACATACACTAAGCAACATTTGATCACCAAAGTTCATCAATGCGTTTGGGAGTGTGTGTGTGTTATGTGTGTAATGTCTCTGACATTTTGTCTCGAACCCAGATGAGTTGAGCTGTACAGCTAGTGACTCCGCGAAGTCTTACCCAGTCCAGTGATACCTTAGGCTGTCCAACGTGTCCCTCCACGTAGACTACAACTTTTCGCTTGAAGCCTCGAAATTGCCTCCCATCCGCAAACCACACATCATGACCGTTGTCTTCAGACAGAAGATGGATGTTCTTTTCCTCCACCACTTTGATGTTAAAGCCGGACTGTGTAAGAGTTTTTGAAAACCTCGTCTGCTCACAATAGTCGTATTCAAACAGGACCAGCACGTCACTCGGGTAGAGACAGGGTGTCAGGCTGTCTGGGTCTTTGCCATGTGACTTTTCCAAAATGTCAATAAAACTATAACCGGGCTTTTGGCTTTGACTGGTGTCTCTACCTAGAGAAACAGTATTGGACGTTACTTGAGAGACATAATAAACTATTTATATTTAACTTTTAATAATATTTTTAAAAATCACAAAATATCGTTAATATCCCAACAAGGCATGAGAATTATAGATCATAGAAATATCTCTGCTTTGTATAACAATCTAATCATATCAGTAGTCAGATTCACGAAACGTGCTACTGAGTTAAATAATAAATGATGTTGTTGTCATGTTTATAACAAAGAAAAAAATATTTAACAGAGAAAAACTAAAGTAACGACTTCCTACTGTGTTGGTTGATGTGTAGAGCTGTCAGCAGGTCAACAACACAGCGGATACACTCGGCGCATGTAAAAGGATGACCCACTGAATGACCTTCTCCACAGTGGTAGACAAACCTCACTGGCAGACCCTCTGTTGGAGCGACATCTATTGAGCTGACATCCCAGTTAATAAATTTGATTAATTTTCCTTTATCTAGGATCTTGATGAATTCTTTTTCCCTAAGTAATGATGGTGGACATGAAACTGTACTTTGGTACTCGACTGCTTTCCAGTTGTTTGAAATCCTCTGTCTGAAACAGCTGGCAGCCCACAGGTGCAGATTCTGATTTTCAGTCCACAGTTTGTCACAAAACAACTGGAACGAATCTCCTTCACTGCAACAAACGAAAACGATTTCTTATATCGAAGAAATAAAACATTACAAACATTCATATACAACGCATATAAAATAGTTAGACGTACATCAAACATGGCATGATTAGAAATTAGTTCATACACAACCACGAATTCTCTTCGAGACTGTTAAACTGTGCTTAAACAACAGATAATGTGTATATAATTTAGCTTACATACATGACTGCAGCGTTCTTCTGTGTATGTCTATGTGATAATTCTTGTGTCTGCGTCCTACCCTGCCTATCTAACTGCCTGTCTCTGTGTGCATGGTTGTGTGTGTGCGTGCGCGCGCACTATTTACTTAAAAATAGTATAAATTGTACTTTAAGGGCCCTGCGTCATCAACAAGGATGAACAGATCGTCAGTAGATGACAGAGGTAACAAGTCCCTGATGACTTTCTTCATATCTGTGCGCTCCAAGTTCAATTCTTTATATATCAGTTTCTTGTTTTTCTTTGATTTTGCATCTTTCTTTAAATCTATTTTTTCTTCACTTGACTTTATTGTAGAAAATGTTTCATGTGTAGAACTCTCACGGTTGACTTGATCAGGGGTCACCACGTCTTTGGTTTGTTCTAACTTGCCTCGCATCTCTGCTACATCTTTCATCAGCATACCGTACAACAACTTTGAGACTGTTTCATTTTCCCGCCATGTTGAGAGCACACAGACCCGGTGACCCTCTGACAACCATTTCTTGCCCATCAGCCTGAGCGAGGTTGTTTTGCCTGACCCTGGCGGTCCGGAAATAAAGACTCGAGGTGGCGCTTCTGTCAACAGTTGGTGATGTTGAGGGTGGATGATGGCGCCGTTAAATAGTTCTCCTGTGAGACTGACGGCGTGTTCATGTGAACTTGGTGTACACACACGACGGCCATCGGGCAGGGTCAAGGACGGTCTGGTGGCTGGACCACAAAATCTGAAATAGAAAATTTTTTCCTGAATATTTGCTTGGATTTATGTTCTTTAATTTAGTAGATGCCTCTTCGTGTATATATGGCTGTGTGTGTGTGTAGTCGCGGACGTATATATATATAGTCACAGAACGATGACATAAAGTCTGCATTGTATGTTTTAAACCTGGGAGAGAAAAGAGGAAACAATAAAATTAACCGTCGCCGCCTATAGCTGAACAAGTGGAAGGAACTCGGTTAACTGAACCTAAGGCTACATCTTCCAACTAATAGTCGGTAATCACATTTCTTTTGTACTTCGAAATTTTTGAACATTTGCTTTCTTTTGATACGGATATGTATTAGTAAAGTTATTTTCTTTGTAACTTTCATAGTAGCAGTTTTTATCCTACAGTATCTAGCCCTGCAAGGTGTTGTAGTCTCTCGTCCCCAAGAGGCAGGGTTAGTTTGTGTAATGTCGGTTCCCTACAGGCGGCGTTCATGACAGCAAAGAGTGTGATCACTCTTCCCTTATTGTCAATGCCAATTTGTTTTAACGTGTGTCCCTAAGTGGACACGTTAGTTACTTTTAAGATGTTTATAGAATATCTATTTTCTTGATTAATAAACTGTACTTAATAGAACTGGAAAAACAGCATCAAGGCAGTAACTTTGTTTCAAACTATAAACGGTTTTATTTTCTGTTGACAGTAAAACTTTCTATTGGTACATTTCGTCATCAGAGGGGTTGAATAATTAGTAACTTTGTCTATGGGTATTAAAAACTATTTTCATTAATTATCGTATCATTTTATCATTTACTGTAAGGTGTTTTTTTTATAAATATAATTAAATGTATATATTAGTCCTGCAAAAAGGCAGTTATAGGTTTTTTTTTGTTCAAAACAGAAGAAAAGTACAAATGTCCATGCGATTGAGTGCAGGTGCCTGTGACACACATATTTTTATATGCGTTTACGTGTTTGTGGATCTGTGTTCGATTTTCCTGACCTTATTCTCACCTTGATACTATCTTTAGGTAGTTATTATCACTGTTTTTAGGATCAACCTCCGATCCTGAAGGATGTTTTTGTATCCAGACCTTCAACTCTTCGACCATGTTGTCACTGTGCAACTGATCAGCACACAAGCATTCACCAGAGATATCAAGCGACTCTGTGAGGCCGGTGCTCCTCCTTAAAGCCTGACACAAAACAAATACAAAAGATAAGAATATAATGGATTTTAAATAATTCTTTTTAGTTTCTAGCTTTTTCTAGATTCGATATACATAGAAATTGTGTTTAATTTTACGTGTACAAAAATATGTTTAAAACATACTGTACAATGCTAAAATTTTTAAGCACTGCATATGTCTTTTAGTTTTGAAACGGGTTTATTGCATGCTCTTTTTAATTTGAAAGCAGAAAACAGGGAGGTAGCACAAAAAGTAAGTAAACAACAGTGTATACTAAAACTTACCTTTGCCACATCTTTTTGTTTTTCCAATATTTCTCGGAGTGATGTCAGCGAGAGGTTTGGTAACATCAATGTTTTACGTATTGCAATACCAGACCTGACATCCGACATGAGATGCTTCAACATGCGCTCCGCTCCATCCAACTGTTTGACAGCTTCACGTAAATCCTGTACAACCCTCTCATTGTCTCTTATCTCTACCCTCATGTCTGCTGTACACACAGACGCCTTCACCACCACAACCACTACACCGTAGTGTCGGTGGACGATGAGTACATCAAAGTTCTCATAGTCCGTGTCACGACGTGTGAGGTCAGAGGGCATCGGCAGGTTGTGGTGGGAAAACTGCTCGTCAACACTAGCCAGGTAGTCGTCACAGGTGAACTGTGAGAGGACAAACATGGCCTGCTGGTCTCTGTCCGCCAGGTGGCGCAGACATTTGAGGACGTGCTGGATGGCGTGGTCGTGCCTCAGTGTGTCGTCTGGTGCGGCTTCCATGACAACGACCTTCTCACCCGCCACCTCATCGTTTCTATACCTGTTTCTGTTGATGTAGAGTGAAGGCACGAAATAGCAGGCGTTGAGAACATCTGGGTACATGGTCTGGATGCTGGCTGATAGACTTTCCTGCAATCTTTCTGTAGTCTCATCGGTAATCTGAAATATATAATCAGCCCTTAAGAGTATGATAGCTAACACTCATATTTACACTGTCGCATGCACACACTCTAAAGCATACTCTTACCTAACAACTACTCCGATTCGTTTATGCATCAGTAGATAATTCTAGCTAGTTTCCTATCCTATAAATGCATACGTGTCTGTACAAGTGTCAGTCTTTAGTCGTTACATAGACAGGAAAATCTTACTTGGATAGATAACATTTGCTGGTCTTCTTCACTAGTTGACGATGTTTTCTGTTTTCTGTAATCAATAAATTAATCAACAATTGACTTGTACTTAATTAACGAACCAACTAGCTGACCTTCTCACCCAACGTGTTTTTAGATGAATGTACCTGTTAGATGATTAATATGATTTTCTTAAGAAGAACAAATGATTCCGAGTAAAATAAAATTAAATGGTGCTTGAACAGGTACTCCTTTTGTTCATTTTACAGAGAAAATAGTCTGATGATGGTAGTATTGACTGGCTGTAGAAATTTAACAATAGTTGATTACGATTACTCACGTACTTTCTGACTTGATGTCTGCGGTACAGTAGGACACCCACAACGATCAGCACCAAAATAAATAGTGGGATGAGTACCCCAACAATCACAGCCACGTCACTATTACTTCCTGTGTCTGGAAATAATTAACTTACCATACTAATGTTATAATATAATAATAGTATAAAATCAAGTGTTTACATGGTATTAATTATTAAAATTACTAATGTATCTGAAGTCTTATTTTTCAATATTACAATATTATCGGCATTGGAATCGAATCTCGTCAACTATAATTACCAAAATAAGCACAGAGACAAGTATTCCAGCAATCATAGACACGTCACTCTTACTCGCTTTATCTGGAAACAGAACCCGTACCTAATCAATGTCACACCGCATCAAACACAACAAACAACAATAGGTTGACACTACCTAAGAGAAGATGACAACGTGTTGCATTATGGACAGAGTTGTGGAGCTGACACATGTATTCCCCCTCGTTGCTGTGGTTTGTCCAGGGAATCGTGACAGTCACGTGGTCAGTCACCGGGCGGCTGAACTCGTAACCTGGTGTGACGTCACAAGCAAGTTCGCCTTCGTTTTTCCATCGACAGTTTAAAACATCAACACCTGCACCACAAAAAAATCGTTTAGAAATCATCAAATAGATACATATAATATTTACATTTGGTGTTTATATTTAAGACAAAGACTTTAAAAGCTCAAGTTGTGTGAACGTGCGTCTGTGATAAAAAAATCTTGCTAACAGGGGATGTTACCTGATTTACTGTGATCACTGACATGGACGACTTTAAAGTTCGCTTTAGTTTTGTTGACGTCGACATTAAAGTTGCAGGTTAGGGTGTCTGGCTGCAGAATACAGGAGGCTGGCTTTTCTGTAACAAATATAGGTTGTAGTTGTTATTTTAGCAAATATGTCCCTGTTATCAAACTCTACTACATTTTATGGGAAGTAACTGACAAGCGAAGATTAACTAAAAACAACAAAAAATATACTCACACGTTATTTTAAAAAACTCTGCCTCAAACAAATCCTAATTAGCCGTTGTACTCATCTAGTGTAACACTTGTAACCTGAAAGCTGTGCATGGGATGTAACTATCCAACAACCTGGATAGTGGCATCATTTTACCTATAGTTTGCTATAAAGAAGAGGTCGCACGGAATTGGATTTGAATTATAAGCAGCGGTACCAATGTCTGCCCACAATGTACCGTTGTGCTCAGAGTTTTACAGACCTAAGCTTTTGACAAATCACTTAATTGGAATAAAGATTTATTATGAGTTAGTGCTCGTGGAGTCAGTGTTCCAGTTCATATTCACGGAAAGGTGAAACAAATGGTGAGGAACATATAATCAGGTATTATCGATGATTTTTTGGTTTGCATTAAACGTTGAATAAAAGTAAATTTACACTACTCTGAGATATACTTCTACCTTCTTTTTTTCTCTCGCTTTCTCTCGATATATGCGTTTAGTTCTCTTCCTAGTTGTTTTTTCCTGGCTAGTAAATTATACGGTAATTTTGGATAACTTACTATGTATTCCTATCCTTGAGGCAACACATGATTACTTAAGTTTTAACAAAACATTCACAAACTTTACCTTCTCTCTAACTTTAACATTTTAACTTTAGTATCAAAAGGCTGAAATTTTAATTATATTATTCCTGCAGCAAACAAAAATAACAATCATTGTGACTGACGTCATTGACCAGCTTTACTTATGTGAAATAAATCAATGTACATAACACTTCAATTGTAACTTAAAACAATAAGTACCTGTTTTAATTTGTAGATCGCACGTGTGGTAACTACTCGGATCATAACCATGCACCTGACAAGCGTATACACCTGAGTTTGCGAAAGTCACCTGGCGAAGAGTAATACTCAGGTGTCTGTTGACAGTCCGGTTGTACTCGATGCTGGCTTTCACAACACATTCTGGTTTTTGATCCATCCACCAACAGTCTAGGACAGCATCTGTTAACAAAATCGTTTCCGATGATTCAATAGTTAAGTTGATTTTACTGCTTGTAAAGTAAATCACTGCTGTCTGATTTAGGATTTCTGTTTAATAGACTAAGTTATTGTCATGTTACAACTAGACAAAAATGTCCAACCGATATTCCCTCCTTATCAAGAAATATCATGGCATCCTGTTCCAAACTACTTTAAATAACAATAAAACAAATTTAACAATGTAGGTTATATATTTAAAATACTTCTTTTTCTCCCATTTAAAAAGAATTCAATTATATAAAACAGCAGACGAAAGGGGAATAAATGAGGTAGCATGGTTCCCAAAGAGAAATTAGAGGATGAACATATTAAAGAAAAAGAGGTAAAGAGGACAAAAATTACCGGAATTTTCTTGCTTGTCATAGTGGTAGACAGAGAATGATTTTCTTGTGATACTTAAATCCTCGGGAAAGCTACAAGTCAGAACTGCGTCCTGAAGGACTTCTGCTGCTGGTACCGCACACGTGATTTCGCTCCCTTTAATAAAAAGCAATATAGAATTGTAACAAGATTAGTTAAGGAATGTAATCGACCAGTAACTCTATACTTTGTCATTTCTATTGCTTACCTCTTGTCTACTTCCACGACAATAACACTTTTACTACAGCACATCTTTATTTCAAAAATTGCAACACCTTGAATGACAAGCTTCTCAAGTGAATGAACTTTGACAAACGAATATGACACTTTAACACATTAGTAAAATAAAAAGTCAATAAAACGCTTTTAAGAAAAAGAGCCTTTCCGTACCTTGTGTTAATGCACGAAGACAGTAAAAAGATAGTAGCAATGTAAGAAGTTCCACCCTCATAAAAAATGATGAGCAGGAAATACAGTGACATGTCTTGGCCATTACAACTGTTAATAAGAAATACGTCTGTTCCATAAATTAAATAAATAGTCTTGAATCATATGAACATGAATACACAAGTGACAGAGGGTTTGTATACACACATAAAATTAATTTAACATATGAAAATTATGTAATTTCATTGTATAAATGTAACGAATCTATTTAAAATACTAATCATGTTATTCGACAACAAATACTTTCTATGCATGTGGGGAAACCCCTATTACTAGATCATGTCCTGCGGTTACTCAGCCCAGCCTTTAGACCAAAGATAGCGCTTGTTCAAACAAATATTTCTGAGCAATTAGACTGTCTACAAAGTCAAGTATTGTCACTAGAAAAAGTTAATTTTGTATTACTTTCACATTCAATCCTACTCGTATGTGTTAATGTGAAATAAAGTATTCAAAAAGAACACATTTGTGATCCTCCAGACGAAATGTCTTAAGTCGCGCGCAACAGTTTTGTGCAGTTTGACTTTTCTTTAAAAATGGATCCCTTGGTTATTAAACTATCAGGAAAATACACTGCTATGTTGAAATAAAAGTTATAAATTGACTTTAAATACGTACCCTACGTACCCTACAGCGATCCGTACCGGTGTCAGACGAAAATCAAACGCTGTTTCGATACTGTTTCCATGTCATAGCCTCATCTTGTTATACCTTGACAGAAAGCCCGTAGTCTCCATGTTCAACTTCTTGAAAGAACGATTCAAATATTATCCAATCAAAAGATTTGTCTGCAAAAGTTTACGAGTAAACAAACCCGGTCGGCCATCATGACGCTGATCTTTGAACTTGCTTTTCTCAAAATGGCGGCCACCGTACTGTCACACTTCAAACGTTTATAACTCACTCAATGTTAGGACTAGAAGAACAACTTGTGTATCAAAAGAAAGTTGAGAAGCTGTACTATTTAAAAATATGCAGTTTGGCTAGTCTCAAATTTCAGACTTAAGACTCATTTCGGGAGAGTCACATTTATTCAAATCTTAAAAGAAACAATTCAGTTGTCAATGCATAGGTTAAAGAATCCACCTACCTGTTCCTACAACACAGAGACTACTCTTAGTGGAAAACAACACTGATAAGAACAACAACACTCACCCGCAAATACCTTATCGATGAAGAGGGACGCCTTTTTCTTATCACGATGACGAGACTTTAAATATAACTTACGGAAATTTCCGTAAAAATGTACAGTTCTTGCAGCTTCTGATTTCTGTCCTTGGTGGTTGATACCTGATTACCACATTAAACACACAGTTGCATCACCAAAGCACACCCTGGTAATAAATAAAATAAAGGTTAAGTAAACACGCATTTGATGATTACACAACAAGACTATGCCTCTTATACCGGCCCCAACTAATTATATCTATAAAGGTATGTATCGTCTGAAATGTATGAGACATTGCCCCGTGAAAATATCAGCATAAACAAATTGATGTCAGTTATTTCAATCCCACGATTACTATGAGTAATTCTCTCCCTTAAATCATACCAATAAATTATGACTAAGCTTGAATGCTATTATATCAAAAACTTTAAATTTATAATAGACATACAACTAAATAAAATATGAGTAATCAGTATATTAATTAGTATATCAGTACTTGTATTATTACTAGCAACAAACAAACTCAACGCAGCCATAAAAATATATAAACTTAGGAACTTTAAGTCCCTTTGTGTCTCTGTTAGTGGTATCTTGCAAGCTTGTATGCCGTCTGTATAGTTTCTTTTTATATAGTTTAGTAGAGAACAGTAACTTCAGAGTACATTGTTGATTATTTTGACTCTTCTGTTTGAAACAAATCTGTGTATCTTTAGTATACCATTAATAATATTTTGCTTGTGTCTGGACGCACTAATAGCAACAAAACTTCCTTTCTTAATAAATGTTTGTTACAAAAACTAAGGTTTTTTATACGTTAATAATTTATTATAAAACAAAGATATAATGTAATGTTTTTCTAGTCATAATTTGAATTACAAGTCAATAACGAAGACTTTTGAATAATTTCTTATTTTTTTATAACCTGAGGACCTGTTGACGAATATACCCGTGTTGTTTACAACTGGTTTCTTTGTGTATTAGATTTCTTGCATTAGCAGCTAGGATTTTCTAAATTGAGAAAGAAAATACATGCTATCTGATATTTGGAATGATAATTACAAATTCTTCTGCTAGATTGCATTTTCCCATGTTCTGTAACATTATATGATAATTTCTCACTCTGTGTTTAAAACGCAGGATTTGTATTTTAGCTTTGTCTATTAGATGAACAAGGCTTACATTAACCAGGGTTTTCCAAAAAAATAGTAAAACGTTTGTGCATTGGAAGATCCTGTTCCCAAGAATAATTCTATTATCAGTTTATTTTTTAATGAATTTCATTGGTTTTAAACGACGTCGAAGTATTGACAACTGTAGCAAAGGCAAAACAGCTACAGGTCATTCAAGTATAGTGTAAAGTTTTGTTCATAGTTTCTAGCTATTCAACCCTCTTTCCTTCAATAGAGACAGTTTTATATTTAGAACCTTAACATTGAAACTAGTCAAGAACATTTTGTAGTGTAATTTAAAATGATTAAAACAATAATCACTTTTTTTATTCTGGGAGAAACAAACACATAAATGATGCAATTTTGCATAAATTCATTAACATTTTATTCAAGATTCTGTTCAATTCTCTAATGTAACAAGCAAACATGGCCTATATCTAAAGACGATATCACTGAGATCATAAACATGGTGAACAATATAAAGACACAAAAATCATTTTCTCAGATTAAGAGATTTTATGATAAAAATATTTTTTTACCTATTTGTCAATGAAAAACGGTAATAAATACTACAAGAATAAATTTCTTGACGACAGACTGTCTAGTAGTCTCTTTTCTTCTTTATAATCTGTTTACATTTAGTAAGTCGAATACAGTGAATCTTAAGCTTGAACCATATAGTGACAATAATGTAATCTGGGAATAATTTTGCTTTACTTTTGTGTGCGAAAATTATTATATTTTACTTTGGAATCTTCAACAGTGAGTGCCCACACGTGTTGTGTGTGTGTGTGTGTGTGTGTGTGTGTGTGTGTGTGTGTGTGTGTGTGTGTGTGTGTGTGTTTATGATTGTTATCCCTCTGGCATTTAACCTCGAACCCATATTAGTTGAGCTGTACAGCTAGTGGCTACACAGAGTCGTGTCCACTCTAGAGGTATATTAGACGGTCCGAATGTTCCCTCCACGAAGATTACAACTTTTCTTTTGAGACCTCGAAATGTCCTCCCATCTGCAGCCCACACAACATCATCGTTGTCTTCAGAAAGAAGATGAATGTTCTCGTCGTTCACTACTTTTATGTTAAGGCCAGATTTTTTAAGATTCTTGTAAAAACTTGTCTTCTCACAATTCTGGCGCTCAAACAGAACCAGCACGTCACTCGGGTAGAGACGGGGTGTCAGGCTGTTCGGGTATAAGTCACCCAACATTTCCGGAGTGTTGATAGGACTATTACCTGTCTCGTGGTTTTCACCAGTTTCTCTCCCTAGAAAAAAATTATCTGACGTTAAATTGGAAAATTAGAAAATAGTCATGTTCAGTACTTTTTACTTTGATCATATGAATAATCGAAAGACAAATTATCTTATATCGCGTAGTAAAATAACAGATAACTAGAGATCATGAAATGTGCATAATTTATGTATAAATCTGTGCATTTCATTAGTTAGATTTATAGAAGTAAAGACTTTATACTTACTGTGTTGCTTGATGTGTAGAGCCTTCAGCAGGTCAACGACGCAACTGCTACACTTTGTACATGAATAAGCTTTGCTTTCTGAATGACCTTCTCCGTAATGGTAGACAATCTTCACTGGCAGACCCTCTGTTGGAGCGACACCTATTTTGTTGAGATCCAAGTTGATAAGATTTGTAAATTTTTCTTTATCTGCGATGTTGATCAATTCTCTCTCCTTAAGTATTGATGGTGGACACGAAATTATTGGTTGGTACTCTACTTTTTTCCATTTTTTTGGTATCGGTTGTTTAGAGCTGCTAGCAGCCCAAAGGTGCAGATTATTGTTTGCTGCCCAAAGTGCGTTGCAAAGAGCCTGAAATAATTCCTTTTGTCTGTAACAAAGTAAAACAAAAAATCTCTTGTTTAAATATCGGAAAAATACATTCCGCTGTATGCAATGCATAAAGAATAGTTCATATACATCACAAATAGCTGGATGTTTCCATCTGGAAAAAAATAGCGGCTCACTTTTACTGCGACAGATAAAACGTTGAAATAATATTATAATAATCATGACTGGTTGGTCAATTTTGTTTTTCTTTTACACTAATTTTGGCAATCATCACCATCACATTGATTTAATTCAAAATATTTCCTATTAAACGATTTTATTTTCTATAGCGGCAAAACCATTTTCTGGATGCAAATAGTTTACCAGCTCATAAAGAAATTCAAAAAGACATTAGTTATCAACCTCAACCTCTTTGTTTTGTAGAAAATTTTATTTTGTAGGTGTCTCTGTATGTGTCTGTGCTTTTGTTTCAATGTGTATCGATCTTCCTCCACCTCCACCTATCTGATTTCCTGGAGTGCTTTCGTTTGTGTGTGTGTGTGTGTGCGGCTGTTTTAATTAGAAATTACAATAAACATTACTCAATGGGCCCTGCGTCATCAACAAGGATAAACAGCTCGCCAGTGGATGACAGTTGTAATTTGTCCTCGATGACCTTCTCTATGTTTGTGCTATCCAGGTCGACTTCCCAATATATCGGCTGCAAATCGTTCTTTAAATTTGCTTTGTTTTTTCGGCTTGACTTTGTCACAGAAGGCTTTCCATACGTGGAATTTTCATGGCTTATTTCTTCATTGCACACCACCTCTTTCGATTGCTGAACCTTGTCTTTCAACAGCATACCGTGCAACAGCTTAGAGGTTGTAACATTTCCCCTCCATGTTGAGAGAACACAGACCTGGTGACCCTCCGACATCCATTTTTTCCCGATCAAAACAAGTGACACGGTTTTGCCTGACCCTGGTGGTCCGGACAGAAAGACACGAGGTGGCGCATCTGTCAACAGTTGCTGATGCTCAGGGTGGATGATGTCGCCGTTGAAGAGTTCGCCTGTCAGACTGACGGCGTGTTCCTGTGAACTTGGTGTACACACACGACGGCCATCGGGCAGGGTCAAGGACAGTCGTGTGGCCGGACCACAAAACCTGAAATACGATAATGTAGTACAGTTTTTACCCCTAAAAGTGAACGTGTATTTAGTGTTTTACATCATCATATGTTATTTCATAGATCAGTATGTGTGTTAGTGTGTGCGTGCGTGTTTGTTTCTCTGTTCGATTTTTACCTGGAGACAATCGCCTGATACATTTCTTTGCTGATATTAGAACCAGATTCTGAGGAATACAATTGTATCCAGGCATGCAAGTTGTCACTGTGCAAATGATCAGCACATAAGCATCCACCAGAGATACCATGCAGCTCTGTGAGCCCTGTACATTTCTGTAGAGCCTGAAATAAAACAAATATAGATCATAAGAATTTAATGGTTAGGGGTAAATGCTGCATTTCCTTTCAGGTACTGAGGCAATCAAGGCTTATATCTTTTGGTCAATCGATCATTAAACCAATGTCTTATTCACGGAAATCCTCGGTACTAGTATACACGGCACGCAGCCCAAGTCTTTTCACACCACATTGCACGTTCTTCAAAGAGTGTGTGGCCCGCCGATGTTTAGTGTTTAGTGGGTTTGAAAAGTACGATGTTATAATTAATTACATATAAATAACTGATTTTTCTTATATAAGTGTTTTTAAATTTAGCGGAATACTTAGTTAAATTGACTAACAGGCAGGGCTTAAAATGAAGATCATTTAATCTTTAGCATATTCCGGAAATTTGCTACCTTATATTTTATATTTAATAACACAAATTATCATTTTATATATATATATCCTCAAAAGGGAATGAGAGTGCAATATACACATTTTCTAAGTTCTGAAAATTGCCCTCTGAGTTGTGCATTAGCTTATAGCGTAGTATTCATCCACAATAAATATACCACATGTATAACTAAAATAAAACTTACCTTTGCTACATCTTTTTGTCTTTTCAATATTTCTCGGAGTGATGTCACGGAAAGGTTTGGTAGCATCAATGTTTTACGTATTGCAATAGAAGGCTTCACATCCGCCATGAGATGCTTCAACATGCGCTCCGCTCCATCCAACTGTTTGACAGCTTCACGTAAATCCTGTACAACCCTCTCATCGTCTCTTATCTCTACCCCCATGTCTGCTGTACAGACAGACGCCTTCACCACCACAACCACTACACCGTAGTGTCGGTGGACGATGAGTACATCAAAGTTCTCATAGTCCTTGTCACGACGTGTAAGGTCAGAGGGCATCGGCAGCTTGTGGTGGGCAAACTGCTCGTCAACACTAGCCAGGTAGTCGTCACAGGTGAACTGTGAGAGGACAAACATGGCCTGCTGGTCTCTGTCCGCCAGGTGGCGCAGACATTTGAGGACGTGCTGGATGGCGTGGTCGTGCCTCAGTGTGTCGTCTGGTGCGGCTTCCATGACAACGACCTTCTCACCCGCCACCTCAACCTTTGTATACGTGTTTCTGTTGATGTAGAGTGAAGGCACGAAGTAGTAGGTGGTGAGAATATCTGGGTACATGGTCTGGATGCTGGCTGATAGACTTTCCTGGAATCTTTGTGTAGTCTAATCGGTAACCAGAAATATGTAAAGAGGTCTTAAGATTATGACACCTTAAATATACATTTTCTTTGTCAGATACACACACATATTCAAAATAGTTTTTCTCTGTGACCATAACCATTTAATTCAACGATGCATTAATTCTAGCTAGTTTCCCACATTTTAAATGTATATGTCCGAATGTGTGCCATCGGTCATCATTTATCCAAGACCATGAGTCTTACCTGGACAAGCATTGGTTGGCCTTCTTCACTAGTAGACGGTTCTTTTTGTGTTCTGTAATGAAAAAATTAATCTACATGTAACCAGTACTTAATCAAACAAGCCAACAAGTAAATGTAAAGATTAAATGCAGCTGTTGTAACTAGATAAAATATAAAGAATTACCATGGTTTCCAGCAGAAGAACAAATGATTTTGACTTGTTAAAATTTTATTTTGCTTGCACAGGTACTCACTTCATTTATTATACACAGAAAATAGCCTGACTCTGGTAGTATTTCTTGGCTGTAGAAATTTTTTATGGCAATCACTGACATACCTCCTGACTCGATATCTTCGGTACAGTAGGAGACCCACAATGATCAGCACCACAGTAAATAGTGGGATGAGTACCCCAACAATCACAGACACGCTGATGTTACTTTCTGAGTCTGCAACTAAAGAACTGACCCTATTAATGTTATAACACAGCAATATCATTAAGTCACTACTGTTTTAGATAGCAAAATATTACGATCTGTATCTAAAGAATAGTTTCTGAAATAGTGTTGCAAATTCACATCAAAATGTAATACTTTTACTAGACGGAAAAACAAGTACACATGATCTTATTAAACAATTTCAAACGCAAATAAGTTAGAGATACCTAAACTAAATTTACAGCTCCTGGCACTTTCGGAAGTTCTTTCAGCTTTGCACAAATATTCCCCAGTGTGGATGTCGTTTGCCAGAGGAATCGTGATGGCGAGGCGGTCAGTCACCGAGCGGTTGAACTCAAAACCCGATGTGACGTAACAAACCAGGTCGCCTCCATGTTGCCAGACACACTTCAACACATCAACACCTATCACAGACAGCAAACACTTTAAAAAATAAACCAGCTAAATATACTTTGCTACACTTATAATATTTTACAGATTGTGTATGGAAGTATATTTCAATAATGTGCAATGCATATACTTACCGATATTACGAGACACTAGAAGGAAATAACTTTCCATTTCTCAGAAGTCACTTTTACCTGCTTTATTCTGATCACTGAAGTGCACGATGTTAAAGTTTGTTTTCGTTTTGTTCATATCGACACCAAAGTCGCAGGTTAATGTTGCCGTCTCCTTCAGCTTGACAGGCGGGATGTTACAGGAGGTCGCTTGTCCTGTCACAGAATCTTTTACACTTCAATACCTTCTACAGCACATGACTAAGGAATTTTGTAGAAGGCAACAAGAGAGGATGGAAGGGAGTAAAGAAGATCCACATGAATGTAATGACTTACTGCTTTGCCAGATCTCTACAACTCTGTAGTTACCTTGGTCAAGACTGAGTAGACAGACCTCGTAGTCACCGGGTGCAGCACCTGCCAGTTGACAGGAGTAGGTACCCGTATGACTGGCTGACACCTTGGGTATCTTCACTGTGGCAGTGTTCGTTATTCTCCTGTCAAACTGGTAGTCACGCGCGGTGTGACATGTCAAACTGCCTTCACTCCAGGTGCAGGTCAATACCGACTCTAACACCGACAAGAAATGCTTGTTAAAAATATGTACTTGCTGTATAGTATAGGTAAAACTTCACTTACAGCTTAGATATATATATATATGGATTGAAAAATATATAGCTATATGGTGTGTAAACCTTTGTATGCTGGAGATAGAGGCACATTGTCATTCTATATGATTTACACAAAGAGACAATTGACAATAAAAAGACATATCAATGTACAGACATAAAGATATTTAAACTTTGAAACACTTAAGCTAGTTTCTTTGAAGGAATAAACGAAAGACTGCAATAGGATTCACAATACCTTTGGAACCTTGACTGGAGACATGGTATATAGTAAAATCTCTTTTACTTTCTCCGACATTTTCAGAAAAGTAACATGACAGCCAGGCAGGCGATCCCCGCCTCACTGATGGTGCATCACAAATTGTTTTAGTGCCTGTAAGGTATCAGAAAATGAAAAACTGTTTTACATGGCTAATCACTTTTCAAATCATTAGGGTCTGATCACTTGTTAAATATGAAAGTTCGTTCGATGTAAATGTTATGTAGAAAAAAATAAAGCAGATTTAAGAGAAAATTATTGTACCTGGCAAAAATAGCTATGAAAACTTGTGTTCAATTCAGAAACAAAATTTAGACCGTATACAAAATGGCTTTTGTGTTACCATACGTTTCCGGCTTGAAATATTTCTTAGACTGTATAACTCACCTGATTTGATGTTGAAGTCACAGGCACTGAACTGCTCAGGACGGTATCCATCGACCTGACACCTGTAGGTTCCGGTCTGATTGGCAGCAGCTCGCGGTATGGTCACAGTTAGCTGGCGAGAGATGGACTTGGGCTGCTTGTAGCCGGGAGCAGAGTAACAGTCAATCTGTCCTTCCCGCCACCAGCAGTCTAAGATGGCGTCTTCACATGCAAATAGAGATGTGAGCAGTTATAATCACCAGACAGATGCATGCTCGTTATAGTCAACTTCACATTTCAGTAACACGCCTGATTTTTTTTCTGTGAACATTTTTTAACTAAGACATTTCTGAGAAAACTATGTTGTACACAGGCCTTGTGACGCTTTTCTATCTTATTGCTTGAAAATAATAATAAATAATTATAATAATAATAATAATAATAAGATGATGATGATGATGATTATTATTATTATAGAGCACATTTCAACCACACGGAGGTGAGATGAATGGATTCGTTTTAAGTCCTTCTCTTTTGTGATAAGATGTCTAAGAAAAGTATGTGCGTTTGTCTGATTGTGTGTGTGCATTTATGGTCCAGATGTATACATACACATCTACTTTGCTTGCGTAGTTTTAACCACATTTTTCACGAGTATTTCATTTGCCAACAAAAATTTTTATATTGAGGTTAATGTATTTTGCTCCAGATATATTTTCAATATTAATTTTCCTGCTACAATGTGCTACCCGCGACTCAAATTTAAAGCAAATCTACTTGGCAATGAAAATTTTAAAACTTTAAAAATTTAAAAATTTTAAAGGGGAAAAAGATGATAATAAGTAAAAGTGGGGAGACTAAGTCAATTTAAATTTTACTGTAATAGAGAAATACATGTAGATAAAAGTAAACAAGATATAAAGACGGTAGAAGGCCAGCAGCTGCCTATGTTGGACTGTTACGGTGTCCCACACTGCTCCACTAGCTAGCCGTATAGCTAAAGAACAAAAACCATGATGCATATGAAAAGTGACATTTATTGTCTTAATGGTTGTAAGAGTGGGGAAACATACTCGTATGTATGTTTTAATTTTAATTTTCTTAGAAAAGCATGTTAGCTCTGAGGCTGCTAGTGAGAAACGAAAAAAAGTGAGAAGAACGAGAAAGGGAAATGCATCATCTTAACAAAACGAAAATAACCTGCTGCTACTATCAATACTGGGCCCGTTGGTGACAGTCAAGGTTTAACTCCTGCTACCCACCTCAACACGTCAGTCGCTCTTAATTTCTACTACAATTTCTACTACTCGTTTCCCCACTTCGGACATTCATACAGACACATACAAGAAGGGATGTCACTGGTTAACCACTCACTTAGCATCCTTCATCCAATCAGCAAGTAGCCAGCATGAAAAAGGAGGACTACACCTACTCACCAGGTTTATAGAAGGACAAGACTCACTTTGACAGTGCGTAGAGAACAGGGAGATATAGGGCTAGAGATTGCTATAGCCGATATACAAACCTGGACTTTCGTTCTCCCTGTACAAATACACAGTCAAGCCCTTTCTTGTCTGGTTGATGTCTTCAGGGAAGTGACAGGTTAGTGACGTGCTTGTTAGCGCCGTCACAGAGGGCACGTCACACGTTGCCTTGCCGCCTGAAACTGATTTTACAAAAATAAAACACACAGAAAACACCAGGTGTACAATGTGTTGTTAATGTGATGTTAAGGTAGTGGTGATATAAGTGGTAGTGGTTTTAGCAATGATGACAATGACGACGACGATGATGATGATGACGACGACGACGACGATGATGATGATGACGACGACGACGATGATGACGATGATGATGATGAGGAGGATATAAGATTGACTTCTTTACATTTGCAATTGTCATTTTTGAAAAAGAAGGTGCATTACACATGTATTGAAAAACATCATCATAAAAGCTTTGGAAATTGCACGAAATTATATGCGATACATATGAACGAGTTAAATGTTTTGACTTTTGTGATAACATTACAATTTACCTTGTTCAGCGTAGATAACAGTGAACATAGTGGCGATAACTAGAAAATAGCACACAGTGCTCTGTGTGTCACTGGGGACCATCCTTCCCATAGCAGGTCAACCTGCAAGGAACAGCAAAGTCACTCCTGTACATTTACACATTTTTAAACCTTTGTTCTTGATATTTGCAGTAAACATTTTTAGGTGGCAGCTACCTGCACTAGACTAACAGCCTTTGAGAAAAGAAACATCGATGCATTAGTGAAGACGTTTAGGTTCAACAAGAAAGAAGAGGCATAGATGAAGGAGATATAAAACATGGTTAAAGAGGAGAAGAGAAACCACAAACCTATACTCATGAAACTAAATGATACTATCTACCTCAATCCCTTCCTGGTAAACAGCATGAATTTCAGAGGTAAAGATCACTCATTTTGCAAATGTCCTTGTTCGATCACATGTTTTGTACATTACGATTCATGTGAACATGACATGCAAGGATTGAAATCAGTAAACTTTTATGCTTCTTCAACACCCAGGTAGATAAGTGATAAGAAGTGACAGCGTGACATGTCAATACCCCAGCAAGCCATGTGCAGACTTGACTATCAGCTACACATTTACTTGATAGCTTGTCATTTGTCTCGTCATCTTCCATGTTGCAAAATTTGCTTGTGGAGAAAACTAATAGCAGGTGTCAGGGTCGGCATGAATAAGACAGTCATATTGATAAATTTGAGACAGTCTTGCTGATAGTAATATTCATAACTGTCGTCGTTTGCTAAAATATTTCTAATTTTAGTTATTTTGTGTACTGTTAAATAAAGTAAAACTTTATTTATATATTATGGTTATCAAAGTCTCAAAATAAAAATTAAATGTAACCCTCTTATAAGAGATATGCTAATTTAAAATAAATTACACAATTTACACACAAAACCCATTCCATCCAACTTTACTCATACTGTGCTTAAATCTTACACTACTAATACCTATCGCCTACTTCTTTTAATGCCTATTTAAACAATTTTAGTATTTACAACAAAAGCTATAAAGTTAAACAGTAAAAATCATTTAGAGTATACGTTGCTTTAGAACAAACTAGTTACAACAAACATTAATCAAATTATTTACATAAAAATTGCAGTCATTAATTATTTACAACATGAAAGTTATTTTTGAAAAAGTTATTTTAAACATAAAATTAAATAGTCTTTTTTTATACAAGATAAAAGATAATCTTAAAAAAAGACAAAAAGATCAACAAATGAACAGTGGAATTCCTGAGGGGGGAAAAAAAAAGAAAAAAATCAAAGAAAATAAACTTAAGGTAAAATTAACTGAGCAGGAGCTAAATTCAGCGTGATCTGCAAATAAAGATATAATTGCTTTTTTCTGTAAATCAAGTAAAATCAAATGAAAAATGTCATGCAGCATTTTAAAAGAATGGAATACTAGTGATTGTGAGAAAAATGACAGACTTCGTCAAAGTTCATCTCATAGCTTTGTATTTCATACATTTTGTTATAATTCCAAAGTATATAATGACAAAAAAATATGGAACTGTTTCTTATGCAATGTGGTTTTTTTGCTTCTTTCTCCAGGATGCACCAAGACCTACACAAAAGTTTTGTAATCGCCGCGTCACTGTTATTGAGAAAGCAGACGACAAATTTCGAGCATGGCTCAATATGTTCATTTCATAGATTTCAAATTCGAAGTTAATTATTGATATTACACAAATACGAGAGGGTGCATGTGCGTGCTTACCCTTAAGGTTTAAACACCTAGACTAGCGGGCTGTTCGGAAAAATCTACACATACAGGTCATTATCACCGCCCAGAGGTCAGGCCCTAGTCAGTGGGGCCCAAGACTGTCCACCTCTCTAGCAGGCTGGGACGGAGCCTTTAATCATTTGAGTCACAAGCAATAAAAACACTTCGGCAGCTTTTGTTAAATGATCTCTTTTTTAAACTGCTTGTGACCTTATGACTAGTTACACAACCTGTCTAGTCATGTTTGTCTGCACCGCTCTATACCTCAGTGTTCACACATACACCACATAAATATTGCTAGAAGTTATTGTGTCAACCTTCATCCCTGTATTAGCTACTCATTTTTTTTTACTTCCACTTATGTCACGTAAACAATGATAATGAAGATTGGACAATAACAACAACACATGTTGGTGTGCATATTCTAATCAAAAGCGTCGGCCATTGTATCCAAACTAGAAAAAAATATTTTCTAAATCCTACGCAGATAGACAGATAGACATAACTCATTCTCGTGTGTGTCGACAGTAATTTCTAGATAATACATTTTTTGACACCTGGTAACGACAAGTAGTGGGGCGAGTTATTTACAGCCTTGTTGTTGACCTGAATACACGGACGCTCTGTTTGTTATCAGGTGTCGGTGTGTGACAACTTCACAGTGAGTAGAAAAATGCTACGATCGTGTGCTTGTTGTAGCCATCATTACAGTTAGAATAACAACTTGTTAACACACGTGACTAGCACTCAGTACCAGAAACAGGTCATAAAGCAGGTCGACTATACTCACCAACACTTGGAGTGGAGTACTTAATGAAATGATTGCATGATGTCAGCCTGTTCGTTCCATGTAAGTCACTTGAGTAAGAACGGAAAGTTCCTGTTGAGTAGACTTCCTTCCTTTCGTGTTTTAAAAAAGTAAATGCACATTTTTTTTCTGTCTCCGGTGACTGTGGCAGTTATTAGCAGGGTTTGCAGTTGATGTTTTTCTCTTTTTAAGCCTGTTTAATTTCTCCTTCTTAAAATGTTACATTACATATTAATTACCTCGGGTTCAGTAACCCCGCTGGCACCTGTGCCTTTGAATCTTTGGGAGGACCTCGCCGACAGTAACATCGGGTTGACCCTGTAATAGCTTGCTTCAGGTCAGGTACTGATGATAATGATAAGTAGAAGACCAACAAGATGTTTTTTTCTTTAGCTTGGAGATTCTATGATAGACATTTGAATGCAACTTTTCACAGCTATGACAACATCAACACTACACATTTGTGAAAATGCTATAAATGCTTAAAAAACATTAAAAAGGGCAAACGTATAAAATTAAGAGAGAAATGGAGAATGTAGGCTTTTGAAGCATAAAATTTCAATCTTTCTCTTTCAGTTTGGTGATAATGTTTTTGGATTGCTAGATTTGTTGAGCAGTGGAATTGTACTCTGTAAGTCTGTGTATGGTGAAGATATTGTATGTGTATTGTAGAGATGATGTAAGAGCTAGTAGGGGTGTTGTGAGGAAAGTAAAGACTGGTATTCATTGCTTAGCTTTCTTTGCAGCCAAGGACCTGAAAAAGTTTTCTTTCTAAATGTGTTTAAAGTCTATGATGATGTTTACGAGTTGGAGACATTGTGTGTGAGTGGATATATTCCAAGAAGACCTAGTTATGTTTTAAAGTCTATGTATTTTTATGTATAAAGCTCTTTGTGCATGTCTTTAAAAGTCATTTTTAATTGTTGATGTTTATAGTTTGATTAAGTTCTAAGCTATGTAATTATAGTTACAAATGTCTACACCATTTGCTGGAGCTATTCTAAAGCAATAAAGAATTAATCATCAATCAATCTCTCTCAAAAAAATAAAGATGGTAGCTCGTCAGAAGTCCAGGCATTAGGGCCTACCAGTAGGAGATATTGTTTATACAAATCTTTTCTCTATCTCAGAAAGGATTGAAAAGGGTTAGTGTCACTGCTAACAACCTAAAACTCTTTACCTCTTCCACCTGTATCATAATATCTGCTTTACCATTACCGATGACCATGTCTTTAGTTATGTAAAAATAATTTATGTGATTGAAAGAGAGTAAAACAGAAGTGCATGATACCTGAAGTTTCAAAAACAAATATGCCTGAAATATCAAACCAGCCTTTCCTTATTTACATCAGGGAGAAATGTCTCTATTATAATAAACTGTATTTTTCTATGTTCAAAATTTCAATATTCCTTTCTATGCACATTATTAAAAAAGCACCGTGCCTCAAGGCAAGAAATACTAATGAAATGGAGAGCGAACTAAATACTCTTTTAAATACATATCTGTAAGACTAAAACAAAAATCCTTGTGATCACATTCTGCTACATGACTATGCTTCTGGATGAGACGATGCTGCGTCCTTGACCCAGATGAGCTGAGATGTACAGCTGGTGACACCTCGTAGTCTCATCCACTCTAGCGGTACATTTGACTGTACTCGCCCCTCCATATAAACCACAACTTTTCTTTTAAGACCTCGAAAAGGTGTTGCACTTGAAACCCACAAATGATGACCGACGTTTTGAGATGAGAAATCACTGCCTGCGTTGTTCCCTACTTGTACGCTAAAGCCAGACCTTTTAAGAATTTTACAAAAGATCGTATTATAAAGGTCTTTAAAATCTTCATGCTCAAGCAATAACAACACGTCAGTCGGGTGAAGTCTCGGTGTCGAGGTATTTTCCCCGTTTGCAGACCTCGCTGTGGACGTAGAGGCGCTCTGACGGTTGTCATGCATGTCTCTCGCTACAACAAAACACGTTATATGAGAAACTTATTTTATATTACACTGATCAACACTGAAATTATTACTGACTTAAGAAGTTCCTAAAGTGTAATATCTTTGTGAGCTAAACACGAATATGACCATTTTTTTATTGGTTCTCGTTTTAAAGATGTTTGACATACTTTATATAGTTAAGTTATGTTTCACCGTGATATTATTGCTAAAAAAAATTGAAGTCAGCAATGTGCTATATATAGCCCAGTCACAAAGGTTGACCATTTGAAATATTTTAGTATTATTCAGTATTAGTATTACTGACAATATACAACTATGGAGATCTCAAATAGCACTTAGCATAAAATATATACGAGTAATAATAAAACGAATTGTAGTTGCAAAGTAGTCGTACATACCATCTGTTTCCAAACTTAAAGCTTTCAGTAAGGTGATGACGTCATGACAGCACTTTTCACAAGCAAATGGATAACCACGGCCGTGACCCTGTACACCATGTCCATGGTGATAGACATACTTGACTGGCAGGCCCTCTGTAGGGGCCACACCAATGTTGTCAGGATCCCACTTGACAAGATTTTTGCATCCTTGCTTCTGCGCTAACATCAACACATTCTTTTCCCCAAGTATTGCTGGTGGACAGGAAACAGTCTTTTGAAAATGTTTCACATCCCAACCGTTCGGAGTTTGGTGAGTAAGGCAGCTGGCCGCCCAGAGATGCAATTTTGGATTGACATCAACTAGTTGCTCGCAAAAGGACTTAAACAGTGGTTGATCTTCTCTGTTGGAATTAAAAACAGAACAGAGAAGAAACTTTTATATACTTTCGTGAATTTAAACGAAAGACTGCAATAAGCATGTAAGACATTGTGTAGAACTCCACACACCACGAATCTTTATGTAAGGTGTGAAAGTTTGTAAGAAAATGAATTCCTTAGTTTTAAAAGTCAGGTATTTAAGATTCTTTATAGTGGCTGTGTTGAAATTTTACTTAAAAAGAGTTAATGTATCCCATCAAATTACAAATGTAAGTATACCCCGTTTACGTAAAGTAAACAAAATTTACTTTCCTGTGTTTTGGAAATATTTCTATGCTTAACTTATAACGAAAAACTAGTTGCTTTCTAGTCAAAGATATTTTTTTGAGGAGAGTTTCATCCCGGTAAGCTCCCCGTATATTATTTCATGTATTATCCTATTGTTAATTATATTCTTGGAGTTTTAAGACAGTATAAAAAAATCAAAAAACTTTTCTGATTAGCTTCCTAAGTAAATTATATTCTTATCATTACTTGTACACTATTCCGTGCTCGTACTAGTGTATCTTTATTCCCAGGTATAGTCTACCTCGAAATGATTGACGACGTTTGTTATTGGTCTTAAGTCCGACCCACTGTGATAATACAGAATTTGACAAAAGTAATATTTTTTAATGGAGCTGTCAATAACAACTCAACACAACTACATGCTTATATACATTTATGGATTGAATAAAACAGAGATATAACTTCATTTAAAAGTTTAATCTATGACCTTCAATGCTTGTTTTCAACCTCACTATTTTATCTAATATATTTTTTTGTCAACAGCCATGTCTAGGAAAAACAGACCAGCTTGTGTGTGTGTGTGTGTGCGCGTGCGTTCACGGACAAGAGCGGATTGGTCACGTGGTAACTTTGAGACGGGTAAATAACTCTTAATTAAAGTCTAGCATGAAGTCATCAAAGTATTCCCAGCTAAGGACTTAAATACATAAAAGAGATTTATACACAGGCTTTTAGAGAAATGGATATAAGGAGGACGGATTGAAGTGGTCAGACATAGCCAAGCGTGTACAGCGGTCGCCGGCAGATAGCAGACACATGGACCTTGGATGGACAGAAGAAACCCTTCATGGCTTGTTACACCTGGACGGACTGTGATATACAGCCTCTTCATCTTTTCTCACCTGTGTGGTGTGGACAAGCTAGTCGCATATCAGATGGGGGAATTTTTTTTCCTGGTGTTCGCGTTGACAAATTAATGATTTACTAAAGTGGATGAACTATGTATTTGAGAGTGTATAGTGGTGGTTTTAACCGGCGGTAACAGTATTGTGACAATGCAATAAAAGATAACACAGATAATGCTATAACCCTTGTGAGGCGAGCAGAGCACATGTGTTTGTATTTTACACAATTGGTATGTTTGATTTTTCTTGTTGTAAATGCCGTGTTTTGTTTAGAGAATAGAACGCGTGGATGCTCGTGAATCGTGTGGCGAGAATGATAGTGAGTAATGTGTAAACTTTATATTAACATTCCCACAGAGCAATATATTTTACCTAAAAAAGAAGAAAAAAAGCAAAACTGTCAATCACTCGCCCATTTTCCGTAGTTCCGTTTTAA
>SRHC01000274.1:8004-35372 GCA_004794325.1 Pomacea maculata
GATTCAAGTTGTCAGCCTTGCACTTACACAAGCACGGAAACATCAAAAATATTTTCTCTTGCGTCCACAACGAAATTTGTCGGACGAAAGCATTCATCTTGTCAGTTGTTTGTAACATGGTGGTGTCTTTCCCTTGCAGAGACGTATTCACAACGTTCAGCTTCTCAAATATGTCCGATAAATATGCCATTAGGAGCAGTCATCGGTCGTTCTTAAGCCCCCACCCCGCACTGTGTTGTCATGGCCTTCTGTCAGGGACCTAGAGTACTAGGAGTGAGCAGTGAGCACGTGCGAGGGGAAAGGGTGTGAATGATGGACGTTTACTGAATGCGTGCCTTTTAGATGTTGTTTTTTTTTAAAAAGAGAGAGGTGTGACTGGAGAGGGAGAGGGGAGTCAGCGATGAGAGATTGGGGGAGAAAGAGGGCAACAGGCGAGAGGAGGGAGATTGGAGGCTTAATTGTTGAGAGGGGGATTGTGTTTTGAGTTTTGGAAGTGAGAAGTCACTGCATGCCGAGACAGTGTACTTGAATAGGGAGAAGCGATTAGGAGTTTGATCGCCCTCACCACTCGGTTACACAATCTAAGCTAATTTCACTAATACCGGTATAAGAAACTTTTAAAAAAGGACCACCTTCGCGACCCCCTTGTAGGTACGTCGCGACCCCCCAGGGGGTCGTGCCCCACAGGTTGAGAACCGCTGGCCTAGGCTGTTCCGTCAAGGCGTAGGCAGCTTTGACATCCTCCTCCCACATGTTGTCGATGATTGTGACTAGTTCTTTGCTTCAAATTGATTTGCTTAAAACAGGGATGCCCAACCTACGGCCCGCGGGCCATATCCGGCCCGCGACGCGGTGCCATCCGGCCCGCGAAACCTCTGCCCACAGTGCAGGAAATCGGCATGTTAGTAATAATAATAAAAAAAAAACCGAAAAAAAACCCCGAAAAAGGAGAAGTATTTATCCCCACGTAAGGGCGTTTCCCAATCTTTTTTTCGATGGACGAACATTTCTATTCAGTGCTCCGACTTTGTGTCTCTACGATGCGGCCGGACATTCAGAAGTTGGTTTCGGGAAAACAACTTCAAAGATCCCACTAATTACTACATAATTAATGGTAAGTACAACTTGTTTCTAATAAAAAATGGTATCTGCTCTATTTTTTTTTCTTTTTTGTATTTTTGCGGTGAAGTGGCCCTCGACACGGCTGTCCTAATTGGATATGGCCCGCAGGCCGAAAAAGGTTGGGCATCACTGGCTTAAAACAAGACCATGTGTGCAATGTGCCTGGCCGTGTACTCGCGAGGCAAGTGAAGGATGGAGAGATCTTTGTCCCGATGGTAGTTGGCGGCCGTATTTCTAAGCTGGTCCTACTCTATTTGTTCACTTCACTTCTCTCAGTGCCTTTCTTTTGCGATGACGGGACGATCGGAGGTCGGGGGAAAAACTACCGACACGTTCTCGTATTCGACAAAGTATGTCTGGTTAAGAGGATTGAGCTTTACTTCCCTCTTCCCTCTTCACTTCTTCTTCACTCTTCTTCCTTCCTTCAATCACACAAACACGGGCGAATGCACACTTGCAAGCATATAGTTACACAAGATTTTATTTAATGTGCGAAAAAAAGCTGTCAATATATTTAATCAGCAAATGAGTATTTGACTAAGAAAATGACATTTAAAGAAGAAAACTGAGGAAAGAATCAAATGAACGTATTTCAGACAAAAGAGAGGCCATCGGAGTAACAAAAAAAAAAAAAAAATCAGTGTTTTAGCCGAGGTTGAGTGTTGATGTCATCACATGATTATAAGTTTTCCATTCTGTCTCTAGAGAGGATGGGAATTAAAGCAATATCGGAAACAATCAGGAAGCTCCAAACCTTGGCTACAATACTTGGAAATGACTGAGACCTTTCGGGAAAAAAGTTGATGCTATAGAGATTTGAAGTGGTTATCCACCTTCTTAAATGCATTTAGTGTTTTTTCGTGTAGTTCTGTTCTCAAAATGAATTGCACAAAATATCGGCACATGTCCACTCTCTCTCATTTGCACTCTCTTTCTCGAAAGCCCGCACAAGCACGCCCGCGCGCACGCACTCAGAGTAGAGGAAACGATGGCACCAACGGCCCCTCAGGAAGTTTTTAT
This sequence comes from Pomacea maculata, assembly GCA_004794325.1. Taxonomy (NCBI): domain Eukaryota; kingdom Metazoa; phylum Mollusca; class Gastropoda; order Architaenioglossa; family Ampullariidae; genus Pomacea; species Pomacea maculata. The sequence goes on from SRHC01000274.1 coordinate 10,147, forward strand.
TTTATCAGAACAGGAATAAGGATTCAGATGTCACACTTGTAAAGCAAATTGCAATGTGCAACTCCTGATATGCCATAGTAGGAAATGACCCAGCACAAAGCCCCGATCTCTTTGCAATATACACAACTTTATTTCAGTATCGAATGTTGAGAACAGCATACAAATGCAGGAATTTAAAAATCTGAGACCTTGTTCGAAAAGAGCTGATAAATTTCTATACACATTGAAATAGAAATAAAGCAATTAGAAACAGTATCTTAAACCTAGAAACACGATTTAATATTCGGGCAATATTTATCTGAGTAGGATGTGAGTCTCAAAATTTAAATTTAACTGTCTTGACATTAGAGAAGATTGCATCTCTGTCTGGACATCACTGGACAATCAACGACATGGTTGAGAGTCGCAACCAATGCGAGAACATCAGAGTATCTGAGGGGTGGGCAAGCATGGAGGACAACGATGTCGTAACCTATTTTCAAAACCCTGGTGTCTCAAGAACTGAAGAGTTTATCGCAAATGTTTTGGGGAATTAAAATCTTTTCCTCAATGAAACTCTTTTAGCGAAATAATTTTGCTCTTGGATGAACAATTTTAGCTCGTTAGCTAGTGACAGCACAATCCTTTGAAAACTTTGCTTCAAGCACCGTGGTAAACAAACTAGCTGATGATCGTCTGAGAGACTACAAAGCTGTCCAGTCGGGATGACTTGCGGACCATTCAAAAAGCCACGCCCTTAAAGTTTAACACAGAAAGTTCTTTATTAAGTTGAGAATCCAAGCGACCAGGAAGCATAAACATACATGGCATCATGTAGATAAATCTTCGCTGGAACTACGGCCTTTTTGTGATGGAACAGGGACCAGTCCAGTGCTTTTCTCTACTGGTCATCTGTCACACACTTCACTGACCACCTCTCGTCCTCAAGCTTCCAAACAGGCTTGTTGACAGAGAATGATTCGGAAGAGTGCAGGCATATCCCGGAAATACATTTTGTTGTGTTTGTTGTTGCTGTTGTTTACTCCAAGCTGCTCCTGTTCCCGCCACTATTCCATAAACTTTGATGTGTTCATCCTGTCGGGTTAAACTTTGTTTGCAGGGACGAGGATCGATGGTATTTCTTTTGTGCCATAGTCTCAGTCTCTTTAAGCTCCATCAGAAGACGCACATATTCAAGACAAGATGCTGCCATTACTATTACTACTACAACTACTTTAATAATAATAATAACCATCATCATCAATCATCAATCATCATCATCATCATCTCAGTTGATGCACCACGATCAACATATTTGTATACATATTTATTTCTCCATAGTGGCGAAATGAGATGGGCTTTGAAATAATCAGCAATGTCCACAGGACTCTACACAGCTTTTTTTGTTATCACTCTGGCTGTCGTAGGATGGTGTACAGCGCAGGAGCCCGGTGAGTTGTAAATCATAGTGATATTTCTGTAAGGAAGATTTTGAGTAGGTTTTAAATATACATGCAAACGCAAGAAATGATAAGAGGAACTCAAAATACTTTAGGCTTTAGTTTTTTTTTTATTCTATAATCTGATAAATTCATGTTTACAAACAAGAGAACTCACACATTGATACAGCGCGACCACACCCTCTATCTCTCACTCCGAAAAGCGGATGTTTGTCTCTTTATGTGATGTACATATGATAATATTACATGGCACATGTTAAATTCAATGTTGCATGTCACATGGTGTGACATAATGTTTATGATAATTGATTTCTGCCTCTGCCAGCTTGCTTTGCAAGGATGTCTCCCTTCAAAGAAACAAAATTTGCAATGGTATTACAACGTGCACCACCGAAAAATATAGTAGTAGTTACTCTACGAATTGATATATTAGGTATTATCTTTAATAAGAACAACTATTTTTTATTAATATTAATTTATAGAGCGCATTTACAGGGTGGAGACAAGCGTCAGGTGAAAAATACTGTTTCACAAAAAAATCACCTACATTACCTATACTTCTCAGCCTCTTTCTGTAACACAACATACCCCAGCACGGGGGAATAAACCTGGTAGGAACTGGAACAAAGGCAGACCGGACAACATTCGGAAACTATCAGACTATGCAGGCTATACGAGGAAGCAAAGTCTGGTCTTGACAAACAAGCTATCCAAAGATTGTAAAAATCTTCGACAAGCAAAGCACTCATATGCCAAATCTTTCCCATGTCTGGACTGAACGACTGTAGCTGGGGCCTGATGCAGACTACATTCTGCGGCTTGAAAGGCAGGAGTAGGTCATCATCTTCAGACTACAAATATGCTGCTGTCGACTCCTGGCATACCCGCACAAGTGTCCAATGTCTGCGAGCTACCTGGCCGGAGACCGAGAGCTATGGGAGAAACTCTGAGGACCTACAGACTTGCTGAGGATGACCACAGCCATCATTGCAGCTGACAGTGTAATGCGTGGCAAGAATTGAACACAAAAAAGATCCCAAAAGGACTGTACACTGTACTCTGAACAACCATCCCCAGAGGACTGGACATATGCAACATCCAGCCTCAACAACCACATCAAGAAGACTGGTTCTCACGCAGAGAGGTAGACCAGCTTTTTGCAGACTTCTCCATCTGCCCTTCCACCAAGAAACACAAAATAACTCGAAAATACCACCTCCCCTAATGTGAGCTCTTTGGCCGTCATGGGTGAAGGAATATCAGTCACTGATTCAACGCCTGGTCGGAAGAAAGAGAAAGTGACTGTAACACCCACGGATCTCTCCTCCCTCCCTCTCTCTCTCTCTCTCCTCCATCTGTCTTTTACTTGGAATCCGGTGCCATTATTCAGTCATCGGCGACACGAGCGTCTTTGGTGTTTCCTCTAATAATTTTACAGTTACAGGCACCGTGACTACGGATAAAAAGCTGTACTACGTGGGTGAAAACCTGGAAGTCCACTGCTACCTGAACCGCCCGGTGGCTAGCGACGCCAGCTTTGAATATAGCTCTGACACCGTGTCAAGTGATTACGTCACGGTTGTCAACGAGACTTACCTTCGGCTGGACAAACAGGTGACCGACACTGACATCCCCGAGACACAATGCGCTTGTTTCGTTGGGGAGGATATGGTGGGAGACTCGTTGGATGTATTAAGTGAATGTAAGCCAGCTTACATAGTTACTTGATAAATTTCATGAGTACATCTCCTTACAATAAGAAATTTCATAATGTATACCTCATTACAAACGTAAATGTAATCAATAAAATGTATTAAAATGGGAGGAGAATGAGCCCTGTAATTATCGTTAATATGTGATTCAAAGTTTGTACTGTTGATTTTTACCTCTAGTTCAGAGGACTCAGTAACATTTAAGGCCGTCAGCTAATCTGAAACTCACTAGTTACATGCACACCACTGAACTGAGTGTGGCTTTTATCATAGCAGGACCCTGTCTCCTTTTGAGTTTTTCCGCTTGTTGATGTCCAGTTGTTTTGTACGGTCATGATCACTTTGGTTAGATATGATAACCCTCTCCCAGAGTGAATGATACCAGTATTGTCCTGTCTTACACATGGTAAGCAGACTATAGGTCACTGTTCCTGAACTATGGAATCTTCTTTACTCTTGAAATCATCACATGACCAGCACTTTCAGATATCTACCGATGACTTAGGGGATAAATTGTTGACACGGTCCTTTTACTATTGTATCTTTTTGGATTTGACTTACGATCGTTTTAATCACTTCAATAAATAAAAAAATCTTAATATAAATGTAGAAGTGCATACCGGTTGTAAACGGAATTTAGTCGCTTTGTTTTATTGTAACAGATCGCCCACGGGGTGTGACGAACCTACATTATGAATATTGCAATGAAAACGATGTATGTGCCTCTTGGAGTCTTGGCGTAGACTACAGACTGGGGATAGAGAGTGAGCGTCGGGAAGGGTCCAACACTGTGATAACAGCGGAATACACTAATGACAGCGAGCAGTAAGTCTTGATGGTACTTATATGACATTGTTTACGTGGTCAGTTAACTACACCTCCCTGTACGTTAAGACAGTGCCTTTTATGTAGTTTGCCACCAATAGTTTTTGCCTGTTATACAGAGCCTATATTGTTCACAGAGGGTTTGGACCCGCCTACTGAAGTGGTGTGTAACGGAGTGTACGCAAATAGTTTATTGGAGAAACTGGTGGGAGATGGGGACTAAAGACGAGTTCTGTGGCCTGCGAAGGAGAGAGTGAGGTGGGCGCGCAGCTTACGGTTTCTACCCCCTCCCCTCTCTCTTTCTCTCTCTAATCCAAGTCCAACAAGTCTTAACATATATATCAATACCTACACGTAGAAGATGTAAACGAATGGTCTGGGTCATTTCCAGTGGACCATGGATGAAATGTGACTTATGGCAGAACTTCACAGGCTGTGTAGCGAGAAACCTGAATGGATGGACGCTGCTGTCATTGCGTGTAACCATCACTAACGTACGTCGGAATGACACAGAGTTCGAACTGTTTGATCGCCTCGCACTTGTTTCTGACGGTGAGTTACCTCCCAGAATGTTATTGTGTGTACTAATAACAGTAATAACTAGTTGGGGTAAGTCCTTCATAAAGGTATGTATGTACAAAGCTGACGTTTGTTTTGTTGACTTTTTGCTGTGCAGGGTAATGCTGGTAGGTGTGTATCTCGAAAACGGAAGGGTGGGATATTCACCCTGATTGGTTGAAAATCCTGCCCTGAGTTCTAAATCCTTATAGGAAAGCAAATTGCAACTCGTGAGCCTATAAAGTAGCAAATCTAGCTTGGATTCCATTCTCGCTGGTATAAATTGTTGTTGTTGTTGTTGTTGTTGTTGTTGTTGTTGTTGTTTTTGCCCACGTATAAAGAAAACGTACAGTATAGGGAGAATACCGCTGCTGAATGTACACAAACCCCCTTCTCGAGCTGAGGGGGTGAACTATATAATAGTGCTGCCTCTACTTTGAAACAAACTGTCGCCAGCAAACTACTGTCTAACAAACGATCGCTGTTTGTGGTCCGGGTTTTCATCTGCACTTGGTGGCGCATGCAACGGTTTAGACATGTACAATTTTTTTTCAATTTTTACCTGAAATAAATAATTGTGTGTGAGAGAGAGAGAAGCTGAGCAGGTGCAAGGAATGACGTGACATTGCTCATGAATAGAGTTATTGCCCTTTCTCTAAGCCAAGTGTGTATGCGGGTCGACTTATTAACAGAATGAAAAGACTGTAATGGGTCGTTGGGAAATCTGACGTCCTTCTCGAGGAATGTCACCTGGTCCACATCGAAATACGTGTTAAAGAAGGTAGGTCTTGACGGACTCGGGTAACGAAGCTCACCGCCATTCCACATCCTCCCCGACAGGGGAATAACTCGTGGTAACCTCTCCATCGTGACAAACTGACAAAATATGTCCCAACTGACTGTCACATTGTTCCATTTCGACGAAGGTGGCATCATTTGAGGTAGGAACCTCGCTTAGCTGAATGGTTACTTGCTTGATAGGAAATTGTCTTCACTTGACATTGAGGGAGGGCTGGAGACTAATTGGAACTATAGAGTTTGTCCCAGATCAAGCAGACGTCGAAAGCAAATGTCGGTCAAATATCATAATTATCTTTTACGTTGACAGTGAGAACGACAAGAGTGACAGCAGACAAGCCTCTCTACTATGTTGGTGAAAACATGACAGTCCACTGCTTCCTGGAGCGGACAGGCGCCAGCGACGCCAGCTTCTTGTATGGGTCGGACACCGTGTCACGTGGTTACGTCTCGGTTGTCAACGACACTTACCTTCGGCTGGACAGACAAGTGACTGCAATGGACCCCTTCGAGGCACCATGCTATTGTGTCGATGGCGATAACAATACTGTTGGGTCAGCTTATATTCTGACCGAATGTAAGTCGACTTCTGATGAAATTTAAAGAGTGCCCTTTTGTGCATCTTGCATCATTTTAGAGGAAGGATGACATTATATTCTGGTGTAGTTATGGATTTTGATTATGATGATGATACAACAAGAATGGTAGCTGGGATATGTATTACAGAACTTTGTATTTAGTTTGCTGGAGGTTGACTAGTATAAAGTAGGACTACACATGTGATTCAATAAAATGTTTTCATTTTATTTTTTTTTTTTAACGGATTTGACGAAATTTGGGAGAATGTTTTATCAGAATTTTAATCCTGATTCTGATGTATATGGTATATATTAACAGTTCTTTAACTATCAGAGATAAATGTCACCACACTTTTGACTAACTACATTGTGTCCTTTTTTCACTAGATCGTCCACAGAATGTGACAGATCTGAAGTTTGAATATTATGATAAAGACATTTTTCATGCCTCTTGGAGCATTGGAGTAAATTACAAGTCTGGAACTCCAACCCTAAATACATCCATCACTGTCATAAAAGCAGAATATACTAAAAACATCACTCAGTAAGTTGTAATAATACGTCAACACCCTGTGCTTAGAATATTTAATTCATGGACTGTTTGAAATGGGAGGAATTTCTTGGGCAGTCCATTTCTCAATGGGCCAGTGAAATGCCTTTATAGGTCTTCTTAAAGCACAAATTTTTATTGAGATGACTGGATTAAGGTTAGTTTTTCCCAAAATCTAAGTAATTAATATTTCTTCCATTCTCAAGACAGTAGCCTACCAAGATCCTATACAGATGTTAAAAGTTATTGATTTTAAATTAACAACAAATGTACTGTTTCTAGCTTAACATGTAATACATGACTGTCTATATTAAATGCAGTGGACCATGGAATGATTGCAAATTATTTAAGGACAGCTCAGGCTGTACAACGGGAGGAAAAGGTGGATGGCCACGCCTGTCTTTACGTGTAACCATTGCCAATATCAAGCGGAATGACAGTGCCATTGCACTGTTTTATAACCTCGCCCTTGATAATTATGGTGAGTAGCTTCCTATACAGAAATTAGTTGATATAATAATTAATTAATATTAAAAGAATCTGTCTTTCACCAAGTACATCAATAGTCAATACTATTTTTTAGTTGGTGAAAGGTATCAGTTGGATGATAAGGAAATGGTCAATATGTAGGATCTAAAATGTTGCCATCAAACTCTAACTGGGAGTTATTATCTTTTGTTACAAAGTTCTGTGCTGCCTTTACAATTCTTCAAAATGTTATAAATTCTAAATGCTGCTCCTAGATCATATATTTGAAGTTCTTACATCAAACTGTGACATAAGGCCACATTATGCTGTGTCAGCTCTAGGCTACAAGTTATTCTGTGGTGGAAATCTCTTATATTGCTAATTTTATATGATTTCAGTTAAACCAGCCCCTGTGAACATTCATCGGACTGAGATATTAAATAGCACTTGTGCAAAGGTGGTTTGGTGGAGTGATCGATTTTACCCTTTGTATCGCATTTCTTGGGATGTCACAACTGTAAGTAACAGAGAGCTTTGATTTTCAAATAAATAAACTACAGATAAAATTGAAAAAGGAAGAGGGTAAAAATTTACCATGGCAATAAAGACAGCAAAGGTAACACAGACAGGAAAAGGGAATACACTGTTCAGAAAAGAACTTTGTACATCTCCTCTCACATTCATCCGGATTGTTAGCGAGTAACCTTCAAAGGTTCTAAAATATATTCTCAGAAACAAATGACTGCTCGTATGAAGAATGATGATGTCTGTAATGAATGATGCCTTGATGTTTGATTTTGTCCAACTTTACAAATCCAATAGGTGGGATATAGTCTAACTGTCAGAGTTTATTATTGATTTCTGAACTAGTTATCAAATTAGTTTTAATTATTCTTGTGGCCTAGCTTTTTTTTCTATAGAAAGAACACTGAACTCAAAAGCACACTGCATGGTGCTCAAGATACATCTTTAACTGCACTGTATACTAGAAGATGTATAATAGGACAAAAGCAACATCTACCGATGCTGACTGAGCAAGAATTACTAAAATATAGAGTTAAATCTGATGCTGACCACACAATATGCATTGTTTGCAATCTTCATTAATAATGTTTACATTAAAGCATTTTTGTCTTATATTTAGCTCAATACTTCAGAGGAACAGATCACCATTTGCTCTCTGCACCCATTCCACAACTACACTGTCAGTGTGCAGGCTTTACCTCGTTCTGGTTTCCCAGGAGTACTGCAGACTGTGACCCTTCATATGCCAGAGGATGGCAAGTGTTTTATAAAATGTCATCATCATCATGATAAGAAGTTTGGAAATGTTCTCTGTTGAAAAAAATCCAACACATTAGGACAGGTCAACCCTTTTATACACAAGAGGACAAGCTTACTTCCAAAATTGTATGTGTTTTCTTGTGTTTCTTGTGAATAAAAAGATACAAACTCAGACCAGTTTACACTGCAATTGATTATTAAAAATGTTACTGATTCAGATCAGTCTCATATTGCAACATAGCCACTTATGTGACAGTCTAAATAATTTTTTTTATACTTCTGATGCAGTGTACGCTGTGAACAGTTTGTACAAAGTTCTTTTGCTAGGTCTATGTACACATACACAATCAAGTGTGCAATCAACCCAGATAATATTGAGTCAGATAAATTTTAATCTTTCTTCTTTTTCTATATTTAAGAGGGAGATTTTTACTTTGTTTTAGCTGCATAAAGAATTAAGTGTAATCAAAACTAATGTTCATGCCATTTTGATTTTCCAGCACCAAGTACAGGTCCAAAACTGACTGAGGGTGGATATTATAGAAAACAATGTTCAGCAGGACAAAATTCATCATCACATATTTACATTTATTTTAAGGTAAATGAATTTTCAGTTATATTTATTGTTCACTACTGCCATATTATGTAATTATTAACCATCTTAATTATATTCATTATTATCATGATTACTCTCATCTCCATTGTTGTTTCTGTTGTACAATGCCACTATATATACACTATTGTCATCATGACCTCACCATTACTATCTTTCCTACGACTGTCATCATGCCATTGTACTCAGTTTTGGGCATCACATTACCTGTTTCATGCTCATCTTCCTTACACTGTTCCACTCCTATGATCAGCAAAAAGTGTACAAAGCATTGCCAGCACTGTTTTAATGGGCGCTTTTGCTACGATGAGTGTTATCTTTTCTTTTTGTTGGATGGAGCTAAAGCAGGTCTCTTCAAGAGGTCTTCAAATGTTTCATTGAAATGCTATATTTGGTTCTCACTCTTCTTTTATTAACAACATAGTTCATGTCCTAATATAAGCAAGATATCCTAATATCACCTTGTCTCAAAGGCAGTTATCAAAATATTGGTATCACTAATGAGCACTGTTTAGAGCTGAAGGATTTTCTCTCTCTTGTCCCAAAATCATTTTGTTTCCTCAGAACTTTGTGTTTACTTGCAGCCTGTGCCCCCAGAAGATAGAAACAGCGCAACACTTAACTACACAGCCAAACTGTATATGGATGGTCAGGAGACACAGGAACTTCACTTGAAAGATCCAGAAAGTAACCTGCTGACTGTGTCTGTACCCTGTGGGCAGGGATTTTTTGTAACAATGTATGCAGCCAACAGAGTTGGTGTCTCACCTCAGACATCTCTTACAGTACCTGCAGACAACAAAGGTAGAATTTATTTTACTTTATGCCAACTGATAAGATTTGTTTGCTTATTATTTGGACATGGCACCACAAGGCCATCACATTATTATTGAAACTGAGAAGCTGGAAAATATATCTTCTGTTTATTTGACATGAAGAGATGTTGCTACAACATAAGATGTTGGAAGTATTCTCTTGGCAAAACAACTGTTAACTGGAAATAAATATAGGCATTTATACATTTATTTTCCTTTAGGCCATGCAAGGAAGGATTAAAGATTATGGTATTTCCCTTGTAAAATCAGTTTCTTTTACCATTTCCAGTCAGAGACCAATCATCATGAAAATTGAATCATTAATTGAAACATTTTCTCATGGTTTCATTATCTCATAAAACTACATAAGTTTCAGGTCTTCTCAAGGAAATAGAGGATTTAGATCTTCACGTCGAAGAATTTAGAGAACAAGACATGAAGAAAACAGCACGATGGACTTGGAGATCACATGATACAGTTCTCAAGCAACTACGATTCTATTACTGTGATGCAAAGACATGCACAGCTGAAGTTTGCACACAATGGGTAAGGCACATTCATTTTAAAGCTAGGATGAACTGATGTAAGTGACTGTGGTAGATTTTGGGGGATACTCTTTTTGCATCTTTTAGAAAACTTTTCAAGCTCAGACAGAACAGAGAGATAGAGAAGGGGGGTGGGAAATTGAAATAATTAAGATGAAAAATGTTATTGCCATTATATGCGAAAATGAAGGCAGCAAAACATAACATATATACAATTCATTTCTTTATCTGTTGAGAAGACCTTGCTGGAGAACATTGATGTCAATATTGAGAACCAGAACTATACCTTCAATGCTGGCAAAGCTGACAGATTTGGATTTGCTGCAGCCACATTTCATGGTAGTTGGACAGGCATTGTTTTTACCAAATGCACATATTATACAGATTACAGCCAGGGATCATGTGAGTCTTTTAATTTTTACTTCATTTTTATAATTTTCAAATTTTTATTGTTCTATATAATATATTCTATATAAGTTCTTGACAAGCATTTCAAGTTATGAATGACTTCAGTTTACTATCTCTTTTTTTTTTTAGCTTGTCATTCATTCCTCTCTTATTGTATCTTGTGGATATGTTGTGATCATAATTTTCACAATGTTAGCCTACACTTGGTGTTTCCAGATAACATTAAATTGACCTTAATGATAAATCAAATGTTAAGATAGTGCTCATTTCCTTACCATCATTTGAAAATAGCTACCAATTTGTTGTTAGTTTGGCAATCCTATATGATGGGAGGGACTGCGAATTAGACACATATTTAAACAAGTTGATCATTTGTCAAATAATTACACTTTGACAAAGAATTCCACCCCATTTTCCCCAAAATGTATGCAGAGTTTCCTTAATACCATGTCATGTGTGTTCTTTATAGCTGTAAATCTGAATCTGAAGGCACCCACATTGACATCAGAGGAAGGACATATACGTGTAAGCTGGTATCACCCAAGATGTGATTTAAGAAGTGGGCTTCTGATACACTGTTGGATAGTTAAATGGTGCTTATTGGAAACCTGTAGACGTGAGTTTCCTAATGTTTATTACACCTTTACTCTATGTAGATAGGTTTATGATTACCATAGTAAATTGAAGCACTTGATAGCTTACTTTTTATGCATATATTTTCTCTTTTTTGGTTTTTTGAATGTAGAAGACGAAGTTTACACCAGGAGTTCCTCAGTAGAACATATATTAAGAGATGTTCACATTTATGACAAGTACAACATAAGCATAGCTGCTGTTACATCTCATGGAAACTCCAGCTACAGTGACTCATCATTTGTTGAAGTGAAACCATCAGTAGAGACAGGTGAGATCTTTCCTCTTGTTTTTTGACTCAAAAATTAGGTAGACACAGATTCACTAACTCAGCAAGTCTTACCATGAACATCCCTGTTACTGAATTATGCATTGTCTGTGACTTGCACCTTATTTTATTTAGGAAAAGCTTAGCTGAAAAAGTGAGAATAATAAGCTCCACTGTATCAAATTGTTGCTATGGTAATACTGTATACACAAGTAAACAAAAATTCCAGAGTATGCAAGATGCAAGGACTGTCCACATTACTTAACTTCAAAAAAACTGCTTGGGAAAAGAAGAACCTGACATTAAACTTTTTTTTTTCATCTTTCAACAAAGGATGGATTGTATAAGCTCTTGTAAAATAAATGCATTGACACTGCCCTTATACCCACAACACATCGGTAGCTTAAAAACTATTTTTCAGCAAGAGAAGTGGCTTAGAGTTTGATTAAGGCAACAGAGGGAGATAGGGTCTTAAAGAGCAGAGCATCCAGTCAAGAAAGAAGGCTGCACTCAATCGCCATCTGATTTGCATACTTATGGCAACCTAGGAAAATCATGGGACAAGGAGTTTTATTAGGAAGGCCTCCTCAAGCATTGTTGTGCTTAGGGCTGATCCAGTAAACAGTTGCAGTTGAAACCAACACAATGAGGATCCTAATATTCAGATCTCATCTTGGGACTTGCATTGTTCAATGCAGCCACAGGCCTAGGTTTAGTGCTTTCCTCAGGTGCACTTGTTCTCTTTCTTTCATCGTCTTCCAATAGCACAAAATCATGTGATAAAAGCAGTGGGAACCCCATTGTATCAAATAACCAACTGTCATGGACTATAAGGGTGGCCTGGTATACTAGTAATTAAAACTTCTGAGTAACACAGTGAATAGAAGGTATGTTTCCACACTAAACTAAAATTATTGTTAACATGAAATAGTTTCTGTAGATCCCCAAATATGCATTTTATGATCACAAATCTTTGCATCGTTACAATTTTGTGAAAACATGGAATGCAAATTTGTGATGCAGATTAGTTACTGCATGGCTCTAGGTGAATACTTGTGATACTTTTTTTAAAAACTTGCACTATTTCCAATATTCTTCAAACCATTTTCTCTATTACCAACATTCCTGTGCCTGTTCCAGTCAGTCTTGTCTTATTATTCAACATGCATTTACTTCTCACTGTATTTTACTTACATTTAATAACTAGATTTTTTTTTATTTTTACTGAATTTTTCAAACTCTTTGTTTTGAGAAATTCCTGTGAATTTTTAATGCAAATGTTGATGTCCTGTTTTTTCAGGCCTTAAAGTGGAAAATATTGTAGGGATTTCAGTAGCAATACTGATAGTGGTGTTTCTTGTGATGGTTTTGAGGTTTTGCAGGTAATTTTATAAACATTTTATTAGATACTATTTAAATTCATTGATAAGATAAAAATTTCATTTCATATTTACAGTTTTAATTGCTACCATTTTATAAACTTTGTTATGAAACCTGTTGGAACATAATTATTCACGACATAAGTGTAACGCTCTGGTAGATTATTACCAGATTTTATTTTGTCTCCTTTCATTGATGAAGATAGTTTTATGTGCGAGAGGTGTCTTCTGCCATAGTGTAGAGCGTTACTTGGCACTTACTCACTGTGACACTGTTACAGTACTAAGATGGAGAGCTGGGGTGGTTTGGGGCACACAGATAGCAACAGAATGAGAGATATATTGGGTTATTGCCAGCTGTAGTATATTTATCTTAAAAACTATGTAAAACTCCTTACACAGGTTTCATTATCCCATTTTGTGAATTTGTAGCCCTTATTGTGGAAGAAAGGTAACTCAGTTCTAGGGACTAGACTAATGACACTAGAAAATATTCTGCATGTATGTTGCACTGAGATTCTGAGTAAGACATTTCAGTGTCAGGCTTAGATCGATATCTTTAAAGGGAGATAAAGGGTAATAATGAACTTTGTTATCATGTGATATACTCTTGATGTCTTATTTGTATCTATGTGTCAACAAATCTAGAAGCGGATAGCACTTTTATTTTCAGAGAGCTTAACTGTGCCACTCCATCTATATCTTGAACTCCAGTCAACTAAAGTCACTGTTCTTTATTTCCCTTAATATTTGATACAGATGCAGTTCATTCAGATATCATAGGATGTTCAAGTTCCACACTGTGTTTTGCCTACATTCCAAAGCAGTAGTATCACAAGCATGGTCTGACTGGGGATTTTGGGGTGGGTTTTTTTCCAAGCACCCTACAACAGAGAAGGAGGGAGGGTAAAAGACAACCAGGGAGCATGCCCTTTTTTTCACACACGTCAGTGGCCTGCAGTAACCATGTAAAGGAAAAGGCATACCTGTTACATAGGAAAATAAAACATGTTTTTCTTTTTTCTTCAGGATTAAATGGAAAGTGGCCAAGATGAAGTTTTCAAAAACTGTTGTGTTTCCCATTCCAAACAGGACTTTGAAAAATGCAAGTGATATTATACATCAGGTATAGTTGGTTGTTTAGATTGGTATAATGAAACATAGCCTTCTGTAGTCATCATCAAACCTGCCTTGTGCAGACCCTCTGACAGCAAATATCTCTTAACTTTGGACGTTTTTAATCCTCAGATTCGCCGTGATATAGTCTTATAGTTGCTGGTGTGGTGTAAAACACAATCAACTTGTTTACAGATCGATTTTCGACAATGATCAGGAAAATGCAAACATAAACTCAGATCTTTGTTACAAAATTTGTTTCTTTGCCTGTCATGGGCAGACATTTTTCTAGTTATTTTCATAGTGATGTCGTTTTCAAACAGTTAAACGGTGAAAAACAATTGTTTCATGTGGTAAGTGTATTCCACTGAAACAGGAGATTGCTGTTTTAAGGATAATATAGCTTGATCTGTGTCTACTATGTGGTCCTTCTACTTTTTACAGCAATGGTTTTCTGTTTTTGTGCATAGATATTTTACACATGTTCACAGGGACACATGCACAAATGATCGACAGATTTAATGATATTTTTGTGTTAATGGTGTTTGTTACAGCCGAGGAATTCTGCGATACAAAAGGGTTATGAACATGAAACAAGCTTTGAGGACAAGATGCACAGAGAAAATAAAAAAGTAAGTGTTTTGTCACATTTTTGAAAGACCCTTGCAAAACTAAAGAAAACTTTCAAAAGTTACAAATTCATAAATAGGCAGACTACCAAATCTCAGCTGTAAATTGATATTATATTGATAGAACATTCACCATACTTAATTATATGTATACAGCACAAGTTCTTCAAATATTTAATGGCAGTTAGATAGGAAACCAGAGGGAAAGGAGGAAGAGTGCCATGTACTCTGTTGGATAAATCTAAAAACTGACGGATTTAATTTTAAAAATTGATTTAATGAAGATGAGCCATATCTTAAGACACAAAAAAACAAGTTGCAGATTAGAATAAAATTTAGCAATGAACATCATGACTCTTTAGAAGCTTCCTTATATTAGATGAATGTTCTTTTTGCATAGACTGAATATTATTGACTATATTTCAGGGGAGCCAGGCTTCCCTCTCGTTAGAAAGATACTAAACATAAACAGTGTAAGGCTAACTAATGTACATTATTATTTTTCATGCATCCACATGAGAAAATGAAGATGACATTCTTCAAAGAGTATTTGTTAAGTGGCTTGAAAAAAAGATGGTCAGTTTCCTAGAGATCATTGGCATTTACAGAGCTCCAACTTATGGCCCCTAATCTGGCTCCCTGTGACTTTAAAATTTTTCAAAAATAACACCTACTTGAAGGAGGAGCTTCTGGACTACAATGAGATGATTAAAACAGTGAAAAAAAATTGTTCATATAAAATTTATTTGATGAACTTTCTTATATCATTGGAAATGTTGTTCCTTCTTTTGTTTAACTATTTTTCTGGTTTTCATTATGGTTTATTTTAAATAATATTATTAACATATTTGCACATCATTAGCAACTTTTAGCTATACATAAGCAACAGCAGCTGTATTCTGCTTAAATTTGTAGCAGGAATGAAATAGGAGACCCCACAAGACCAGTGAAAATGTGAAATTTTACTGCTCATTTATTTTACAAATGCAGAAACAAGATGACTGCGAAAGTGGATATGGTGGATCTGAAAAACCACCATATAAGCACTGCCTGGATGTACCAAAGACACAAGAACAAAGGTCACTATATGCGATATCTGTACTCGAGGACCAGCAGGGTGGAGAGAGCAGCAGTGAAGATAACCAAGGTTGCAAGACACATAATGTCATGGACCCGCCTCACTTGTCAACAAATAAAACCCCACTTTTGTTTCCACCATTTTGCTCCCCTGAGCTGAATATTTTGGAACAAAATAAAAAGTTAGGGGTTGAAGAAAAACAAGGGATGGCTGCTGGTAAAGAGATCTCTAAAACAAGTAAATTTACTTGTAATTCCCTGGAGTTGCCTTGTAATACTGCAAGTGCTCCTATGCATCCTGAGTATATCTTATGTAGGCCAAAGTTGGATTCTTTGGAACCACCAGTTGAGTCCACCATTAAGCTGCTTGGCATTTGCAGGTCTGGGGAAGCTCAGAAAAATCTTTTCTCATCTGTAGAAATAGCAGCAGCTTGTGATCCATCAAAAAACAACAAAACGAGTGATGAAAGCTGCACAGAAGACAAAGTGAGCACCCTAATGAATAGTGTCTGTCCGCCCACAATGAGCAGTTGCAAGCAAGCATCAGGTTCAGACATAAATGAAATAATTGTGTGCAACAGGAATCAGAAAACTCCTTCAGAAACTGAAAGCCATAAAAATCTATTACCATATGTGCCCATGAATAACCTTTCTGAAATGATTGCTAGTCCAAAGGTGGTGCCATTGTGTGGTGACAAGGACAACGAAGAAGAGAAGGATGTCCCCATACCTTGTGTGACAAGAATGGAAATAGACAGAAACATGTTAATTCCTGCTGTAATGAAAATGGGTGATGGAAAAAGCCAGGCTGAGAAAAAAAATGCAAAGTGTTTGATCCTATCTGAGAATGAAGGAGGTAGTGCAGTGATGGATTTGTATGTGACTATGGCTAGGATAGAACACATGAAAAATCATACAGAGGAGATAAATTTGCATGATCGACCCTTTGCAAATAAGAATATTGACAATGGTGGAGTTGAGTTAAAAAAAGAGAAAGAAGAGGGAGTGTTGTTTAGAGCACAAAAACTGAATGTGGATGAAGTGCAATCAAGTGCAGCTGTGACTGACATTTTTAAAGATGGCTGCAATTATTGGAATAGCTTGGAGGAGTCAGGAACAAAAAATAATGAACTCATTAGTACAGATGCAGATGAAGACATTACAATTAAGGCTTTCCCAGAGGAATGTTCAAAAGCAGAGGAAAAGTCTTTGAAGAAAGATTTTAAATGTGTTGCCCATTCTTCATTTCACACACAAGGTTATATTTCCATAGATACAGTTGTGCATCCCAGGAACATGGGAAATTTACAAATTTGTGGTTGAAATCTTCTTGGCCACTTGATCACAGCAGGCGAGCTGCTGCATAAAAGGATTTCATAATTCTCATATCCACACTGACTCTTTTTAAAATGAAAAACTGCACTGATGTCTCATTTGTACAGTCTCACTTGGTTGCAATATTCCTCTTTGATGAGCCACTCATGCTGCAACTGACAACACTTCTGCCCCCTCGTCAACACTGTAACATGTTCTGCTCATCCCCACCCCTCAGAGAGATAGAGATCCCTGGAAGAGATTGCCTTTACAGCAGTGCTGTCCTCCTGTCACTAGCATCATGGCTGGTGAGGTATTGCCCCATTGGTGCAGGCTTGTTTTCTCTACACCAAAATCCTAAAATATTTAATCGATTAAGAAGAACTTTAAAAGAACTAAATTGAACAACCTCGAAATACAATGATGTTTCCTTGACTTGGCAAAGGAGTGAGGCTGAATTAGATACTGTGATAACCTGCTGTCACTCATCTAAATCTGGGGTTTGGCAAGAGAGTGCTTCCACCTAGACTTGTTTTCACCCTGAGGGGATCATGAAGTGGGGGAGAAAATCTCCATGGTCATCTGTGATGTCACATACAGAAATAAGATCTTAGATAAGATCTGAACCTAGGACCTTACAATTCTCACTGGAGTGGTGATGTGAGCATTATAACCACTATACTATAGGGTGCCCTGCACTGTTCATAATTACATGTTGATTCTTTTCTAATTTTTCTTATTGTTAGACCTTTTTGTCACAGTACAGAAGCTTCTGCTGTTTTAAAGGGCTGTTGCTACTGAAATGGTAATGTTAATAATATTCTGAGCTTTATATAAACATGTCAGAAATAGCATCTTTTCTTAACGATAAATTTCGAAGCAATATAACATATTACATAAATTTCAAGAAAGAAGAAAATAGCTTTTTTTCCTGTCTCATGAAAAACTTCTCTTGTGCTTTTGTTTTATTTCAACTGTGTAAAAGTCTTTAAGTGTTTGAAGTTAAAAATTTTTTTTTTTATCTACACCATTTCTTATACACCTAGCTAATACAGATTCTTAGCATATGTAGCAGGAACACTTATTTTGGGGCAGCATGTGCCGCTGACAGTACTTTGTTCCCTTCACCCTTCACCCCACCTCCCTAGACTTGACTGACCGCGTGGTTGCTGCATGAACGAAGTGAGTGATCTTGGAATGGGTGATGTAGCACCCAAGTTTTCAGGTTTAAATATTGGGCAAAAGGCAGTACCTGCCCCCCACCCCGGTAGTGTAGTGGTTAAAACATCTTGTAACCACTGTAGTGAGAAATACAGAAGCACTTTCCTAACTAAATAAACCAGCAAAACAACCTGCCTGCCCCCATACAAACATCCCCCAAGATCCCCATCCACCACAGTGCGAAAAGGTTGAAACACTTTCCCTTCCATAACATCAAGTGCTTGCACCAGGGGCGGCCTTAGACATGGAAACTGTGCACCTCCACATGACTGCCAAATCGAAGGGGCTGACACACCAAAATATATTGAATAAAAAACAAAAAGAGAAAATAATGACACAGATGATGGCAATGGGGCAAAAAAACTTTGTTTCTCTGTTAATTAGCCCGGTGTGTTTACTAATGTTGCTAGAGTGGGAGCAGTAAGCTATATGTAGTATTGTAATGTTCTTCTGTAATGAGAATATCATGGGTTGCCATGTGGTTTTATTGACATTGGCGGGCGAAGGAGCCACTGATTCTTTCTCTGTCCATGGCCGCCACGAGCCGACAGCTTCCCCTGCCTGCACCCTTTGTGTCACAGTGTGAGGGGTTATTCCTTCCCTTTTGATTATTTTGAGTCAGGAGAAAGTACCCTTGCACCATGTAGGTGTTATGGTCTGCTGACAAGTGGCTCACGTACCTATAAATCCCACTATTTGATTTTCCTTATTTTGAGTGTGGGAGAAAGTACCACCGCACCTTGTATAGGTATCATGGTCCGCTGTCAATTAAGCGGCTCATGTACTTTGAAATCTCTGTTTTCTTCCCCCTTATAGTTGTAATTTAGTAACATAAGTAGAACTAGGCATAGAACTTGGTGATAGGTATTAGTGGTATAGGAGTTAGATACGGATCATACGGTTGAATTGGTTTGCAATTATAAAGAATGTAAATAAATCCATTTTAAATTTACTTTCCTTAAATTAGTGTGTATGATTCAACAAAGCACTGATACACTTTTTTCCTTGTCATGTGAAGGAAATTAACTGTATACTACTTGAGCTAATGAAACTTGTGTCATCTTGTGCATGTTTTAAAAGAGAAGGTAGAAGCACGTTGTGCTGAGCATACATGACGAGTGATGGTGAGAAGCTGACTGATCCAAAGCTGAACAATGCACCAAGGATAACACTGCTGCAGCTAAAAGCAGGGTATTTTGTGGAATCCAAAGGTTGCTAAGTGCGGGTGTGTGGTGGATGAAAGAGGAGTGGGTGGAACACAATGCGAGGTATATTAGACTATAGACACCACACCCAACGAGTAAAGACCTTGGGAAGTTCCATCCTCTTCCCTAGAACAACAAAGATAATAATAATAATTATTATAAATAATGAGCTGATGTTCCTAGGAAAACAAAACGGAAAAAAATATTCTATAATCCTTGAAATTTGTAAGCAGAATATGATCCAGCTGTGAATCATTTTAAATATGCACTAAAATTCCATGGCTTAACTGTCTGTCAAGTAAATGTAATTTAATGACATGGGTCAATCAGTCTCAGGATATCTTTTGTTAAGGGTTTTTTCCACAATGTTTTGTGGAGGTAAGTTTTTCTTCTTTTGGATCTTTTGGTGTGTGAAAGGTTGTTTCTTAAAGGAACATAGAAATAGCTTTCTTGAATTGTATCTGTGGTATAATTTTTTTTATTACAAATTTCTTCCTAAAAGCTAGCATTATCTCTAGCAACATTGATCAGTGACTCATAATTTTAAAACAAATCTGCCACTAACATGTTTCTCTTGGTTTGAAGTGTCTGAACTAGATCATGACCTGTTCATGGTTTGATGTGTTTCAAAAAATTCATTAAATCAATCTCAGAATAATGTCTGCAGTTTTTTAAAACTGTAATCTTCTCAGGATTGGTGTTGCATCTTCTGGTTGACTTCAATTAACTTTGCATTTATGTTTTGTTTATTAATATTTTATTTAATAGCAAGAAGTAAATATTTGTTTACTTTGTATTACATTGGTAAGGCTTATTCTTGCCAGGTTGTTTGTTTATTCTGATTTCGTGATGGATCTCAGTACGCAGCCCATTTCAGTTACCCTTTACACTTGAGAGAGATTATATTTTTTGCAATACTTTATACTGCATATGATATATATATATACTTCCCTTGCATAGTTTATCTGTGTACATAGAATTTGTTAATTTCCTGGTAACATTTCATTGGAAGAATTTTTTTTTGTCTGTTGTATTCCTTTAAATAATGCACTTGTTGATGGAGTACAGAAATGAAAACGTCCTGCATAATACAGTAGTTTGTCTATATTTTGAAAACTCCAATTCCAATGTATATACATGTATCAGTATACATTTCAGGTTATATACAATTATTTGATGAGTACCAGTTAACATTTCTGTGTGCTCGTTGATGAAGAAATACATTATTAAATATATAGTCATGTCTGTGCTGTTACTCAGATAATTGCTGTTTCAGGTGGTCTTGTTACTTCTTTTACATTTAAAATAAAAGTGTTGACTCTCATTGCCAATATTCTTTTTCATTAAAAAAATTACAATTGTAAATTTAGGATTATGTAAATTTACTAAGGTAAGTCTTACAAGGGTCAGGCTACTGTTACAAAAACTTACAAATGTAATGAATGGTCATTAAATTGATGTTTTCCATTTTTTTTCTCTAACTTCTAGCGTTCTTTGCTTACTTCTGAAGACCCACATCATCTTAATGCTACAACTTTTGCCCATATCCTAGGGATACCTTTAGCCATTGCTAACTTTTACTCTACTCAAACAGCTCTATTAGTTTTCCTTATGCAGTGGTGGAGGTTCAGACACCAAACTTGTTAGCCCTTATCACACTCAGGCCATGGCCTTTAATCAATATATCTCATTTAATTACATTTCAGAGCAATGTCCTATGTCAATGCCCATACAAGCAGCTAAAGACAATAGCACTACAGAAGACTGGAAGTTCCTTTCTGGGAAATTAAAGGAAGTACACATCCTTCCTTCAGTTTATGACTCCTTGTATCTTTCAATTTAAGTGGTCACTTGTTATAATTGTTCTAATGCAAGTAAATCAAGCTGGCTTTAATTTCCCAGAGGGATGTAATTAAGTCATGAGTCAGAACCGCTTAATGCTGATCAGTTTCAATAAGATCGTCCATGGATCTTATTTCTTGACATGTATTAATAATTTATAAGTACTTCACATTGAATTTTGTGAACTAAACGTTCTCAAAGTATGACATGCTACAGTAAACGAACAATTTTGCTATATGCTTTCACATCTATAAATTTAATGAAAATATTATAGATACAACCCATCTGTAAATTTAGTTTTACGTGAGTAATCAGAGACAGTGTGATATGATCTTCTGAAAAAAGGCACGAATTCAGCACTCTGGTAACTTTTGGATGCATTGCTTGAAACTACAATTAACTAGCTTTAACAGTGTTCACCCCGTTGGCAGCTGCATGTGTGTGGGTGTGCACGACATCCATAATTATAGTTTTAATAGTACGGCAAACTCCTCCCCCACTTGATCCATCTGTCAAAAAAGGGACCTGACATCACAGAGGGTAAAGGCAGCAATGAATAGGAGATGGGCACCACCCTCAAAAAGCCTTTAAAACGTTGGCTTCTAATTAATGTTTCATATTCCCAAAACTGAAATGTCGGTGACAACTTTACCTATAGCTTTCCTTACTTTTTGAGATCTTCAATTCTTCGAAGTGGGAAATGTTAAAGGTGAGGATTGATTGTGATTTGTTCAAAAAGCTTCCAAACAGCTTGTCACATCTACTTCCATCGACTGACAGCATTGCATCCACTCAAATTAATACTATTATAAGCAAACTTCGGAAATGGAAAGTGGACTTATGGTTCTCCTTGTCTTAACCAGTACAATTGCAAATTGGTATAATGCTGTAGATTCCTTTTTAAAACTTCCGATAATAATAAGTTATTAAAGCATTAACTCATTTTGCAGTAAGCACTTTGCACTTAAAGCAGGCTTATCTTTGTTCGGGTCGATGACATTCATCTAGGTTTACTCTCCCACCACCGTCCATGGGGATGAGGAGGTGGAACTGCTCGATGAGCATTTGAGAAGACTATAGAAGTGGCACCGGAAAAGGACATCCTTGTTGTGATCATGGATTTCAACTCGAAAGTCAGCCTATATAGATGCATATTGGCAGTGGGCCGGCATGGCTGGCCAGTTGGCTTGACGAGACCGCTGCCAAACACTTCTTAGCCGGGGAAAATAAATACAATAAATACAGCAAGACTACAAATTAATAATACTATGACTACTAATAATATGGATTTAAATGACACTTTTATAATACAAGATCGTGTAACCAACACGTCAGTCCCTGATGGCTACATAGGGGTGGGCTAGTGGTACGTAAAGAACACAACAAAGATGGAATTGCCGCATAACCGTATACTTTATTTAGTTTCTCTCGGCGGCTGACCTGCCGTCTCTCCACTCTACCTTCCAAAATCAAAAAGCCCCCTTCAAGTTGTTTGTTTAGTAGGAATTAAGTGCTTCCGCCTTGTGGAGATTATGTACTATGCGGGGACAGGGAGTGGGAGGAAACCAGAGAACCCTGAGAAAACCCCCGACGCCCAGCCCTGCAAACAGGTCACATACAGAGAGTATCCGAGACGAGATCTGAACCCTTAGTCGCTCACTGCAGTGGTGACAAGCGAGTGTTTTAACCACTACACTACCGGGCGCCCCAGTATGAAGCCCACCACCTCCCGCCTTCAACCCTGAAGCTACGCTACTTATTCTATCTCCGTTGAACGTTCCAGAGCCATCCACCCCCTTTTCCCATGGTCTCGTCACAACCAGAGTACACCGCCACCCCGGCCTGTCTGGTCATTGCTCCCCAAGTGACTCAGGCAACTTTGTAACTTCTGGTGTAACAATAGGTCCAGTAGCCACGGGTGGACAGTTCAAGGGACAGTCTAGGAGCTGTTCGACCCCTACCCTCTGCAAGGAAAGATACAATACACTACTAGCTGGGACGAATTGACTTTAGCTGTGGGTCTCACCCTAACCCTGCTGACTACAAGGAGGTCATTTGCAAGATACAGAAAAGCATGAAAGCAGCCAGGACAGCATGGATCAAGGAGAAATACAGTGAGACCAATGACAACGTGGCATTAAGTGACAACCGAAAGGGCTTCTACCTATACTTAAGACCCTCACCAATGAGAGCCAGCAGAAAACGTCCGCGATGGAAGGCAGCAAAGGCCTGCCCTTGGATGGCAAAGCTATCCTAGATCATTGAAAGAGTACTGCAGCAAGCTTTACCACTACCCTCTGACAACAGACCCAAACATTCTCTAAGCCACTTGAAACAATCTCAAGAAGTCACTCGATCTACATTTTCAGAGCCAATCATCTGACAGATAGAATTTCCTTGAGATGTTGTCAACATACAAATATTCTTGAACCATGTTGTGCACAGACATTTCATTGTTTAGAACAGGACAGTTTGATGGTTTTCAAAAATGGGTATCAATTATGCTTCAACATATTTGTCTGCCTTCTAAAGTAATAAGAAAATAATTTGTATTTGTTGATTCAATGATATATCTATTAAAGAAGTGCTTTGATGAATTCTGTAAAGGCCATTGCCAGCCTTTTAGTAAGTAAAATTTTGTATCAATATTACATTAGCCATCATTTATTGGTCTCATGAGGCTAATTTTTGACTTACTCTGACTAACCGAACAGTGTAAGTGAAAGCAGATGAGCTTATAGAAATTTAATTGTTACCATAACAGTACTACTGCAGACTTAAACTCTCAAAAAGCATGAGTAGAATATAACTTTTATGGTGGCTATGAAATGTTTTCATGTGAGTTTATGTTAACCTTTATGCTACTGAGCTTTTTATTATAGTTTACTAACTGGATAAAATTGTGAACTGATCCTCCTAATTTTATATGGTTTAAGATTCTGCAGGCTTTATGTTCATAAACAGTTTTTATCAATTTTTGCTGTGCATTGTACGTACAATATAATGAAGTCTCCAAATTATTGTGATTGTGGTGTTTGAAGTTTCAGCCAGAGACAGGCATAAATTTAAGGTGACTATAAATATTCTAGTACATGTATATCATTTCTATATAACCTTGTGCTTAATGCAGCAATAGTTTCTGCTTAGCTGGCAAATAATTTATTAGCAAAAGTAATTATACGTACACCCGCGAACTGAACTAGTTTTCGCATGTACCAATGACTGTGAACTTCAGGTTTTTTAATCTGTTCTTGCTCACATTGGTGGAGGTGATGCGCCGCAGCTGTCAGGGTGTCCATAGATTAATTACGATTGATGGTGATCACTGATGACGATCTACATTTTCGGTTAAAACACGTCAATAACACTTTATAGTGTTCTTTTTTTCTTGACGAGGAGTTGGTGGTTGGGAGTCATCGGTCACTTCAATCTAAAACCATATCGCCCCAGCTTTGACGACCTCACGTCAGAGTAGGATCGTTTCCCGCAAGATAATATATCGTCCCAACACCGAAAGTAGAATCGACCTAGGCCCAAATGACAACTAGATCCATTACGGATTACGCAAGTAACAAGTTACAATTGATATCAAATATTATCGACAGAGCAATATATATGCGTTTTCGAACATTAAATATCTTACTAAACAAAACTGACCGTTTGAGGCCATGAAGAGAACACATCTCACAATCGAGCATAAACGTGACATTTTAATTATTTTTCCCATTATTATTATTCCCGTATTAAATCTGTGGCTACACGTACAATTGTGATCATTTCGAGGACCGATTCCATTTGCGGTGTTAGGACGACGTATACGTACTCGATCTTGCTTCGGACGATTCTGTCCTGACAACATGACCATAGGAGTTGAGATCGATATGGCTGGGACAATAGGATTTTTTAATTGATAGGACCGATCACCATCGCCCCCGTCCTCTCCCCCCCC